>OX359288.1:98141897-98719397 GCA_947179395.2 Pulicaria dysenterica
AATTCGTTTGACCAGAGCTAGAAAACTGGGATAAAAATTTAAAATCCATAAAAGGGCTTCAACAAATTAACTATATATCATATATAGCATTAATTTGAATCTTGAAGTTACTACTGTTGTTACTCCCAGATTGAAGCCCTGCATAAAATGGATGATTCTGATTTTGGGGAGGGTTTAACTCTTCTAGGTGAAAGGTAAGTTACCAACTTTTTGTGGTTTGAACCTGCTAGTGAATCAGCTAAAGTTTAAGTATTATCTTTATTCACTTTGTAACGTGGTTAAGGGTTTTGAATTACTCTGCTCAATATCATTCAGGTTTTGAATTGAAACCCTATAAACTTATATGGTATCAGAGTTTTGTCACACATTCCATGTAACCCATAGGGCCATAAGTATCCATGTGCGCAAAGAATTAATGTCATGTACACGTGTGTTGAGTATTGTTTGATCACATATGTAACGTGCTTAATAAGTGTCTTGGGTTAATCAAATAATTATCAATTGGTTTTGAGTTGAAACCACGCAAGCTTACGTGTCTAAGTTTAAACAATCAGACTTAATTTTGTATGAATGTTCTTGTTTCTTTTGATTTTGGAATCATTATACATAGCTCCCTATTCATTCATTATTTTTTGTTTAAGCTTTCTTTCCATTTACGAATTTATGTTAAGGTAGAACTTTATACGTTTTTGTAGGTTGTATCAATTAACTTACCTGACGCAATCGGGTTTCATATATGACAGATATAATTTAAGCGAAGTATGTGTTTAACCTACCTAGCTTATCTGATATCGTCATTCATTGTATTTCCCTGCATCATATATATATATATGAATGCATATATAAATTTTTTGTTTATGTTAATTTAAGCCTGTTTATAATTTCAAATTATATATGCATGTTAACAATTATATGGTTAATGCGCGCAGTTTGAGAGTTTTAATCATACGATGCATGATGGCTGGGGATTTGCAACTGATGGGAAAATACTGTTTGGAAGTGATGGATCATCCTCTTTATATCACATTGACCCACAAACAATGGAAGGTTGATGAATTAACATTATAAAATATATTGCTTAATTTGCTAATTAATTAACAGCTAGTTATAAGTTTCATACACATTGTTTTTCTTATTTGCATATATGGCTTTTGTTGATGAAGTTATACAAGAGCAAGTTATAAAGTATAAAGACCACCAAGTACGTAATCTCAATGAACTAGAATACATAAACAACGAAGTCTGGGCAAACATTTTTCTGGTATGTTCCTACTATACCCCAGGCAGCCCTTAGTTTGTATAATCCGAGTTTTTTTTTGAACATTTTGGTTGATGTTAAGATTCTATCATGTTTTTTATAAACATTTTGGTTGTATAAACCATTTTGTAACTCTCGCTTTCATATTTGTAAAAGAATATGACGGTTAAAACTTCTTATTTTTATGTAAATATTTTAACAAAGTAATTGTAAATATATTATTTTCTAAATTTATAACGAAGCATGCATCTTGTACGTCCCTGGATCACGTGTTCAAATATTTTAAACATTCTTACTCAACAGAATGATTGCATAGTTAGAATCTCACCGAAGGATGGAACTATTACAGGATGGATTCTCCTCCATAAATTAAGGTTTTGTATCATCACCCCTACAAGTATTCTTATTTCGTTTTTTTTTATTTTTAATTCCTATCTCGTCATCGTAAACCCATTTTATATATATACAACATTACATATACCGTTAAAGTACACACCAATGACTGTCATAATAGTACATATAGTAATAATTGTCATATATAACTGTCATATTAATATTTCTTACCATCACTAACTAGAGTCGCAATAGCTAGGTCGATAATGGGCTCGTTTTAGGGCCATGACAAGATTGTGAGTCTCGTGACACTACTACTGTTGTGATGTTATTCGCTCGTGATTGTGCACCCCGTGACGTCCATAACGAGTATAATGAGATGTTTTTTACTTTTAATTACTCCCTCCGTCTCATTTTTATTGTCCAGTATTGACTTTTTATAGTTTTTCTTTTTCAACTTTGACTTTAAATATTTTTGTTTGTGTTATATAATATTTGATACAAAATATATGAATACATTGTGTTTTAAATGTAATTTCATTAATATAATCTTCATGAAGTATTATATAACCGAAACAAAAATATTTAATGTCAAAGTTGAAAAAGAAAGACTTTAAAAAGTCAAAACTGGACAATAAAAATGGGACGGAGGTAGTACATGGTAGATTAAATAGTTTGGCAACGTCTACAATCGAAAGAATATATCTTTTAATATATATAAAAGACTAATATACATCTAATTTATTGGACAATCCTAACACTTCTTTTAATAAAATAAATTTAATTATTCAATCTTTACCATTAATCTAATCAAATTTTAAATTTGAATATTGACTTTTGACTTCTTTTGTTAAAAATTTAAAATTGAATCAAAATTATTAAAGAAATGAATACTTCACTTTATTGTCTTAATTGTAACAATAATTATCAATGATTTATACAAAAAATCACAATCATGTTTCTTCTACCGTCACATCTGCCCTCAATCTTGCGTTAATACTTACATCGCTGCTCTATGTGTTGACGCCATGTGTTGCCATTTTTTTAAACTTTTATTTATTTCGTGTTGTATAATTATTTAATATTTTTTTATTAATATTTAATATTTATTATTTTTTAAACTATATATGTTTTACACAAACATATAATCTAGTATATGTATATTTTGTTTATTCATACTCCTTTCATTTATACATTTATATATACTTTGTTTTCATCTTATTTTTTTCCTCCTTTTAAAAGATCATCATTCATTCATGACATCTGGATCCACCAATGCCAATTGCATCACAGTGGTGATGTGGACTATTATCAGGTTCTAGTTAGGGTTCATGTCCTTTGGCTTAGGGCTAGTTACGTATCGACCCAATTCAATTAATTTATTTTCGTGTCAAAGACATTTTTATCCGTGCGGGTTCGTGTAGAGCCATTTAGGCCAAATGTGATTGACGAGTATATTTCTGTTTTCAAATATGGTTTTCGAGTACAATTTTCGAATACTTTTTTCCGTTTCAACTACAATTTTCTTTATCAATCTTTCAAATTACATGTTTGTTTTTTAATTTTCGGTAAGAATCTCGAAAATGATTTTCGTTTATATTTAAATTTCAATATTTAATGTTTGTTTCGATTGGATTTGAACTTTAAATTCGGTATTTTTTCCGGTTTGATTCGAATTTTGATTTTACATTTTGTTTCAACTTATATAAATGAATATATTAAAAAATATTATTCTATTAAGTACTAATAAATAATATCGTTGAACAACTGAATACTTAAAAATTATTCATAATAAAATAGAATTATGAATCGAAATCAATATACTAAAGTACCACTTCTCAAGTAATTTAATATAAAAGTAGGAAAATCATATTGTCAAAATAACATACACCAAAATGACGAACTATTGTTTTAACTATAAATTTTTTATTGTTTGATTTAAGTTTTTAACGTTTAAGAGTTTTGTACTTTTATTTGCAGGTTTCATTGTTCTAAGATGTTACTCTCTTATTTGAATTCACAATCTAATTTTCAATATTTAAGTTTTAGGTATTAAAGAAAATTTAATAAAGTTACAGTTATACCTTTATACGGGTCAACAGGTCTCTTTCGAGTTGTAGGTTTGACCGTAAGCCGACCCATTTATCTTCGTTTCGATTTTGTGTCAACTCATATTTGACCCATTTCAAGTTCGTGCCACTTTTTTCGTTTCGGATTCGGTTTGCGTTTCATGTCGACCAAAAATTTGTCAAGGATTTTTTTGTGTTTAATCATTGAAGGTTTCATAAATTTGTGTTTTGTACTTTTCTGCTCCTTTCAATGTCACACTTGGAAAGAAATTTCTGATTAATAAGAAAGATTTCGAAGCAATACTTTATATTGCAGATAAACTTGGTAATGTGTATATGTCTACATACCTACTTTAATATATATAGATGCTTGTATCATTTTCGTAATATTAGCGACAACATATCTCTTTATTTAGTAATACTCATGTATATTTTGGTTAATTGTTATAACGAGTTGATTAATCCGCGCGTTGCGGCGGAAGAGAAAAGGTAGAAATAAATATAATATAAAAAAACAATATTTAAATACATATATTTATAAGCAAGTGGAAATATTTTGCATTTTGGAATGTTTGTTAAAAGAAAAACTTTTTAAGTATTTCTAAAACAATTAACATATCAAATCAATTATTTCAATATAATAATATGAAGGTTTAAATAAGAATGTATATCTAGGTGAGAACATGAAACTTAATCTTGGTTCTCTAATTGATTTGATTATTACGACGGGCCGACGGATATAATTGCAACTGTTAGATCTAATTATTAACATCTAATTGATAGTTATGCTTTTTTCTCTAATTCTCACTTAAATATCCATTTCATAATAATCCTTCCATGTAATAATAAATGCAAATATTAACTTGAGAAAAATATTGAATTAATGAGTTGAAAATATTGATTGAAATTGTGCATGTGATTACGTGTTAAATATTCAATTGAAAATATATTGAAATTATGAGTTAAAAATATCGATGAATTTGTGATATTAATAGTGTATATAGAAAAAAAAAATAGTAAAGCAAGAGTCGAACTTGGCTTTTAGTATCAACATTGGTGTGTTTACCGTCAAGCCAAAAGGTTAGTTTGTTTCTTGCACAAATAAATACTAAATTTAATAGTGTATATAGAAAAGGACAAAATATGAACACTGTTCATTTACTCCTGAAAATTGTTATATATATATATATATAATGTAGCACTTTATTTTTGGGTTAAGTTTATAAAAGTATATTAATCTTTATACTTTTTGCTATTTTATGTACCAAACTTACCGTTTGATATATCAAACTTTTTAAAAGTTGTCATTTAATGGATTTGACCTGCTATAGCAAGTTACTTGCTGATTTGACACAGGTTAAGCTGGCATGACAATTAGTTGGCAGTGATGTGGCTAGTGAAGAGTTTTTTCTTCTTTAAATATAATTCAAAAAAAAATCTTTAAATAAAATACTAAAAATAAGAATAATAATATTTGGGAATGTGATTCTTCTCACCTACAAATGCTTTCTCTTTGAAGATCTTCGCCGTGTCTGACCCCCTCATTCTATCCGGAGTGAGTCAGGCGGCTAAGCCTTTCATCCCGAGCGTCTTCCCGGTGAAAAAAGGTCTGCCACCACTGAATCGGATGTTGTTGCTCGATTCGATTAAAGATTTTTGTGTTCCTCATCGATGTTAGGATCGAGACACCTAATATAAGCGTTAGAATAATGCGGAAAACAGAAAATAAACGAACACGAGATATAACGTGGTTCGGTCCAAACACGACCTATGTCCACGGGCAGGAACAGAGACTTCTTTATTATGACTCCAGAGATATTTCGATGTACATATGACTTCACCCTAGTTTTAGTATTTATAGGCAACAAACTAGAATCTAATCAAATTGGTTTACTCAAAAAATGAGATAAACACCAATTTATTCTCGGCCGTATATCTCCTAATGAATTTCAAATACATGATAAAGATAAACAAAATCAATTTTGAATTCAAAATTCTATCCCCACGGCATCTACGAAGCTTCTTCCACGTGTGCCAAATTAAGTTGAATTAATTTCAATCCAGCCATGCAAAGGACTCCTGACGTGTGCGTTATTTGTAAATAATCCATGCCATGCAGGAATTAAAACAAACTATGCATCAATTAATTCACACTTAATTAAATCCCGCAACTTATGTAACATCGAGCTTCCCAATTAATTCTAGTTTCAAATACCGTTCCGTTAATCAAGTCACACCCAACAATCGATGTCAACCAATCTACCTCCCCCTTTGAAGATCGATTAAAGATTTATCACACCTATGCAAAAATCATCGATCTCCCCTGCTTCATCTTCATCGATCTCCCTTGCTTCATCTTCATATTTGGTTCCTGATTTCGCGAGATTTGTGGGTTTCTTCATCTTCTTCGAGGGGTAAAGACCTGGTAAGTTTGTGTTTCTTCATCTTGGGTTTTTCGAGGGGTGTGTTTCTTCGCGAGATTTGTGTTTCTTCAAGGGTTAAAGATTTGAACCGATTTTGTGCTTCTCATCTGATATGTTCGATGGTTTTGATTTTTGGGGTTTCATCTCTGTTCGATTTTGGGCTCCATGTTATTATTGGAGTTCCATCTCTGTTCGGTTTTTGGTTTCTGATTTGTGGGTTTCATCTCCTACATAATCATGAACTTAGGTTTCGATTTTGGGTTCCATCTTTGTTCGATTTTGGGTTACATCTGTGTTCGATTTTCGGGTTCCATCTATGTTCGATTTTAGGTTTTGATTTTGGGTTCCATCTCTGTTTGATGGTTCCCCGAATTTGAACTTAGGGTTAGTGTGGGTTAGGGTTTCATCTTCTACATAATCATGTTCTTCATCTTCTATTTGCTGGTTCATAAACGAAATGATTAGAGATTTATGTTCAGATCTGGCTCATATACGAATGTTGCCAATGATCTTGGTTTAAACACATTCATACGTTTCCATATTTACTTCATATATCTTCATGTTCTTGTGTTGGTGTTGGCGTTGGTGTTTATAGGAAAATATGAATGTTTTATTTTCTAGAAAAATATTTGAATATTGATTTACTTACGTGGCATCTGACATGAATTTATAAGTAAATTAAAAATCAAAAAATTACATGCTAAGGGAATAGCAAGTAACTTAATACACAAAATGGTAAATTTTGAAGAGTTTAATACATCAAATGGTAAGTTTATAAGTCTAATACCAAAATATGTATGTTAGATACAACTTTATGAACTAAACTCTTTATTTTTTTCAATATAATCTTTAGATTTGTGGTCTTAATTAAATTTTAGTTTCTACAAATTTTTTATCTAACTTTTATTTGTATAAAATTATAGGTTATATATAAGAATGAAAAAATTGAAATTTATGTTATTAGTGATGACAAGCGACGACTATTACCACGGTGTACTGTTAGTGCTAGGTGTATAATTGTGGCGGTTACTGATGACATTTATACTTATTATATTACGTGTACTCTAACACCACATAGTAATTACAATCATCAATACCATCACTACACCTATTTCTTTTTAATTAATAAACCTTTCTTTTTAAAGAAGGAAAAAAAGGTTAAAATTGCGTCATGACCTTGACGGAGATCATGATGAAGATTGCTAGGAGTAGCATATCATTAACATCTTGGAGTAGTGCATATATATATATATATATATATATATATATATATATATATATATATATATATATATATATATATATATTGATACATGCGTGGTGACGGGGTGCTAATATGCACCACTCTGTCTACTCTTACAAGCAGGGCGGATCCAGAAATTCTGCCTATTAGGAGCATCATTGTTTAATATAGGAAGAGGACTTTGGTAATTAATTAAACATTCCAGTGAATATGGGTCGGGTCAAACTTATTTGGTAATCAATCTAATCCAAAAAATTTGACTTTAGTCGTAGAAAAATCAAGAATATAAATCAAACCTCACTTTCTAAGTTAGCCCAACCAAAATAAAAAATATAAACATAACATTCCTTTAAGCATTACTTTCAACATAAACTACTAACATTCAATTGTTTTTGTAAGAACAACCTTATGTCAAGAACAAACCTATATCAAAACTTATTAATATATTAGCCTAAAACTCAAAATCAACTTGTAGTATGCTATATTACGTATATAAAATCAACTTGCAATATACTTTTTATTTGAAAAAGAAAAAGAGACTATATATCACACAAAGTAAACATGCAATATATTATATATTCTTTTTATTTGTCGCCTTTTGTTG
Organism: Pulicaria dysenterica; assembly: GCA_947179395.2. NCBI lineage: Eukaryota > Viridiplantae > Streptophyta > Magnoliopsida > Asterales > Asteraceae > Pulicaria > Pulicaria dysenterica. Next base: position 98,149,828 of record OX359288.1, read on the forward strand.
TGTCTCCCATCAAAGATTGGAGGCATACCTTATAGGGAAGGGTTGTATGTGGGCAAGTATATTTGTGACTCTATTTCCTCCTTTTTAACACTATAGCCCAAGGATAAAATGAAAGTTATTAGGGGCCTAGGACCCCATTGCTTACACATTGGCTCCGGCAGTGCTTACAAGTATATATCACTTCGTATTTTTACGCTGAAAACAACACTCGCAAAATCTTTACAATTGGTTTAATTTCTATTTTCAGCCAAAAATTGAGAAGAGCCGGTTACCATGTAAGTCGTATATGTTATTGAACTGTTTGTTTGTTTTGCACTCTCAAAATTAATAAATATAACTAACTAACTAAATTTGTGCGCTAATTCATTTATACTGATCTCCTAATTTGTTGTTTTTCAGATTGATGTCTTGAATGGCATAGCTTGGGATGCTGATAACAAACGAATTTTTGGTTACGTTCTTTCATTTAAAATCATCATTAGTTATCACCTAATAATATATATCCTTAATTTTGCAAGTAAGAGTGCTTACATAGGGTATATTTGGTATGGAGCTTTTTAAAGTTTATTGAAGCTGTTAGTTTTTAATTTAAAAGAAAATGCTACCACTCATATTTGAATAAAGAAGGTGAAAGTTTTTTTTAAACAAAAAAGCTTTAGAAGAAAAAGCTTTTTGAAGTAGATTTTAAAAGTAGGTGAAAAAATTTATATACTAAATTACCTAAATACCCTCTTAAGTTATTTTATAATTCCTTCTATTTTTACAATTTGTCCTTTTTTATCATTTTACACTATTAAGATTCAGTACCAGCTAATTTGCCAAATACATATATAAATAAAACAAACAACTTCCAGTTTTTAGTTATCAGCTAATTAACAACTACCAGCTATTTCCGTCAAACAGACCCATAATATAAAAGACTCATCCATATATCAAATTAAGCAACCCCTAAATTAAAGAGGTAAAGTCATTAAATAGCTGTCATATTTTCTCATGTTCTATTGTGGAACGTCTACTTTTTTTTACACATGTAGCCAGTTAAGTCATTAAAAATGTGTCAGTGTGACACAATTCGACCTGCAACTTATTCTGCAGGTTTCTTGATCGATTCTTGATTGTTTTCGTTACTTCTTTTTACAGAACCTTGTAAATAACCATTTTACTTTCCAAGGACACCAAATTCATGAATTTTCATCAAGTGTAGGCCAAAAATTTGCTAATTAAAGTCGGTTATGTATCATTCAAGACCATCTTACTGTTTTTTAATGATTTGATTCATTTTAAACTCGTTTTTTCCCGTTCTTTTTGTTCTACTTTATAGATAACTCGATTACTTTTCCATAGGGTGAAGAATCATAAATTTTCATAATGTATTAATGGAGATTTTCTAGATTAAAGTGTCGGATTTTTATTCGATTTCAATTCAAAAAACAAGGCAGAAAAAAAACTCATTTTTTGCTCAACTCTTACTAGTTTTACATAATTCTTTTTACTTATTATAATAGGTAAAATTTACCTTTCAAAGGACATCAAGCTCATAATTTTTCATCTAGTATAGGCCAAGAAATTGTTAATTAAAGTCAGATATGACCTATTAAGCACCCTCACGGTATTTTGATTATTTGACTCATATTAGATTCGTTTTTAGTCGGGAGTTTTTGTATTATATTATAGACAACCCGATTACTTTTCCATAAACTCAAGAATCATCAATTTTCATCAAGTATAAATGGAGAGATTTGAGTTTAAAGTTTCGATTTTAATGTGAAGAAGATGAGGGGGAAAGGTAACCTGCTATAGTAGGTCAAAATCAACATTTTGGCATATTAACACGTTTTTAATGACTTGACTGGACACATGTGTAAAAAAAATAGATGAGTCATAGTGGAACATGGGAGAAAGTTGACAACTATTTAATGGCTTTACCCTAAATTAAATTATATATGTTTCAAACGTATATATAGATTTATAATGATCCACGTGCTAACTAAGAATGTGTGTATATATATATATATATATGGTTTTGTTGCATGCAGTTACCGGAAAATTGTGGCCGAAGCTCTACGAGATAAAGCTGCATCCACATATGAAGCCTTTGTCCATTGAAAAGATGTGCTTGCGTGGTATTGTTTGACTTTGAAATGAATTAATATATGAAACCATGCATGTAAGCATGTTTATACAAGATCAGTAGAATTCTATTTATGTTTTCTCTTAATGAATTAAACCGTGCATGTTTATTCAATTCTTCCAACACCTTTTTGATACCAGCTTTAATTACTCCAATCTCTAGCCATAATGGCTAAGAAGCGTGATAGAGATTAGCTAGCTCCTACAACAAACATATATATATATATATATATATATATATATATATATATATATATATATATATATATATATATATATATATATATATATATATATATATATATATATATATATATATATATATATATATCATCAATAAAGAATCATGTCTTAAACAAAGAACCTAAATAACCAATCCTGACATTTAGATTAACTTGATCAATGGCTCATATTAATTTGTGACAAAATTATAATTATCATATATTAATTAAGAATGAAAAGGGTAAACATGGAAAATCTCTTTCTCCCACACCATAACTCACGAATGCTACAACACTTCCCAAATTCAAGTTAAAAAAAAATTCCTCAAATCTTTAAATAATCATAACTATTTAAGTTTTGTGAATCTAAATAAAAAATTATACCAATCTTTTAGTTTTTTTAATCCTCTTTCAATCAAGACCACTCTTCCCATATTTTTCTAATTTTTTTTTTAAATGCAAAATTTATTTGCATTTTGGGCTGTATTGTAGCGTTGTGTATGTACTTTGCATTTTGGTTTTAAATATATAATTTGCATTTTGGGCTGCAAAACACAAGTTTTGTCAACTGTAAAAACATTGTGTTTCAATATATACTTTGCATTTTGGGCTGTATTTTCATTAAATGATTGTGAAAATGCAAATGTTATAGGGAGGGTTCTTGAAACAAAAACATATCAACAAAGGGGTTAAAAAACAGTTAGGAAAAAGGTTGCTTAATTTATTTTAATTTTTAATGAAAATCGATCATGAAATTCCCTTTTACGGGGTAGCCTCTGATCTAATATGAATATATGATTATTACTTGACGAGTTAAACTTACAGTCTACAAAAAACGTTTTGTTTTGGTACCCTAAATTAAATGGAAAAATGAGTGATAGAGGATATTTTTGAGATGGCCGTGAGTCGTTCCATTCAATTATTTTATATATCTCATAGATATTTTGGCAAGCACTTTCCCGAACATGATGTACGGCTATATTTAGACCAAACGGAGTACGCTCGGCATACCCACGGTATGCTTACGTGGAGGTGGTGGTACCGCCATCCACACCATCCCTCCATATCGGTACCGGCAAAGCATTGAAGGAATCGGTAACTTTTTGCCGAAGAGAGAGGATGCTATTTCGAACGTTGCATACGAATTCCAGTGTCCAAACGGTCATATGACCGTTAATTTAAAAAAAAAATTAAAAAAATTAAAAGTTGAAGTATGCTTGAAGCATGGGTAGCCCCCTATTTTGGCATGCTTGAAGCATGGAAAGTGTCATGCTTACGTGGCGCCTTTGTGGCAGTAAATCATCTCATGCTTCAAGCATGTACTCCATATAGTTTTATGATCGTGAAAATGCAAAGATTAAGTTGTGGGTGCATTTTGAAATCTTGCATGACCTGTAACTTTGATTTTTTGTATTTTTGTCTTTTTGTATTTTGTATTTTTTGAATGAAACACAGTTCAATAAAGGTGATGGTTTTGATTATGTAAATTTGCATTTTGGGTTTCAGTATATATTTTGCATTTTTGGCTGCATTTCATTAAATCAAATTGTGAAAATGCAAATGAGAGTTGAGGATTTGCATTTTGCATTTTGGAAGCTTGCATGACCTGCAGTTTTGATATTTTGCATTTTGTATTTTTGCATTTTGCATTTAGGAATGAAACTCAGCTCAAAATGCAAAATTTGAAAATTTTGCATTTAAAAGAAAGTTTTAGAAGTATATCAAGACCGGTCTTGTTTGAAAGAGGACGAAAAACTAAATCTAACGGTATAATTTTTTTGTTAAAATTCTTAAAAACAAACGAGTTATGATCATTTAAAGTAAATGGGGGTTTTTTTTAAAAAAAAACCCAGGTCGCTGAGAACGTGAATTTCTTTTTTTTTCAATTTTCCATTTTTGACCTTAAACAATGTGTTACGTGTCATCACCAGGGGGGTTCTTTAGGTTCTATGTTTAAGGGAGGTTCTTTGTTTAACCATACCATATATATATATATATATATATATATATATATATATATATATATATATATATATATATATATATATATATATATAGGGGAGGGTTCATGCGAGAACCGTTGTTAGTGCGAGAACCGCGAGAACCAATCTCAGCCGTTCCTTGGATATGGGAAGTTAAACGGATGGAGAGCGTGGAGGGATAGAGTGTGGCAGGGTGCATGTGAGGAATTCATGGGTGGGCAATGACATTGAAGGAGGGGGAATTGGACGACTCAGATTGGTTCTCGCGGTTCTCGCACTAAGAATGGTTCTCGCATGAACTTTTTCCTATATATATATATATATATATGTATGTATATATATATATATATGTATATATATATATATGTATATATATATATATATATGTATATATATATAGAGAGAGAGAGAGAATTGGGTTTAAATAGAAAGAAAGTTAGGTAAAAAAGGTTGCAAGAATTCTTAGAATGACATGTGTACATAAATGGTTAAGGGTAAAATTAAAACTTTTAGAAAATATATATTTTTAATCTATCCCATGTTTTAGTTACAGCTAAAATTAAATATTTAAATGAGGTTAACTTCAAAATCTCGTTTAAAAAAGACACAATAACTTGTGAAAAGGATTTACTTAAAGATTTAATTATGGATTTTAAAAATCAAAACTCTATCCTCTTAAAAGAAAATAAAAAATGCATAAATGTAAAGAGGATGTAGATGAAACCAAGTCAAAATTTGAGAAAAGTAGTTTGATGTTGAATGAAATGTTGAGTGCTCAAAAGTCATCCAATGATAAGTCGCGATTAGGGTTTACTTCAAATGAAATATCTTAATCACTTGACCCTAACAAAAAAACTATTTTTGTAAAGGAAAAAGGAAAAGCACCCATAGTCGAACCACCACGGTCGACTGTTCAAACTGCAACTACCACCGTGGGAAAAATCACCAAGGTCCTTGGTTGTGACCGCGGTCGACAGTGAGGAAGGACAGTGTCGTCGCCTCCAGGTTTAGACGTTGTCGTTGCTCCGCTGGTGGCTTTGCGTTGCCATCGCCTCCTCCGATATTTGATTTTGTTGTGCATCATCCATGGATTCAAGCCAACAACACTAGTCCTTCGTTTCTTGTGAACACTTGATTTTAGGGTTGTGCATCTTATGTAATTAACTCTAAACATAAATGAATATGGGGAATGGTATTCTATAACAATAAGTATTTTCTTGTTCCGAAATTACTTAACTTAGGGTTTAAATGGGATTCCTTTGAAGGTGATCGATCGCATTAGAATTTCGTGTGTTAATTTCATCAATTTTGTATTTCAAAATTCCTTCAAATTGTTTTCCTTATTTGTGATTCTCATAATCTATTTCTTTCTAGAACTTAAACATGAACTTTGGAGAACAAGAACATGAATTTTAGGGTTCTTGTGGTTAGTGTTCTTCCCTTACATAAAAAAAATCGATTCTTAATCAATCTCATTGTATTGTTTGAGAAAAAATTGAACTTCATTAGAAGAAGGAAATTTAGGCAATGCATATTGGATATTTGACGCACTTTGCTCGTTAATGTATGCCTATAAAAATTAAATCTTTGTCAATATCTTACGTGAATATCTATTGTATAATATCTTAAAATTATTTCTATAAAATTGGATTTAGTTCATTAAAATGTATTCAACTTGTTATATTTTGCTATTATCAAAGTATTTAACTCTCTAAAGTTACTATTCAATTTATCCAGTTATCTGTTTGAAGCATGGATGAAATATTAGTGACGTTACACTACTATAAGTCTATGACATTAAGCCTTTGAAGCATTAGAGTAAATGCTCCCCACGGTCTAAGGCAGATGAGGCTTTTTGACGTGTCTTTGTTTTAATTAATTCCTAACGCTAAGATAGTCATAGAATACAATCTAGAGATGTAATATAGCTTTATACTATTTCCTTTTTATTTATTCTTCCACTCACAGAATTAATACAAGTGTCAAAATCAATGAAGAAGATAAGAAAAGAAAATTAGTGAATATGATGAATAGAATGATAAACTAAGAAGAAATAGTATGAGGATATCATGTTTCTATAATCTATATGAAATCCATTCACTTTAGTAAATTTTGTTGAGGAGTAGCTCGTGGTAGAATTGTTACATATATATATATATATATATATATATATATATATATATATATATATATATATATATATATATATATATATATAAGTTACAAGATTTGGCTTGATGTACTAAAGGAACAAGTCTGCAATTGAACTGTATCAATAGGCACAGGGTCTGACGGATACTCGCACTGAACCGACCCTGTATCCGCCAAAAAATCACACGGTTCTGGTGTCACTTTATTCGACACACCGGACACGTCACTACAATTCCACTGCAGTTTCTTCTGGTCTGGACTCAACCCAATTGTGATATTTGATAAACAAAACCCGGTAAATGGGTCACCATCAATCCCACCCATATTTCCAGCCATGCTCACATTTTCAGCCACCACATTTCTATAATGGATCCGGTCGACTATTGGTAGCGCACTCGGGTCAAAAACCGGATCAGGATGTTGCCCATATGACCCAGTGGTCCAAAAAACATACTCCATTGTTTGTAGATTCATTCGGTCCACAAATATGTCTGTAATGTATGCTCCCCTCCCGGGAGCAGTCTTAATTCTGATCCCAGATTGGGAGTTGATAGCCGTGATATCCTCGGCTCTAATGTTTTTTATGCCACCCGACATTTCACTTCCGAGTGCAATCGCTGCACTATTCGGGGATATACAAGTTAGCCTTCTGATGATCATTTCTTCACTTGGCATCCCGAATTTAATCCCATATTCATCCCATCCACTTTTCACCGCAACACAATCATCACCAGACACCACGAAAACATCCTGAATTTTTACGTTTTTACATGAATCTGCAAACACAACATTCGTTATACACTACATAACACCTTAACATGTATAAGGGCATACGGTTGTATCTATCCCGGTGATTTGACTATGATTATGTGATAATAATTAGTTGTAATAAAACAACAAAGACCCTTTATGAAATAGAAACAAAATTTTCAAACTGGGTTGAAATTTGGTTCAAAAATAATTTCAATATACTCTTAGATTATTAGTTTTGTTGCAACCAAACTAATTTTTAGACTATTAAGTAATCAAATAATCGCGAATTCAATCAGCAAGGGATTGAAACCTGGATCGATTCCATCTGTATTTGGAGAATCAACGGGCGCAGTAATGGTTAGATCTTGAATTATAATGTCACTGCAAATACATTTCAAACTTGTTTCAGATTTAGCTCTAAAGTAATCTAAAATGAAACATAGTATGATCAATGTAATGTATAAAGAATGGTGGATCCACCTGCTATAAACCGGATGAACAAACCATGAAGGCGAGTCGATTAAAGTGAGATTGGAAATTTGGATTTGGGTTGAATACATTAGCTCAATCAGGTAGGGTCTTGTGTTCCTTAATTTCTTTCTATGAAACTTTTTCCACCAATATGAACCTTGCCCATCAATTGTGCCATTATCACCTTCGATCAAAAACAGAATAAAACAATCAGAACAAGTTACTAGAATGAATGTATAGCTGATCCAAGTTTTTAATTTGGATTCTATTTTAAAAATCATGAAAAAAATTAGTAAATTTTTAACAAAATCTGAGTAAAAATATGTTGTGAAGAATATACCTGTAATAACAACATCAGTGAGGTGTGATCCACCAATCAGGCTGCTATACCTTCCTCCAGGCCCATCTCTTCCATGACCATATGAAGGCAATGCTTCAATTAGCGGATACTCTCCATCATCCTGCCCCCCAAAATCGCTTCTCATTAACAGTATTTTTATAAAGAAGAAAGGGTTTGTACCGTTACCGACATCTAACATAGATGCTGCTAAATTAATAGTTTAATAAACACAAATGTCTTGAAATGAAAGGTGTTTTAATTAGTCGTTTCAATTTAAAGTGTTTGTAAGTATAACAACACCTAAATTGAGTGTTGCAAGCAGTATAAATGATTTTCCCACACATTGTTTATCTTACTTCTATCATCATATGGAACATTGTATTTCGATGCAATTTGTATGTGTTTATATTAGATCAGTTGCTAAAAATTGTCACATGCAAAATCTTGTTGGATTTCGTAAAAACCCGTAGGAAAATATGTTAACGCTAAACAAGCTAGCTAGTGTCTGGAAAAAGTCGTTAAAATTTGTTCGAATTTTCTATAAACTTGTGACCTGCTAGTATATGTTACAAAAAATAATATAAGTATAGGTGACTTGAAATATTAATTAATCACCATATGCGTAACCAAAACTTTAAATTAGATGTAAGTTACACAATCGTTTTTAGCCATACATAATAAAGTACAATCAGTTAATGCACATGGTACAAGATGCATAAAATTGTTTCATATGACTATTGTGTACGGATCACGTATTAAATTTAAATATCACAATGACACATTTGATAATTTTGGAAGCATTTTAATTACTATCCATGATGGGCCTGTTTTCGATCTAACAGAGATGCTTTAGCTAATATTTACCCTGAATCTAGAAGATGGATCGATGCACGATTGTGGTGTGATACAACCATTGAATGCATGCATGTGTACAATACCTGAGATGCCAGAATAACAGCGCCTCTTTGGATGAACAAAGTGAAATGACTGGTGAGGTTAAAGCTACCGGTCACCCATTTTCCCGGCGGTATAATCAACTGTGCTCCTCCGTCATTCTCAAACTGACTCAGCGACCGAACAGCCGCCTGGAAAACTGCCGTGTTTGACGAATGGCCGTCACCGTTACCACCGAAATCCGTTAAAAACGCGGTATGTTTTCTGCAATTGATTGCAGGGTAGGTTACGTCAGATCCTGACGTCACATGTCTCGCGCATTCAGTAACGACCGAGAAACTCGTCAATCCAAGCAACAACAAACCAAGAACCAGAATATTCTACATGACAAAATTCAAATTATCAGATACAGATTAAAAACTGAATCGAAAATGTGAAATTGATTAATAGCTAGCTAGCATATATATAGATAAATACAGTAGAAACTGTGGATCGTTGATTGGACGCCATGGATATATAATCGATGATCAAACGTTTTGAGAGGCGAGAGATTTATAGGCGAAGATTTTGTATAAAGAAATACATATATATAATTTAGTAACACGGGAGAGATTGCTGACGCAAGCATATCAAGTTTGTTGTAAGTTTAATTATATATATGTAGCGCTAACATATGCATGTATTACATATAAATTATGAAAATTATTTTCTTTTATATTAAATAATAACTCACGTTTTTCCTTTGTCCACCAAAATTTCGTCCATAAAGCAACAACAAGACTGATTCAATTTACGCTTATTAATTGTACTTCTAACTATTGTATCGTTTTATAAATTAGAGGAGATTTTTTAAAGGGTAGGTTTGAGCTTTTATTTATGTGTATATTTTTATTATAAGCTGTAAAATGTAAATTGATAGATATAGAATATAAAAGGGACTACAACGTAATTGAAAGATGCCATTTTTGATAAAAAACTGTACATGTAAACTAATTACTAGTCATCATGTCAGTACAACATCAGTAACGTAATCACAGTAATAATTAGCATCACTACTATTACTAATCGTTATGTCAGCACCAATAATTTTTATTTTTACTTTTCTATAAAAACACATAATATTTATAAAATAAATACTAGATTAATGTTTTAATAACAAACTAAATTAAAATAACAAAAATTCCATAAAAATTAAAATACTCGTCTTGAAATCCAATTAATATAACTAAAATACAATAAATAATAGATTAATTATGTTTTAAAGTCGATCAATTTTATTGTAAATCGAAAGTTGTCCAATGTGATCAATGAGATCCACTCCGAGGATTATGATACGTACCCCTATCATGTAGCTTTCAAGAGTTTGATATTGCTTTCCATTTCAACACGATCATCGTGAAGGCTTATTGTGATTAGGGGTGTACGTTTGGATGAATCGGTTTAATCCGGTCCAATTGAGTAAATCGAATTGGATTTCGGTTTTTAAAAATGGGATCGATCCAATCCATCAAAACAATCTTAAGATCCGAACCAAACCATCCAAATTACAATTCGGTTGGATCGGTTTTTACAATTCGGTTTTTTATTCTTACATAAATACATGCTTAAAGAGTCAAGATATTTTAAAAACTAGGTTCGATACATATGCTATTAAGATTAAAATATAGTTGTCCAAGTTACAATAACTAGCGAGACTAATGGCTTTATACTCATTCTGTTGATGTTGTGCTTTCATGCCGGGTTTTTTATCATTGTCCGACGTGGTCCTTGAAAAGCACCGAATGCTCGCTTAATATCTTTTCTTGCACTTTCTTGAACTTCTTTGTTTTCGGGTCTTCTAAAACGAAAAAAACTTCACAAACATAGAGATAAATTCCGTCGGCGAGGTAATATCCTTTTTATTAGATCTTCCATTAACCTTAAATGGAGCATTGAGATCGGTGTCGTTGATGATGTCATTTAACAATGGTGATTGGTTCAGAACGTTGCTGTCGTTATTCGATCTCATAACACCAATTTAGCATGTCAAATCCACAAATCATATGACGCAACTGCTTCAAGTATAATTATAGAATAACCATGATGACCACTTGTAAACTAATCTTTTTGTGCACTAGGACAACTACATCATGGCCAATTATAGTCGTTGTCTATATAAGACCATTGGTATATATGTCTGTTTGGTTTGTTAAAAAATGATAATGAGGAGCTAACGTCATTACCACTACAACAAGGTAAGCTATAAGTCTATAACATACATATAACGAGATGGCAGCAATGGCTATAACGAGTTGTTGGCTTCGCTTTGGCTCGTGATGGTAGATGACGAGCATTCATTACATGTGCTCTAAGTAGAAAGTGCTCTTGAATGGATGATTATATTTACTTATGTAGAAATTCTCTGTCAAAACAAGACTACCAGCTTTAAAAAGATAATCAATTTTGTCTATTTTAGATAGCATATGTGTTTTTCTTAAAATAAAGACATAAATAAGTTCAATTTTAATCATGTTAGGTCACAAGTATCCGTCAAAATTCTGGTTTAATTAATTGTAATTACTGTCATTTCTAAAATTAAAATTAACATAAAATCTAAAAAAAATATCTGTAATAATATAATGTTTTTTACAATAGATATAAAATATGTTCTAGTTTACTTAATAAAGAAATGGAAAGTATTAAAGTTATATTTATTAACTTGAAAAAAAGTGAAACAATCAAGTTCAACATTTTTTTATAATATAATCTCTTATGAAAAAAGGTTGCTTCTATAATAACATGTTTGGTAATTTTTATACAAGAATACAGTTTAAGATATGTACACTTTATGCAATTTTGATTAACAAATTTTTTTTTAAAAATGGTTTATTGTATTAAAATAAAACGAACTTTGCATAACGAACTTTGACTTTTATCAATAAACATAATTGACTTTTATAATCCTCCAATTATAAATATGCACTTTAGTTTAATGATACTAAATAAAATTTCTAATATGAAAGAGAACAATCTTTATAGTTAATGCACCTTAAAATATGCATGCACTTAGAACACAACACATGTTAGTTAGACATCGCCAATATAAACTTTAGATTATTCCTATATAGATAAATAAGAATAAATTAAAGAAGCCGCGACCGTAATATGATTAAGAAGTTTAATTAATTGTAGTTCAACTAGATTTGGAAGACTATAAATAAAAGTTTTATTATTTATTACCAATTGATTCCTAAAAATTCACCAACAAATTAATCTGAGATGACAAGAAGATTCGGCCTCCTTCATGCTCGAATTTAAAGAGAGCTAACACCCTCATATATCCAACTGCATACTTGTTGTAAATGCTAGTAGATGATGATACCTTAGACCCGTTTATTATACGAAATAAATATGAAAGAATTAAAATTTGACTCTGATTCAAAATCGTGGTGTAACGTGTATCTTCCTCTGTTTCGGTCATTGAATAGATGAAATAAATAAAAAAATAGATTTTTGTTCAAGAATGAAATCTTGTTGGAAAAAGATATACTGAAGATAAAAATCCAAAACCAATTAATTTGAATTAAAGATAATTACCGGTATTGATTATGGTTTGGTTTTTGGCCATAACCGACCATACTTACCTCCACTCCCTATACTCTAAGAAGGTATATTAAATATTTCAAGAGACAAGATAATGCAATGCTTATTTGATGTAATTTCACCATAAGAGTCTTTGTGGGGTCTTTAATTGAAAGCAATCGGTTACGGTTTGGTTTTAGGCCATAACCGACCTATGTTCACCTTTCCACTCTCTTCGCTCGAAAGAAGGTATATAGAATATTTCATGAGAGAAGATAATATAACGAGCTAAGTAGCCAGTTGATCTATCCTTGTATACTGCCCCCAACGGTTTCAATTGAGGTAGAAATTTGAAACAAATAAAACGAAAAAAGAAATATAGATCAATGGACGTTCAAATGGTCAATCCAGCTTTGTCATGATTTACTTTCGAGAGGTAACCAGTACTCACAATGATATCAAATCACTAATCAAATTAAGAATAATGAAACAAGCAAAGAAAAAGGGATCCATATATTCCAAACTTGTGTAGAATAGCAATGTGGTACAAAATGTCTGTTTGATATGTCTGTAAGAAAAAGCAAGGTACTACACACTTGAAACAACAAACCTTTTACATCATCGTGGTACGTCGGCTGACAAAGAGTGTGTCATGTCCTCTTCTCCGTTTTCAAGTGTAGCAGTGCTGGTTGATGGTTTTGCCCCAGCAGCCACAAGGTTTTTAAACCAAGCAGGCTGTTGAAACTTAGGGGCCAGGCTTCCATTACTTGAACAGCTCAGGGAATCTGTTGTGGTGGTGTTTGCAGCAATTCCAGCAAGGAACTGATATGCCACTTTGCTAGCAGTCACGATCTCTGTTTTAGCTTGTCTGAACTACATTCATTTCAAAAGAAAATAACACACCAGCTTAATCAATATATAGAACCACTTCAAAATGGGCGGGTTGTGTTACAAGTCAAAACAAGGTTTGGGTTGAAACACGTCAAAAGGGGGACCCGGTTGGTCTGAGTAAATACTTATCCGTCCATGATACACACACACACTGCATTAGTTTGTCCTTGCTAGATACTTGAACCTACTCTTAGTTGGTGGGACCTTTGATACCACAAGGACAAAGCATGTTGTTTTAATCCATTAAATATTATTAGTATAACAACCCATTCACAGTAACATCTGAATCTTTGAATAAAATGATTTAAGATTTTAAACAACCTTCAACCCATTCGATATAATCTCTTTTGAGCTAACTTTTTTCATTTTTAACCTGTTTGAGAAAAAGGCAAACCCGATAGACCCAAAGTAAATTGGCTGAAAATCTCGGGTAATGGGTCAAAACTGAGTCATTGCGTTTCTCTAAGTTTTATGTAAAAATTTCAATAAGTAATGCGTTAATTACACTTCCGGTAGCTCTAAATTTTTTGACATGTTCTATTTTTAGGTAGATACTAGGACTTAGCGATTAGAGATAAACCATAAACACAAATCAACCCATTGATAATTAAAAGGGTGGAAATAGCCACCCCTAACATAGCAGTAAATGAAATCGATGAGCTGTGAATGTAATGGCTGCCAATTGTAGAGAGACCAATCAGAGGAGAAAAAGGAGATGAAAACGCTCACCCGGTAAGCAGTGTTTCCTGCTATTTCTACAGCAGTATCACCTGCATTAGCAAACCTGTTCACCCAACCTGTAACATCGCGTAACTCGCGTTACATAAAATGCTTATAAATGAAATATACTAAAAAATATTAATAATTTAAACTTAAACTTCTCAAGTCCAATTTCAAAAAGAGAAAAAAAAATAAACCTGGAAGTTTGGAAACACCTAGTCTCTCACAAAACTCATCACAAAAGTGATTACAGTTCTTTGACAGCAAGTCATAACAGTCTCCTGGCCATTCTCTACTAAGTTCCCTGAGGATCTGATTCACCTTAGAAATAGTAAGGTATGTTCTCCCAAGAACAATGCATTCTCGATATGTATACATGGGATTTTTCCCAGAAGGACAATTGAAAACTCCACTTCCTTGTTCACAAAACCCAAACGACCATTCATCCTCTCCATAAACCTGCCATGCATACCAGACATAAATCATCATATCATAAATTCAAAGGAACTAGCATCAGAATAGAAAAAGGATAGCAAACTTCATGATTGGAAGGTTAAACACCAAAATCTCAGATTCATTATCACTACTATTTCATGTTTGATTGTCATGCTGAACCATGTTAATATTGAACTGACAATCTTACGACCTTAAAGCATAACCAAGCATATGTGTAGTTATGATATTTTCCAAGATCAAACCAACATACTCCCACCTACGTCATGAACCAGGACTTTGGTCTTTATTTAAAATTACCAGGCTTGAATTTCATATAAAAAATTGTGCCAGCAACATCAAACTGTTAAGGTTGACCGTTGATGTAAAGTTCAGTAAATGTCACTTTATTGCCAAAGTTTTAAAGCTCTAACATCATGATTCATCTCAGTTGCTTTTGCATCATGGGGAATAAAATCCGGCTTCAAAAGATTCATAACCTCCGAATGTGACTACATAAACAACCCAAATGAGATAATTTTTGGATTAACTAGACATCTGGTGTTCATAGAACTTATTTATTCAGATCCCCCATTGAACACCAAAAATGTTGACTCCTTTAGAAGGTTTAGCAGTAGTTGCAAATACGATACACAAGAGCTTTGTTTTCTTCACACATAAGTGGGTATGGAAAGTATTAATTGTGTTTGCATCTCTCGTCCTGTACTCCTGTATAGCATTTTCTAAAGGGCATAGGCAACCAATCATTTTAATAAAATTTAACCAACAATTCTTTGAACTACTATACAACAGCATACTATCCTTCATTAAGCAGAGGAACTGATAATGTAACTTTAATTGTTATTTTCAATGATAATTCAAATATTTTATCTTTCAATTAAGATAGCAATTGGCATAATTTGAAGCAACGGACTAGGGTATACCACTCACGAAGTCACAATATAGAAGAAAAACAATGCAAAATTCAACATTCGGGGCACAACAATTGAAACCCTAAATTGTCTCCATAAGTTAACAAAGCTTTTTTAATTGGTGATAGAAATAAACGAGAAGAACCTGAACCGCGCTGTGGAAGATACCACCGAGACCGATTCCATCTTTGAAAATCTTGTTGATCTGAACAATGGTGTTGTTAG
This sequence comes from Pulicaria dysenterica, assembly GCA_947179395.2. NCBI lineage: Eukaryota > Viridiplantae > Streptophyta > Magnoliopsida > Asterales > Asteraceae > Pulicaria > Pulicaria dysenterica. The sequence continues at coordinate 98,165,531 of OX359288.1, forward strand.
TCTTTTCCGAATCACTGTTTGTTACATCGTATATATGGAGAATCACCTCCGACATCTCCACGGTTTCTATCTGAACTCGATTCACAAACCCTAACCCTCGCTTGTGACTATCTTGATTAAAGATCAATTATCCCGTTTCAAAAACTGAATAAATACGAATCCAACTCAGGATGGATCAAGAAGTCGGTAGGATAACGGAATTTGAACTCAAACAACAGCCGTCACCAATGCTCGATCGCTGAGGCTTTCCCTTTTTCGATGTCGCGCCTCGACGAGATACGTGTCTCCGTTTTTCTATTCCGTATTTCAGTTTAACTTCGTGACGTACGGATGCCGTAAAGAAAATACTTTTGCTTTTCCTTTTTATTTAAAATAAAAATATATATTTAAAAAAAATCATGAAAATGTGTCTTTAATCTTTAATAATACCACTGGTATTATACTGTGTGTTATTAAGATACTTTATTATGAAAACGTGTATTAAACATTAATATTAATATATATATATATATATATATATATCAATTGACAAAGTAAATGGAGCTTTTATCACGAGTTTTCAAGGGCAAAGCTGTCATTGCACAAAATTTCGTCATTTACGGCATGTTCTCGAGTTATTTTAAGGAGGGGAAGGAAAGGGCTAGGAGGGATTGGGAGGAGGTTTATCATGTTCTTGAGTTTTTTTAGGAGGGGAAGGAAAGGGTTAGGAGGGGCAATTTCACCATATTTATGCTTAAAAACTCCCTCCGACTTTTGGGATGATTGGGAGGGGGACTTTCCTTTCTTTCCTTTCCATCCCTTCCCTTTCCTTCGTTTAACTCGAGAACGGGCCGTTACTCATCATACTATCATCTCGCGAGAAATGTAATTGACAACATTTTCTCACGTTAATCAGGTGGAAAAGATAGTGTATGTGTGTAGGTGTGGTGCGTTGCTTCTAAACCGAGGGGGAGAGAGAGACGGAAACAAAAATGGTTGCGAGAGGCGACGACAAGGAGGCGGTGATGCGATGACGACGGTGATGTTCGGTGACAAATCTGGATGGCGGAAGGAAATGCCATAGTAGAAAGATTGATGAAGTGAGAGAGAGTTTTCCGGCGAACTCACCTCCACGAATAATGACAGCCATTGCCTTCGCCACGACGCCACCTATGACTACGGTGTTGAAGCCATAGCTGGTCGGCCCCTGTTACAACCACAACTTACCTGGCACCCAGAAGTCGCATACATCTGAAACAAGATTTGATAGATAAGAGATGGAAGAGGCAGTGTTGTCAGCGGCAACGCCAAAAGGGAAATGGGGATTTTGGATAATGAGGACTTGAGGAGGGAGAAAGCTAGCAAAATGGGTTTCTTTTCTAATTACAGGATGTCAAATTTTTAAAATTTTATAATCACTTCTTTTAGTCAATCTCCATTTCTTTTGTTGATTTTATTTTACATTTTTATATGTGATGTTTTTTCTTAATTATTGTGATATTTATATTGAAACTCTAATGTAAAAGACAAGATAAGTATTTTTTTTATGGTAATACCGATAGAGGTGCCATGGTTGAATATTCGGTAGAGATGGGGACGTTTGAAATTCTGATGGACGTTCCGATGGACGTTACTGATATTGAGGTTAGAAATAGGGATGGGTGGGAGATTGGGAATTGATTGTAAAAAGCGAGATAGGACGGGTACGTAGGATACAGAGATTGTGGCGGCGATTGTGGTGTATCTCACATCCGATCCAGAGACATATTTAACGAGAAAACCTTAATCAAAACAAACGAACGGGTGTTATAACTTAACTGTAATATGGACTATGGAGAAGAGGATGATGTCATGGTTGTAATAGACGAAGAGGAAGAAAAAGAGAACGTATATTTATTAATTTTGAAAAAAATAATTATTATTTATGGTTTGTTAATGCATTGTTTATGATTTTGACCACAGAGGAGACAGCTTTACAGACATCTGGATAATTGGATGTTCTTTTAAATCTTTTTTGCTATATAATTTAACAGATATTTTAATATTTGCTTTTCTATTGTCAATTTTTAATATCATTAATATATTCTTATCAATAAGAAAATTATTAAATTATATCACTTAAATTATGAACTTCACACAAAAAAGGAATATTGGGTTTTCTGTAATACCCGCGTTTAGGGCCTGGTCGTTTCGTGGCGGTGGTAAGTTATTTAATTGTTTATATTAGTATATTTGATTGTTTATAATTATCTGCTATTTATTTATATATTTATTTGATGCTTACTTGGTATTTAAATTGGACCGCGAGATAAGAGATAAAAATATTAGTTTAATATTTTTATATGATATTGGTACCATTAGATTCGTTTTTATACGAGGGTCCCGAATAATACCTCGTTGCTTGTTAATGACTTGAGTAGGACCGCTTTAATTAGGTTCCTGTATGCTAGATAACAGTATTTGACACTGTGTGGTGTTTTAAATTAATCCCAGCCAACTTTTGTGGTTATAATTGACTTTGAGAAGTCAAGTTTCTTCATTTGCTTGTTCTTGCCTTGGTGAAAAAGAGAAAACCCCAGGAACTCTCATAGCTCCATCTTTTGATTCTTCATTTTGTGTGTGAGATTTGTTGATTAAAGGTATGTTTTATTGTTTTTGATTAGTTCTTGATAACTCTTGATGGGTTCTTGATTTATATTGCTAATCTTTGGTTTTTAGGGTTCAAGATTATGTGGGTTTATACCCAATCTGAATTTGGTTCATGTTTATACAAGTTCTTGAAGTATTATTTACTGATTTAGAGTTGGGAATATGATGATTTATGTGTCTTTTATGAACTTGAGCTTCAAACTCATTAATGGAGATTTTGAGTTAAATTGAGGATTAGGATTTATGATTTGATGATTAGAAATGTGTTTTGTTGTTCATTATATGTTAGTTGATGTTGTTTGAATGTTTGGAAGTGTTATTATTCGATTTAGCTGCCTGGAAATCAAGTTTTATGTGGGTTTTTGGCTGCTGGATCGAGTAAAGCAGAAACAGCAGGTCTGCTGTGCGTGAAATTCCACGGCGCGTAATGGACCAGGGTCCGCGGCGCGACATTTCCAGCACAGCCCTGCTTTGTTGTTTGTTTTCAATCTGTTTTGCTTCGTGCCTGCTCATATGTGTTGTTTATTATTAGTAATTGTTATATATATATATTTATAAGATATATTTGAAGGGTTTTGTTCATGATGTAAGTTTAGAAAAGCTTAGATTTAATTATGATATAAGGCTACTTTAATTTTATGAATTGGACTTTAAATGTGTTTTGTTGGTTGCTACACTTTGTTGGTAACATATATGGATATCTTAATTGGTTTTGGAAGTTTTCCATATTGATTATATGAGTTTTGTGTAATGGCTTAGTTTTGACCCATTTGTGTAGCTACTTGAATTATTGAATTAATTGAGATTAGATTCACTAATTCGGTTGTATTGTGTTCTCAGGGAATCCGAAGTCTCAGTGAAATTAGGCAACTGAGTTTGGTGGGTGTCGAGGACACAGGTGAGTGGACTTTAATGCACCGGTGGTTTTAGTTGTAACTGTTATGGTTAGTTGGATTTTATACAATTAATCATGCGATAGACTGTTTAGTCTGATTTGATTGTTTGACTGGTTATGTGATGATTATTAGATATGAGTATCAAGGCATGAAATTGTGCTCATGATGTTTGTGACAGAGGTCAGCTAAGCGTGGTTTTGGGCTGGGTCAGTTGCTTCTGGTTAGGCAGTTTTAGATCTTCTGTTGCATTTGTTGTAGCAGAGGGGGTTTAACTGTGCCAGTTAGCAGATGGCTATCGGTAGATCATTGCTATGGCCAGCATTGGTCGTAGGCTCGGCAGAGCCGCCGGTCCTTTGATATTTGAGATAAACTGTTCTTGTGATCGTTGTGGTTCTGCTTTAATTGCTTGTGGCTTGATTTCCATTCACTTAGTTTTGTGCTAATTCCCCACCCTAACTCTTTGTTTCAGGTTTTAAGAGCACGGTTGGTTGCAACTTTTGAGTACAGGGAAAGTTTGACCGTAGCTCTGATATTTTGGGTTTTAGAATGATGAGCCATACTTTATGAAATGTTTTGTAACACTAAAGGAAGTACTGTATGTTTGTACAGTGTTGGTTTTAACTTTTGATGTTATTTCCTTTTTAGTTTTATGACGTATTACTTCCGCTGTGATTTAAAAAAAAAATATGGCTTGTATTTTTGCGGTGTTACATTTTCAAGCTATCTTATATTAGGTATGTTTGACGGAAGTAGCTAGAAGCTATAGCTGGAAGCTGTTTATTTTATTTATGTATATATGTTCGGCAAATTAGCTAGTAGCTGAATCTTAATAGTGTAAAATGACAAAAAAATGACAAATTATAAAAATGGGAGGAATTATAAAATAATTAAAGAGGATATTTAGGTAATTTGGTATATAAAAAGTTTACAGCTAGTTTTAAAATCTACTTTAAAAAGCCTTTTGTTTTAGAGCTTTTTTGTTTAAAATAAAGCTTTCAGCTATTCCATCCGAACATGACTTGTTGCTTTTTCTTTTAAAACAAAAAGCTACCAGCTCCAATAAGTTTCAAAAAGCTCTATACCGAACATACCAATTATTTAGTATTTTGATTTTGGGAGTTTAACGTGAGTATATTTTCATCGAATCAATTATAGAAATACGTCTTAACATATTGTTACGATTCTTATAGAATAATTATTTTACGTAATATTGGTTCCAATAAAATATTTATTTTCTAAAGAATTTATATTAATACAAGGTAATAAATTATAAATTTTATAAAACCTTTAGTTAAAAGATAAGCAAATTTTGTTTGTTTCATATTAATACAAGTTTGAGAACTTAAGATTTCTCCGGCGCAATTGCGCCGGAAACCAAAACAACTACAGATGTCGGTTTGATGACTATCAATGTTTAACACTACATTATCCTAGTACTCCGTTTAAACTCTGTCAGGCTTGCTCTAATGGGAAGTTGATATGCAAGAATTATGTTAATAAACAGAAATTATCTTAGTATACAAGATTTCTCACACCTTAACCATTTTGTATAAACATAAAAAATCGTTATAGAAAGTCTTAGAAATTAAAAAAAGATATGATTATTTTATATATTTATTGTACAAAAATCATTCCTAAAAGTATAAGATTTGTTTGATGACCAATGCCACTTTTACTATTTTGAAGACCCCTTGCTTTGTGTGCGATATTGACATTGTGATTGCTTGGGTTATACGCAAATTCACATAATCTCCTTGTGCATAAACAGTTATATATTCGTCTACCTAACTTTGATTATTACTCATCAATAGACCATCCATTTCACTAAGCAGTCGTTAATTCCATCTTTTTCTTTTTTTCTCTATCTTTCTCTCTCTTAATTGATACATATTTTTTATTAATATTTAATGTGGGTAGATGTGGTTGAATGTGAGAGTTTGTGAGTTAGAAAAGTTAAAGGTGGAAGATAACGTGGGCGCTGATGTGGCAGTGGGTTAGAGAGGGTAAGTATGGGTTGGATGTTGATGGTCTTAGACCATGACTTATACATCTCCTTTTACTTTCTCTTACTCAATGTCACATCAACGTCACATCATTCTCTCTTCTATTTCCTTCTACCTATCCAAATTAAGTGTTATACCTCTCATTCAAACTCTTCCTACTTTTTTTATTTTTATATTAAAAAATTAAACATGTGTGTGTCTGATACGTTAATGTGTGTGGGGGTGGGGGTGGGGGTGGGGGTTGTGTAGGCTTCTCCATCGAGTAAATATACCCAAAAGGGCTACCGGATTACAACCCAAAATTCACGTTATGATTTTCCCCTCCCTTATCCAATGGTACCTAATGCAATCGGGTAACCCATAACGCATGGTCTAAAAATATAGGAATTTAACTTCTGCGAGAAATACGACATCAAGTTAACATCTCTTTCTTTCTTACGAGAGTATGTGTACCACCTCAGTCGAATAACATCGGGCTTACTTTGGCTTCCTCAGGTTGAAGGTGGCATACCAATACTACCTGCCTTTTGGGTGAGCAATCGGCTCCCCGCACACGATGTAACTCGGTTATTTCTCTCTCTTCTCTCTCTCTCTCTCTCTCTCTCTCTCTCTCTCTCTTACATACATGTATATATAATAAAACATGTGGAGAAAAGATTTGGTTGAACTATACTAGCTATTTGGCTAAGAAAAAAAAGAGAAAAAAATAATATAACGCTAATGTGATATCGAATAAGAGATATGAAAAAGGGCCCATTCACATCGCGTGGTAGCAAACATATCAAATATGATTCTAACAAGTTTACATGCTTATCTATTATTCTTTCACAACATTCTATGGATGTCTCTCTCCTATTTTGTCAACTCAAAGGACACACCTCTTAATTTAAAGATCCCATCGATCAATACCCTTAAGACCCTTGTAACTTTTATTACTCAATCGGTTCTGAATATATTATCCATTTTAAACTTTTTAAGATCTTATTTCTATTTGACTTTGAATATTTTATTATTGTGTTATAGTATACTTGATGAAGTTCTATTAACACAAATACATTTAAAACATAATGTATTCATACATTTGTATCAAGTTTTATATAACATAAATAAAAATATTTAAAGTTAAAATTAAAAAAAAAAACCTTTAGAAGATTAACAATATTTTTAAAACAAAGAAAATAAGAAAAAAAACATTTAATAAGCTTGTTTTAGGCCCTAAAACGTTAAACCCCCTAATTTCAGCATGATGTCCAATACTCCAATAAGAGCCACATATCGAAGCCAAGAGTACATAAATGGCATAATATTAAATGATGGTTAATATGTCGATGAATGATAAGCATAAGCAAGTTGAAAAAGAACTATATATTATACAAGGACAAAATAGCGTAGTTGGAAGTTTGTTGTCCTAAATCAAGCCACACGATCAATAAGGTATAATTTTTTTTATTTTTATGATTTTGTGTCATCAATGTCATAATAATAAAAATAATATTTAATTTTATTGAAGACTGATATAAAATGATCAACTATAGATAATTATACCTACAACTCTATAACGTAGAGATGTTGGTTCCTAATTCTTAATAGTGAACGAGTTGATTTAAGCCCGCGCGTTGCAGCAGAATTTTAGGACGAACAAAATATAAAATTAAGTTTAATCATAGGTATTTTAACTAAAGCCGGAAAAAAACATAGACTTCTACATTGTATTGCGTTATTTGGTTCAAATTACAATCATTTCATGTTTTATTTTTTATATGACTTCAAATATAACTGTTTAGTATTATTAGTCTTTAAAATCAAAAGTTTTGTTAGTATAAAGAAAATATAGAAACTAACATATGAACATAAATATTTGAAATTAAATAGGAGAAACTTAAGCATTTAGGTTGTTGAAATTGAAACTGATCTAAATTTTATTTTCATATTACGTCTAATGATTTATCTCTTATAAGTTTGACAAAAAATAAAAAATAAAAATAAAACCCAGACATTTAGGATGTTCATATTTATATTGGTTTTAGTTTTACTTTTCATATTATGAAGAATATATTCTCTCGTATGCGTTTTGATGTATAATGTTTGTTGAGAACCAAAAAACACCACTAACCCTTGAATAATAATGTTATAAGCTAATTATGTCAAAATATACTTTATTTGAAAACTACATTTCTAAAATAAGTATTATATTACGATAAAATTTGTGTTGAAATATAGATAAAAATAGGGTTTAGTTCATCAAAGTGTATTCAACTTGTCACATTTTGTTATTGTGTGTATAAGATTTTAAAATTTTGTATTATATGTATCAAACATTTAACTTGCCGCTATTGTGTGTATTAAACTTTTTATTGTATGTACTAAACTTATAATTTTTTTCTTTTTTTATGTATCTAAAATATATACAATAGCAACAAATTAAAAGTTTGATACACACAACAAAAACTTTTAAAGTTCGATACACACAATAACAAAACGTGATAAGTTGGATCCATTTTGATAAACTAAACCCATAAAAATAAGATGGTTTAAAAAATATAATCATATTATATATTAAAAAGTTTAAAAGAAAAAGAAAAGGCATGTAAAATTAATTGTTTGAAATTTGAATATAATAATAATTTTAAATACTTATATACATACTGGGAAGAAAAAGGGAAATTAATTATGAACGAAAGCTTACAAATAAAAAAAACAGGAAATAGAAAAAAAAAAAAAGAAAATCAATTGAAACAAAAAGATAGGCATATAAGGACTCGAAACCGGGATATGGGATTAAAAAGTCAAAGACCTAACAAACCCGCCAACATAGCTTTTGTGTAAGAAATTCTTTTCCATCTATTTATATCCTATATTATTTTTTTTCTGCAAATTGTATGGATATATAATATGCTTGACAAAAATAGCTGGTGTTTTGATAGTTGAAACCGAAAGCTAGAGTTTATATATATATATAGGGGATGGTTCAAACGAGAATTGTTTTTCGTACGAGAACTGCGAGAACCAATCTTAGCCGTTCTTTGGATATGGGAAGTTCATGGATGAAGAGCGTGGAGGGGATCAAGTGTGGTAGGGTGCATGTAAGGAATTCATGGGTGTGCAATGACATTAAATGAGGGGGAATTGAACGGCTCAGATTGGTTCTCGCAGTTCTCGTACGAAAAACAGTTATTGTTTGAACTTTTGCCTATATATATATACATATATATGTGTGTGTGTGGACCGATTAGTTGAAGCCGAATAAACGAAGTGTAAAACGAGAAATCTTAAAACTGATAAAAAATGATTTATAAAATAATGAGAAAAGGGTATTTAATAATTATATATTTTAACAATTACTAGGAAATAATGCGACATTATGAACAGTAACATTTTTGTAATTAATATATACTTAAAAACTGATGGGATTTACTAAATGAAGATTTTTTGAGTGGCTGTGTGTGGGAAAAGAAATAGCCAAGGCTCAGTGTTCGATCCTTGTGTTTGAATTTTATTACTCTTTTTTTTTACAACGGGCGCACGCTTTCTTTTTTGTTGCCAGATGCCTTATTAAATCTTATTTTATTATTATTATATTAAAAAATTAATATATATCTTATTTGTTTATCTCTTATAATGTTTGATATATTCATCTTTAATTTATATTAAAAGAGAATGTGTTATAATATCATTCTAATTTTTTTTAAACTCATTAATTATTCCTCTTTATTTCCATAAATGACTTGCGAATGAGTTTTTTCTCAAAGTTAATTTTTAGGTAATTTAGTATGTTAATATTTAAATATCTTACAAAAATATTTATTTAAATCATTTAGTATATACAACTGACTATTTTTGTGGTTATGTAAAATAAACACGTACACTGGTGCTTATATATTTTGTTTGCCATAAGAAAAATATTTATTATTTAACTTGATGGTTATGTAATTAACATTAGTGATGAAAGATGATGTTAAATCAAGACGTTAATTTTAGATTATTTTTATAAGTCGTTAAAAGTCTCTCAGTTAAAAAAAATTGAAATAGTAATCTAAATAGTAATTTTATCCCGCAGCGAAGCGCGGGTTATTGCTATCTTGTTTTACATACAAAATGATGTTTTTTCCTCTCGCTTTACTTCAAAACTAAAGTAATTTAGCAAATTTTTGGAAAATGTGCATTGTACCGTTCTCTAATAAAACTAAATTTTCTTTATTCATTCTCCTACTTATTTGATGATGATATATGTAAATTACTAATTATCTTTTCATTCATCTTTTATTTTGATTTTAACCCTTACCAAATCTTATGCTTAAAATAACAAATAACAATATAAACCAATTATATAGAATATCTAATTTTTAAGAGAAATAATAAATAACAATATAAACCAATTATATAGAATATCCAATTATACAATGGTATTGTCTAATAACGAAAATCGTTTGGCTCTATATTAGACAACTGCAGAGATGAGTTCTTGACTTTATATATTGTTTTTTTGACCGGCAAATAATTGAGGACACTTTTCCGCCTCTCCAGTGTGGGTTCGAATTGCTTGGTGACAGGTTTTCCATCACCCCTCGTTATTTGACATTAACTAAGGTTCGAGCACCGCACCTTCATCCATGGAGGAAACCCCTAAAGGAAAAACCACCAACCCACTGCATGCAACATTATTTGATCTCCCAACCTCTTGTGAAGAAGGGGGCGCCTTACCAAATGGGCTAAACCCATTTGGTGATTTATATATTGTCTATGCCAAAGTTTTCCATCGACTCAATAATTTCGTCCAAACATGATTTATAGTTTTTTTCTTTTAAAAGAAAAATAAAAATAACTACCGGTTTTTAAAAGGTAGGTGCGTATGTGTGTCCAAAAGACACTCATGAGTCTCATCATAGCTAAGCCCAAACCTGCTGTTTCTATATATAGGGCTTAAAATTTTTAGCCCATTTTGGTATTTCAAGCCACTCTTATTAGGTCTAGTGATGACACTCATGACAGTAAGCATCGACCGGCAAATAACAGCTGTGTGAGTGTCTCCCCGTTTCATATTCATCTACTCAGAGGATCTGGAACCCTTGCTAACGCAACCGAGCTCGTGACTCGTCTTTGAATCGTTAATTACAGAGGTAATCGATATCATCATCATCATCGCTTCTTTGTCATACGTAAACATATTTTAATCTATCTGATTAGATTCCTGTTTGAATTTATTGGAGCTGATGTATAATTGACAAAATTCTAGGGCTTTACGTATTCTCTGCTCTTCTTAGTTAGTAAAGATATCCTCTCGTTTGTATAAGCTAGTTTCTTATGCAGACACGGATATAGCAGTCATTAGCTCAAAAATAGTGTACGGCACAAAACAATAATCAACATATAAGATAAAAGTATAACCTTATGTAATTGTAAACCTACTGTCATAATTGACAAAGATGTCTCTATTGTTTTGCGATGGTTTAAATAGATCGAGCAACCACGTAAGATACTTGTGTTGATTTACTTTTTTCCTGCATTTTAATTCATTTTGCTATTATTCATGGGGACAGCTTTTGTCTGATTTCCGAACACCTTATTGAGGAGTGAGGGGAGTTTAATTTGTTTAAGTAGAGTTATAATCTATATAGCTAATGGGCTTACAGAATGATCTATTTAGTTGGGTTCATTTTGAATGATTATTTAATACGCATCAAATTGGTAGACATAAATTAGGACAGAATCCACATGTAGTCAGATGCTTAAATTGATTAATCGAAATCCTGGCCTTAGAGACCCAGATAATGTCCAAGTTAAACAACGGCAAAATAATATCCGAATGAACAAGAATGGGTGACCATCCCTTGTAATAAAGCCGAAACCCTACTGACAAAAAAATAGGAAGTCTAATTAATAATATAAAACATAATAGATTGTTGAGGATTCTGGTCATCAGCAGTCCTGCGCCTTTGATAAACTCGACCCCAGCGGTCACTCATATCGTTATTTTAAAATTCGATCCTCATGGGCTTATAAGATGCTCCATTTAGTTGTCTAGCGGGATTTTAAAATGTTAGATTTTACGGGTTATTTTGTTGACAAATAACTGGGTCTTGGTAGCATTGTGGAATTTCTGTGGTAGCAGCGTGGCCCGTTTGTTTCACCGTAATGCGAAGAAATGGAAATGATTTTAATTCCATGCATGTTACTTATGAAATAACATTCCTCTACCTAAAGGAATATAAATACTTCAAACAATATAATTACTTTCCAAATAATGTTACCAAACACAATATACAACGGAATTTGATTTCAATTCCATTACATTTCTTCACATTATGGTGAAACAAACGGGACCCTAGTGTTAGCACCATCAGAAAATGGAATTTTTGAATTACATGAGATCGAACGACTGGTGGCCACCATAGCCAGCACTTGAATTTGCCTTTGTTGTACTTTGAAACTGGAATCGACGTCAATTCATAGGTTTTGTTGTCTGTTTTTTTTTTCATTTGCATGTAAAACAAGCGAAAACTAGTTAGAAAACAAGTTCAACATATGATTACTTTTATAGACGACAGAAGTTTTAGATACTTTAAACTTGATTTAAATAATTTTTTAAGAAGAGAAATGCTAGTTCCTTAAACCTATAATGAAATTAAGCATTTAAATCTTGAACGTACACTTTTTGACTTTTGTTGTATAAAATTTCAATTTTCAACTTATATTTTGAAGTATGCATTTTGGTTTGGTTGCAAGACATAAATCACAAATTTCTTTACATTGCAAATGAATCTTGACAGAAAACATAAGTGATAAAAAACATTACCTATTTTTTCAAAGTTTTTTTTTGTATATTATTGAATAGGGATCATTTAAAAACTGTAGGTAAGAAATGATTTGGTTATGTAACATTGTCATCTTCGTTTTATTTAGGTTGAATCTGAGATGTTTCTTTATAGTGTAGCGTTGTAGGACTGTAGGTACCCTCACCTGGTAGTTTTATTACTTAAGAATATTTTATTCTACTTCTATAATCACTTTCCTGTATCTTTGTTAATTTATCTTAGTGCAACATAGTCAATTTGTTGGTAATGACGAAAATTAAGTCAAGTTCATATGAAAGTATATAGGAACAGTTATAAGGAGTGAGTTAGGGCCTTAGGGGTTTGGGATTTCTTTTTTCGAAGTGTTCGCCCGCTTTATGACTAAGTGAATAAGCGCTTAGCCGCTTACCATCATTCATTTTTCAAGTGCTTATTCCATATAAAGTAAGTAGATGGGTGTTTGGGATTGCTTATCTTATTTAACAAAAACACAATAAGTAGAGTGAACAAGTGATTACTTGAAGAGTGAACGAGTGATTACTTGAAATCTTCTTATCCTACTTTTGTTTGTGATTTCTTCACTTTCATTTTTACTTTGCACATCACGATATCAAATAAAGACAAACGTAAGTTAACCCTCCTTTTGTAGTGAAGGAAAACATACTCCAAATCTTGGCATCTGGATAAACCCTCCTTTTGTTATTGAAGAGGATTCGTACACCACTAAAATTTAGTTCACACGTCACCAGAGTTCTATATGTTGTACCCTGTGCTGCTTGAAACTTTAGTGCTTTACCTATGGTGTTCCAATCAATGGTGATGTTGTACAAATTAGTTCCCATTAATTTTGGGAGCCAATGTTTATTATTATGTGCTCTAATCTGTGGATGATTTCTGAATTGATTGGCAGGCTTTTTGAAATCTCATTTATTGAAACTCTTGTAGGTCTTTTTGGAAGTTAGTGGGGATTGCCATCAAGATCATTTCCTGTATAGATGGTATGCATGCAAAGCTCTATAAAGTACAAAGTCATTTTACATCTTCAAGAGATTATAATTTGTGCTTTTATAGATTTTGTCATATTGGATCTTTATGACGAGGCTGTGTTTTTAACTAATGCAGGACAAAGATAATAACATCATTTTTGATGAAAAAAGTGACAGGCGGCTTTATGTGGGCAACCTTGATACACGAATAACGGAGTAAGCGAATATGTATCGTTTTGTAATTAGCTGTTCTCTAGAAGTGGTTATTTTGGCTTGATTACTTATGAACGGGTCGGTTCAGGCTGTATTTTCTTTTAAAAGAGTTGAATAAAAGAATTTTAGTCGACAATGGGATGGGTCAGAGTCTATTATTTAACAAGTCCAACCTCCAAAATCATTTTTACGCAAAGTTTTTGATTGTTATTGTAGTGAATTAGTGACGGTGTTTATTAATGCATTAGTTATCTATAAAAGAAATGGTCAAAATATGTTTTTGGGACTTTTGACCCATTACCGGACATGACCACCATACCATCTTGCCGCCTCTACCCAATTTGTTTACCACCTATTGTCGGCTGATATAAAATTTGTTGCAACTTCACAGAGCCGCCCTGATAAAGATGTTCTCACCATTTGGAAAGATCGTGTTTGAGGACTTCCTTTGGCACACTCGTGGCCCAAAACGTGGAGAACCACGTGGCTATGCCTTTGTACAGTTCAGCACCAAGGAGGTAAACTGACGCTTGTAATTGTATATTATTCTTTAACAAATCTCTGAATTTTTTCATTTAAAGTGAGTATGCAGGAAGCTGAATTGGCCAAGGAGAAGATGAACGGTAAGTTAGCATGTGGTCGCCCTTTAGTTGTGCGCCTTGCTAGAGACAAGTACTTGATGGAAATGGAGGGCAAAAGTGGGAATTCAAGTGGTGGCAGTGAGTCAAATATGTCGGGTAGTGGGTTGGGTCAAATGAATCGCAGTGCCAAAATTGCTGCAATAAAGAACAAATTGAAGGCCATGGAAGAAGAAGAAGAGGATAAATGTAAAAAGAAGCAGAAACAAAATTAGAGGTGTAGGCATAAAATCATGTAAAATCTTGTATGTTGGTCTTTGGACTGGTTACTTTGAGGTTCTGGTTCATGATAGTAATAGAAAAAGGTGGCAATTTGATTTGTATTTGGGCTGGGCCCATTGGCCTAAGTATGTTGACTTGTTGAGTCCACAGCTGGCCATAGCCCACCCTACAAAAACCTGATCTTCTATAATCTATTCGTCCAACCTTTAAAATTTTAAATAGAGAGCATATGCTTACAAAATAGTTTTTAGCTTTCCGTAAAAAAGTACAAACAGTTAATACATATGATATACGTTGATAATGCATAAAGTTATTATGAATGGTCATTTTTATTATGTAAGAATCATCTTTCTTGTAAAACCTCTATTTTTCATCTTAGTTCATAGCAATTCATGTTTGCCTGTTATTTGAATCTTAGAGATATAGGGCCTGAAAAAGTTATGGACTTATGGTTGTTACATGTTACCATGTTGCATAATTGAGTTTTGTTTGGCTTTAGTTTATTCTTTTCTTTTTTTCAATCCTCATATTCTTTTTATTATTTTTTTAACAATTTGTCTTCGGTAAATACTAATGATGTAAGAGAGAATTCCAATTAGATATACTCTTAAATGATATTATAAATATATAACAATTGATAAACCCTTATCCTGCACCATTTACTGTTTATTAATGGGTTTTTCTAACCTGCGCTTTCTTCCATAATATATGTTTTGTTTTCGTTCATTTAATCATCCAACCGCTTTGCCGAGTTGGGTAAAGCTTTACCCTTTATTCTGAAAGTCGTAGGTTTGAGTCTTCAAGGTGTTACTTTTTCATTTTTTTTTGCGGTGCATTCTTTTTTCTTTTCTTTCCTTTTTATTTCTTTCTTTTTTAGCCCTTTTATTTCTCCTGTTTTTCTTTTCTTACCCCTTCCTAAATTCTATTCTTGACGGCTACATTTTTTTTTATTATCCTCTTATCCTCCTCTTCCCAATGGTTCATTCATCATAATTCCATTTACAAAATATTTTCTTTTCTTCTTCTATTTATTTATTTTTGTTACTTTTTTTACATTTTCATTTAACTTTTTTTTCTTTCTTCTTATTTTTAAAAGACTACTATATTTTTCTAAATCTTTTTATATTATTTTTAATATCTACTAAAATATAGTTTTTAAGATTTTTTTTATACGACGTCAACTTGAATTACATTTTCCTTCTTTTACTTATTCTTAATTTTAGTATTATTTTAATATTATATAACAGTGTTTAACTTTCTTGATTATAACAAACCATTTCTAATTTTTTTGACAAATTTCTTTAAAAATATAATAAATTTTGTCTTATTCATTGTATGCAAAAAATAATGCGCATATAATTTTTAGTTATAATTATATACAATAAATGTTGGTATAATTTTTGTTATATTCAACGAGTTGCATATAATGAGAGGGTTATGAAATTTGATTATATTTTTCTTTTAAAATAAATAATTTATTATATACAATGATAACTAGAAATTGAGTATATGTAATCCGCAGCGAAGCGCGGTTATATTAACCTAGTTTAATTAACAAATTTCATGTTAGTGGATTGGCAAGAGGTGAAGGTGGAAAGGGAAATGGATTTGGGTTCGAATCCTAGGTGCGCATGTTTTCTTTCTTTTTTTTCTTCCCTTTTGATTTTATATGTTAGCAGCCATATTATGATTTTGATTTTATATGTAAGCAGTCATTTTATGATTTTAATGTTATTTGTTTTTATCTTTCAACAGTACTATTATAATTTTATCATTATTTTATTTAAAAAATTAATTTTATGTTTTTTTGGTTATTCTATTATTACTTTCAAGATACAAAGCATAGTATAATATAAATATATATTTGTAACCATTTTATTTTTATCTACATTTTTTTATATAAATTATATTGTAAAATGGTATTTATCTAAAAGATGTATTTTTCGTAATATAATATTAAAAAGTACATTTCATTAAATGACTATCATATGACGTTATTTATTATATCAAAATATATAAAAAAAATACTCGGTTAAAAATATTTATTCAAACTTGGACTAAACATTATATATTAACACTTGTGAGAGAGAGAGAGCAAGAGAGAAATACGTTAGATGTGGTTTCATGCTAAAATCTCGTTGCATCGCACGGGTAAAAGGCATCTCGTTAATGATGTAAGAGAGAATAGTATGCTACTCAAATAAATAAATAAATAAATCATTTAATTTTTTTTGTAGTGTTGTTCGTGTTAGGCAAATTGTTTGACCAGCCCTCTAGTGGAATCCTGAGCATCATTAAATCATAAATATAAGCTGACCCGAATAGAGGATTAATTTGACGTGTTTGATCTGTATGTAGAGGATTATCGAACCGGGTCAAACTAAATTCTGAAAAGTACTTCGTATATATTAATCAATTAAATAATTGAAAACACAAAAATATCAAACAACCACGAGAGTAAAGATTCCTGAGGTTAGAAATGGATTTGTTTGGTAAAATTCCTTCATTTACACGAATTTAGACTATGCTAATTCTGTACCCAACACCATGAAAGAGACGGAGCCAGCGTTGCCTTTTACAACAAGAAATACATTCATCTATATAATTAACTTGGGCGTAAACGTTACCAACAGCTAACTTTTATTCCGGACTTTTATTATTGTAATAATTTATAATTAATTGAATTGTATTTAGAAAAAAAACCCGTATTGTATGTATTATATATACGTGAATCGAAATCATAAAGTGATACAAAACTGACTAATAAATAATTACTTTACCAAGGATCCAACTTACATATAACTGATTACTCTTAGGACGTGTTTGTTGACATATTCGAGTGATATGGCATTGTTATACATATAACAGATTACTGAGGTAAGTTTACTACTTCTCTTATATGAACAACATTTAAGTATTGATGTTATAAACTGTTATGTGATATCTTTGTTAAGTGATATAGTTATTAAGCAGACACATGGTACAATATTAGTGTATAGCTATGCCGGTGATATAGCTATGTACAAATCAGTATTAGGATGCATAGTTACGCATGACGTGTAACTTTGTACCAAGAGAAGTGACAAGGTATACATCTAGCTATGTACCACGAACGATGTTATGGAGTATGACTACGCAGGTGGTGTAGCTATACTTCAGTACAATTAAAATAGTTTGATCAGTTTTGCAGGTTATACAACTCAGATGTGAGACGTCCTGGAGAGATTTTATTCCTGTTATGTTTATTTGAGTTCAACTAGTATTTTCACTAAGCATTATCTTATGTTTCCGTGTTATTGTGAATGCAGGTGGTTTAGGTTCCAGCAAGGATAAAGACCCAGCACAATGATCAGTTGGATAGCTCCAGATTTTAAAAAGTACACTTATGACACAATTTTTGTAAAATGTTAGCACGTATGTACACAAAAGCTGTATTATATTAAACTCTAGTATCTTTTGGGTTGCTAATTAATAAGATAACGTTTTTGAATTAAGACTTGAAAAGTGTGTTACATCATGTTTCAATTTGATCAGATTTTGTTAAAAATGGAAAAAGGCCTACAATATCGGTTTCAATAAATATTTAACCAAACTAAACTATTAAACTAGTAAAAACAAACGGACCAAACCATAAAAAAAACAGTTCGGTTTGGGTTTGTTTTTTGTTTTTTGTTTTTAACTTACATTTATATTCTTTATTTGGTTTTAGATTTTTACGCCGTGTTCTCAAGTTTAAGTTGCGAAGGAAACCAAGATTTTCAGCATTAAAAATTAAATTTAAGCAAAAAAAACAACACTTTTGTTATTTTAAGCACCAAAAAACAATTGAGGGCAATTCTCAGCCATAAATTAGTATATATAATATTGTGTATAGATAAAAAATTTGGACCAATATTACATTTAAATAACAAACAAAAACGGGTCCATGCACTTAAAACACAACATCCGAATACGTTTAGACTTTAGAGAGTAGGGGTGTGCTCGGTTAAGTTTGGTTCGGTTTTGGGGTAAAACCGAAACCAAACCGAAATTTTCGGTTTTGGAAAAATCAAAACCAAAACCATTCGGTTTTTCGGTTTTCGGTTTTCGGTTTTTAAGATCGGTTTTTGGTTTTTGGTTCGGTTTTGGGCAGTCAACTATGTATACACACACTTGAGCTTTCAGAATAAATCGATGTAACATAGTATAAACTAATAGTAATGAATCTGAATATTTCAGTGACTAGTACACTACAAAATCAGAATCATAGTTGGAGCCTCAAAGGTAAAAATCAAGTAAAATCAAAGAGAAATGAAAAATAGATTACCTTAAAAATCAAGTAAAAACAATACTGGAGAGTGGGAGACGGCGACTGGGATGGAGGCGGCTATGGTGTGGTGGTAGACGCAAAGTTGTAGTCGGAGGGATGGAGGTGTGGTGGCGAACGTAAAGTCGTAGTCGGAGGGAGAGTGGTAGACGGCGACTGGGAAGTCCGATCCGGCGACGAGGGAGAGTGGGAGACGGCGACTGGGAGTGCGATCCGGCGATGAGGGGAGCCTGAGGTCGACGAGGCGACTACAAACCGGTGGCGATGAGGGATTGAGGGTAACCGACGACCGGAGCCTGAGGTCTACCTCTCTGATCTGAAAATGGGTATCGAAGTAGACGGCGCAAATGGGGGAGCAAATGTGGGGACTGGAGAATATAGTATATTTTTTTTATCTATGTACCCTAATACCCCTAAGACACCCTAATTAAAAGAAATGGTTCGGTTCGGTTATTTTGGGCGGTTTTGAAAGCAGGAACCGAACCGAACCGAAAATTTCGATTTTTAAAATTTTGAAAACCAAAACCACTGGTTCGGTTTTTGGTTCGGTTTCGGTTTTTTATGCTCACCCCTATTAGAGAGTACTTGATTTTTGACTTTTTTAGAAAATCAGTTTATGATCCGCTCCTCTTTGAAACTTTAAATACAAACCCTGAAATCCATATCATTTTGGTTCCGTTGAAAGCTTATTAGTACAATACTACTAGATTATGTTAAACCAGACTTTTTAAATAAAAGGTTTATATATATATATATATATATATATATAGAAAACTTTTGTATTCTAATATCAAGAGATGGAAAAAGTTCATGTGATAACCAATCTCAGTGCGAGAACCGCGAGTACCAATCTGAGCCGTCCAGTTCCCCCTCCTTCAATGTCATTACCCACCCATGAATTCCTCACATGCACCATGTCACACTCTATCCGTCCACACTCTTCATCCATAAAACTTCTCATATCCAAGGAACGACTGAGATTTGTTATCTTGGTTCTCACACTAACAATGGTTCTCGAATGAACCCTCCCCATCAAGAGATATTATCTTTTACCATCTTCAGAGTTGTTCTCGTGAGACGTTTATATCCTCCTAATAAACATTAACATCAATAGACGAGTTGAATAAAGAGAATTAATTCATTACATATTCCGTTATTGAGTAGGTAGGAATTTGAAGATGGATGATAAAAAAATTAACCCAACAATGTCAAGAGATGATTAAAGTGCAACTTCCTCTTTGAGATCGAAGATTGACGTCCGGTAGAGATTGCTTGCCATTTAAAAAAATGATAAAATAGGTTGAAATAAAAATATTTAAGTCGTTGATGTCTTGTGATTAATATAAAATGTTTTTGTGGAGTAATTTTTAAAACATACGGGCAACTTTGTATAGAGGACCACCACTCGAAAATTACTAAATCTGTCATCGTCAACAAGGGTTATTTAAATCAAATTCTTTGATTTTTGCGTGTACCTTCCTTCGTAGAATAAATTTTTAGTAGATCTGCTTTTGTCATTGTCCAGAGATCATTTATTTACCCACAATTATATGTTGACACGTCATCGTTTTTTATTAGTAATTAATTTTTTATGAGTGTATTTAATTAATACGTACGACAAGCAATTTGAGATGTTTATATATATGTACAAGAAACATGCTATAGTGTCATATATATATATATATATATATATATATATATATATATATATATATATATATACGGGAATGTTCATGCGAGAACCGTTGTTAGTACGAGAACCGCGAGAATCAATCTCAGCCGTTCCTTGGATATGGGAACTATCATGGATAGAGAGCGTGGAGGGATAGAGTGTGACATGGTGCATGTGAGGAATTCATGGGTGGGCAATGACATAGAAGGAGGGGGAATTGGACGGCTTAGATTGGTTCTCGCGGTTCTCGCTCTAACAACGGTTCTCGCATGAACTTTTGTCTCTCTCTCTCTATATATATATATATTGAATCAATAAATAACCATGTGTTAAACAAAGAACCTAAAGAACCAATCTGGACCTTTAGATCATGAATATCAATGGATGAGATTGATCGATGGCAAAACTGTAATTATTATGTATTAATTTAGGAATAATAGGGCAAAAATGTAATTATCCCCCCCAACACCCACGATTTAAAAAAAAAAACTCTCAAAAACTTTAAATTGCCATAACTTTTTAAGTTTTGTGAATTTAATCAAAAAAGTTATACCATTCTTTTAGTTTTTTAATCCTCTTTCAAACAAGATCACTCTTCCTATACTTTTCTAAAAAAAATTTGAAAATGATTTTTTTTTTTTTGCATTTTGGCGTTGTACAGGAAAACACCCTTTTTTTTTGCATTTTGGCAGCTCGTCGCTAATGAGCTGAATGTTGTCGCTAATTAGCTGAATGTCGTCGCTAATGAGCTGAATGTCGTCGCAAAAGGTTCGTCTCAGATCAGAAATTAGCGACGATGAAGTTAAATCTGTCGTCGCAGATAAGCAAAGTCGTCGCTAATGACATTGCAGTCGTCGCAAATGGTTCGTCTCAGATCATAAATTTCGCGTTTTTTGTTTTTTGTATTTTGCATGTTTATACGGATTTACGTTCTGCATTCTACATGTTTTTTGCATTCTGCATTCTGCATTTTTTTGCATTCTGCATGTTTTTTGCTTTCTTCATTCTTCATTTTGCATGTTTTTTGTATTTTGCATTCTTCATGTTTTTTGTATTTCTGCATTCTGCATGTGTTTTGCATTTTGCATTCTTCATTATGCATGTTGTGTTTTGCATTTTGTATAGGCAAAAGTTCAAACGAGAACTGTTTTTTGTACGAGAACTGCGAGAACCAATCTGAGCCGTCCAATTCCCCCTTCTTTAATTTCATTGCCCACCCAGTAATTCCTCACATGCACCTTGCCACACTTGATCCCTCCACGCTCTCCATCCATGAACTTACCATATCAAAGGAACGGCTGAGATTGGTTCTCGCAGTTCTCGTACGAAAAACAGTTCTCGTTTGAACCCTCCCCTATATATATATATATATATATATATATATATATATATATATATATATATATATATATATATATATAAGCTTACTTGAGCTTAATACGACAAATTAACCACTAATCAGTTAGGTGTTAAGAGGTAATAATACTCTTGACATATGCCATCATGGCTTGTTCAAATATATCTAACATCCGGGGATAGATAAAGAAAAAAACCTCTCAAAATATTTTTTATATATAAGGGCAAAATAGTAAACTATGCATGTATAATGGGAGGTCAAAGTGAGAAGGTGTTTAAATGTAGAGTAGTATTCTAAAGAGTTAATTGTCCAAATGTTTCTTTAACTTAAGGTTTCTGTCATTTTCGTCCTTTAACTTTAAAAGTGGTACAAATCATCCTTAAATTGCCATTTTCATGCCGTTTTAATCCTTATTAACAGATTCCGTTAACTTTTTCCATTAAAATAGGTTAAATGACCATTTTACCCTTGTATTATATTTTATTGTTTTACTTTTTATTTTTACTCATTTTATAAATTAATTAATATTTAAGAGTCAAAGTCAACGTCAAAGTTCCAAGTCTTATAAAGTTGAAATTCCATGTGTCCCCTCTTTCTCATCTGTCCATGTGTCTCCTCTCACTCTCTCCACGTGTCCCCTCTCTCCACATCTCTCCATCTGTCCTCTCTCTCCACAAGTCTCTCTCTCTACAAGTCTTTCTGACTTCTGTCTTTCTCTCTCTCTCTCTCTCTCATACCTTCACCGGATACCACCATCACCACCAACAACCAATTCCACCACCGCAAGTCACAACCCACCCACCACCATCACAACCAATTCCTAAAACACACGCAACAAAGTCTTCATTGCCACCAAAACCCACCACCACCAGTCTCTGTTCATGGACACACGCACATAGAAAAAATTCAGTTTCTGATTTGGTTAACTTCCTGAACTGAATTTTTTCAGTCCAATTTGGTTTACCCTAATTCCTAAATCTGATTTGGTTAACTTTCTGATGATGGGTTAACTTCCTGAACTGATTTTTTTCTAATTTTCAAACAAAAAAAACAAACACATATAAAGAACAAGAAAAGGAATTAGGGTTTTCTAATTTTCAAGAAAACCACAACCAGAGAAGAAGAATCATATGAAGCAACTAGTAATTAGTAATTAGGGTTTTGTAGCCTAATTAGTAATTAGGGTTTTCAGATCCCCAGCGGCAACGACATGATCCTCCTACGCCGGCAACGACCACCCACCAAACAAACTCGTAAAGGGTTTTCAGATCCCCGGTGGGAGATGCGTCGATTAAGGAGGCGGCGTCAAGGGTTACGGTGCGGCGGCGGTTGCGATGAGGAGAAGCAGGGGGTTGAAGAAAGATCGAGAGGTGTTTGGTTGGTGGTGGTCTTGAAGAAAGATGGTGGGCGGCGTTTCTTGACGGTAGCAGTTGTTTGACGGTGGTGTTTGGTTGGTGGTGGGCAGCGGTTCTTGGTTAGTGAGGAGTGTAGTGGTGGGGGGTGTCCTTGGAGAGAGAGAGAAAGAGATACAGACACGTAGTGGTGGGGTGGTGTCCGGCGGTGGTGTGGCTGTTGGCGGTGGTGGCGCTCGAGGTGGAGGTGGGACGACGCTTCTCAAGGAAGACCACACAGAAATCGATAGTGAGAGATGGGACATGGGAAGGTACATAAGGTTTGGTGAGATTTGTACCACTTTTAAAGTTAAAGGACGAAAATGACTGAAACCCCTAAGTTAAAGGACCATTTGGACAATTAACTCTATTCTAAAAGTGGGAAGTGAGATTTTGATTAAGTTGGATTTTGTAATGGAAGGTATAAGACCATCGGCATCCATCACATGCTTTATACAGTCATATCAGCGCCACATCAGCATCACATCATTCAATCATCTTATCACACAAACCTCGCATCCATCACATACTTCACATCACAAAAAAGAAAAAAAATACCTCTTCTCTCGCACCATCTCCCTCACGCGCACGATGGTGGTCACGAATGTGACCGTGAGCTCTCCCTCACGGATGGCGGCGAAGGTCCTCACCTTTGTTTTTGCTCGTGAAGACCTCTCACATGGCTCCCTCACGAGTAGATACGGTCGGTCTAAGGGAGAAGAACTAATCTTTCTTTTTTGCAGGCTTTATCTTCATTAAAAGTTGGTGTGGAGTAATGGATTTGATCGATGAGAAATGATGATAAGTATGATGTTAAACAGATTAGTAGTTGGATCGAGGATGTAATTTAAACTGGTCTTCTACTATGATTCAAACGATGTGCTCGCATCTTGTTTCAAGAAAGGCTTGTGTCTTTATATGGAGAGCTTTACATGATGTTATTCCAATCTGAGATGTACTTTTTTAGAGTCATGAACCTTTCTTTAGTTTTGTGTCCCGTCTGTGACAATATTTCTGAGTCAATGGAGTATGATTTTTGGTTTTTCTGATAAAGAAAGTTTTACTCGATTGAAGACGGTGCCTAGTTTCCTCAAGTGTCGGAATAAGTTTTGGAAAATGTTGCTTGGGTTTCGATTAGGGATGGCAACGGGGTCGGGGGTACCGGGGATCGCTCTTCCCATCCCCATCCCCGTTCTTCACCCCCAGTCCCCATCCCCGGCCCCATCCCCGTCGGGGAATTGACTTGCATACCCATCCCCATCCCTGTCGGGTTTCGGGGATCCCCGCGGGGAATCGAGGATTTTCTTCGTCTATAAAATCGATTTTTCTAAATAGATATACATAGGAATTTTCATACAAAACTAGAATTATGAATAATTTAACTCTCCCAACCGGTCATATCAAATGTAATCAATCAAGTTTTTGTAATATTTTCGTTAGATATGCAATGTTCTTGCCAAAAGACATGATAAATTTACTTATTCATTCTATAATACACATAACATTATAGATTAAATAGATAATTTCTCTAACATATATGTTCATGAAAGACGCTTATAATACTTTCATTGATGATTCTATAAAAACTATATTAGTAATTTCATCATATTAGTTTTTTCGTTCTCTATGTTTTATAAATCGGACAACACAATCATGTATATTCAAACAAAAAACAATCTTATTAATCTGCATATTAAAGTAAAAAAAGTTAGATTCAACACAAATGAATATTTATATGAGAAATGTGACTTTAAAAAGTTATATATACTTGTGTGTGTGTGTGTGTATATATATATGTGCGGGTTCGGGGTCGGGGTCGGGGAACCGAGAGTATCCCATCCCCGCCCCCATCCCCATTTCTAAGTTCGGGGAATCCCCGTCCCCATCCCCATCCCCGGTCAACTCGGGGATTCCCCGGTCAAATCGGGGTCGGAGAACGGGTTCCCCATCGGGTACGGGGTTTTTTTTGCCATCCCTAGTTTCGATGTATTTAATTTAAAAGAGAAGGAAACATGTTTGTTTCAAGAGCAAAATATCTCAAACTTGGAAAGTTTTTAGAGACATGTAGATCTATTCTTTTACTTGGTTGAAGAATTGAACGATTGGTTGTTAATTGGATGGTAGTTTAAGAGCTTTTCTTTAGGTGCTGGTATTTTCTGAGTTGTTTGTTGGTGGTTATGTAGGTGTGGCCCTTCTATAGCTTGTCAAAGGTTAGTTTGTTGTATGTGTCGTTCATGTGATTATTTTTAATACATATTGCTTAAAAAAACCTATATATGCAATATATATATATATATATATATATATATATATATATATATATATAGGGTATGGTTTAAACAAAAAACTTCCCTTAAACATAGAACCTAAAAAACCCCCTAGTGATGACACGTGACACATTGTTTAGGGGCAAAAATAGAAAATTGAAAAAAAAAAGAAGTTCACGTTCTTTCTTAACCTTCCAGCGACTTGAGCATTTAAAAAAAAACCTCCCATTTACTTTAAATGATCATAACTCGTTCGTTTTTAACAATTTTAACAAAAAAATTATACCGTTAGATTCAGTTTTTCGTCCTCTTTCAAACAAGATCGGACTTGATATATTTCTGAAACTTTTTTTTTTTGAAATGCAAAGTTTGCATTTTGAGCTGGGTTCATTCAAACTCAAAATGGAAAATCTGTAGTTTGCATTTTGAGCTGGGTTCATTCAAGCCCAAAATGCAAAATTTCTTAGATACTTGATTCATTCAAGCCTAAATGCAAAATGCAAAATCCGTAATTTGCATTTTGAGCTGGGTAATTCAAACCATGCAGAATGCAAAAAACATGCAGAATGAAAGAATGCAAAATGCAAAACACATGCAGAATGCAGAAATGCAAAAAACATAAAGAATGCAAAATGCAAAAAACATGCAGAATGAATAATGAATAATGCAGAAAGCAAAAAACATGCATAATGCAAAAAAAAAATGCAGAATGCAGAATGCAAAAAACATGTAGAATGCAGAATGTAAATCTGTATAAACATGCAAAATGCAAAATGCAAAATGCAAAAAATGAAAAACGCAAAATTTATGATCTGAGACGAACCATTTGCAACGACTGCAAGGTCATTAGCGACGACTTTGCTTATTTGCGACGACAGATTTAACTTCATCGTCGCTAATTTCTGATCTGAGACGAACCTTTTGCGAAGACATTAAGCTCGTAGCGACGAGCTGCCAAAATGCAAAAAAAGGGTGTTTTTCCTGTACAGTTGCCAAAATGCAAAAAAAAAATTCATTTTCAAAAGAATTTTAGAAAAGTATAGAAAGAGTGATCTTGTTTAAAAGAGGATTAAAAAACTAAAAGAATTGTATAATTTTTTTGATTAAATTCACAAAACTTAAAAAGTTATGGCAATTTAAAGTTTTTGAGGGCTTTTTTTTTTAAATCGTGGGTGTTGGGGGGGGGGGGGGGGAGTAATTACATTTTTGCCCTATTCTTCCTAAATTAATACATAATAATTACCGTTTTGCCATCGATCAATCTCATCCATTGATATTGATGATCCAAAGGTCCAGATTGGTTCTTTAGGTTCTTTGTTTAACACATGGTTCTTTATTGATCCAATTTATATATATATATATATATATATATATATATATATATATATATATATATATATGAATGTTCATGCGAGAACCGTTGTTAGTGCAAGAACCGCAAAAACCAATCTCAGCCGTTCCTTGGATATGGAAGTTTCATGGATGGTGAGCGTGGAGTGATAGAGTGTGGCATGATGTATGTGAGGAATTCATGGGTGGGCAATGACATTGAAGGAGGGGGAATTTGATGACTCAGATTGGTTCTCGCGGTTTTCGCACTAAGAATGGTTCTCCCATGAACGTTTTCACACACACACACACACACACACACACATATATATATATATATATATATATATGGGAATGTTCATGCGAGAACCGTTGTTAGTGCAAGAACCGCGATAACCAATCTCAGCCGTTCCTTGGATATGGAAGTTTCATGGATGGTGAGCGTTGAGGGAAAGAGTTTGGCAGGATGCATGTGAGGAATTCATGGGTGAGCAATGACATTGAAGGATGGTGAATTTGACGGCTCAGATTGGTTCTCGCGGTTCTCGCACTAAGAATGGTTCTCCCATGAACTTTTTCACACACACACACATACACACACACACACACACACACACACACATATATATATATATATATATATATATAGTGTTAGGATCAAGGGAGAATTCTCTTAAATAGAGAACAGAGAGAACACTTTTGAAACTTTGATTTCATTGATCAGATGGTTCAAAAATTGTCATAATTTATTTAGGCATTTGATTCCATTGATCATAAGATTTAAAATATGTCAAGTTTTTTTGATAATCTGTTCGAATATAATCCTAATGCATCGATGCATACAAAAGTGTTATTTGATGCATCAACGCATACAAAATTTTAAATTGTTAATAATTATAGAAATAATTTGATTTTAAGATTTAGGATGTAAATTTGACTTTTGGGTAGCTATGGGTGAAAATGAACATAAAGAAGAAATACTAAATTACAAGTTTACACGTGTTCTCTCTGTTCTCTATTTAAAGGGTTCTCCCTTGATCCTCACCCTGATGCATCGATGCATACAAAAGTGTTATTTGATGCATCAATGCATACAAAATTTTAAATTGTTAATAATTATAGAAATAATTTTGATTTTAAGATTTAGGTTGTAAATTTGACTTTTGGGTAGCTATGGGTGAACATGAACGTAAAGAAGAATATATAGTGTTATGATCAAGTGAGAACGCTCTTAAATAGAGAACAGAGAGAACACTTTTAAAACTTTGATTTCATTAATCAGATGGTTCAAAAATTGTCATAATTTATTTAGGCATTTGATTTCATTGATCATCGGATTTAAAATATGTTACGTTTTTTTGATAATATGTTCGAATATAATCCTGATGCATCGATGCATACAAAAGTGTTATTTGATGCATCAATGCATCCAAAATTTTAAATTGTTAATAATTATAGAAATAATTTTGATTTTCAGGTTTAAGATGTAAAGTTGACTTTTGGTAGCTATGGGTGAACATGAACGTAAAGAAGAAATAATAAATTACAAGTTTACACGTGTTCTCTCTGTTCTCTATTAAAAAAGGTTCTCCCTTGAACCTCACCCTATATATATATATATATATAGAATTAGGTTTAAGTAAAAAATAAGTTATAGTAAAAAATGAAAGGAGAAATCTAAGCCTTACATGTGTCAAATATGATAAAAGGGTAAAGATGGAAGTTTAATAAATTTCTCTCTCACCTAAACCTTTTCAAACCCCACGTTATGCATCCCCCCACCTCCCACGTTCACGACTTCACCCTAAACATGTCGACTATTTTTTTCCGCCCCATCCTCTCGACTGCAACCAACGCCAACCTCCACTCCAGGAACGCCAACCTCCACCGGGCGCCTCCCTCTCTTCCGTACCTCTACCGCCATTTGTGAATCAAAGGTCGCCGCCACCATGCCGACGATGCAAGAATCAACAGATTAGGGTTACTCCGCCACCACAGATTAGGGTTACGCCACCGTCTCTGTCATGATCACGCCGTACGCTCTATGTTGACGATGCACGAACCAACAGATTACGGTTACACCGCCGCCACAGATTAGGGTTATGCCGCCACTGCACAGATTAGGGTTTTCTGCCGCCGCCACATATTAGGGATTCACCACCATCTCTCCGATGCACAGATTACTGTAGTCGCCGCCGTTCATGTATACATACGTCTCTTGTGCACCAGATTACGTTAATCGAAAGTTTTTTTGTGCATCTAACCGGCGGAACAGATAACCGATGGTGACTGTGTGCATCTGACCGACGGTGAGTGTTTTGTGCATCAGGCCGGTGGAACAGAGAACCGACGGTGATGTTTTGTGCATCTGGCCGACGAAGGCGGTTCTAGGGCGTAACTATTCCGGTTTTTGTGTTTGGTTGATTTGTCTTTTTTACCCTTTTTTCTTTTTTTTAATTCCGAATTTAAATGGTTATTCTGACTTTTTTGTTGACTTGGGGAGAGATCCTATGATTGAGATTTCTCCTTATATTTAGTACCATAGCATTTTTTGTAGCAGATCCTAACCATATATATATATACCAAAAGTTCACGACATATACCAAAAATTAAGTTCACCTTGCAAAGAAATCTGTGTTCAATTCGCTTATTCATTGGTGATAGAAAAGTGTATGCTAGCAAAGATTTGGCTGATACCCGAGTACAAACCTACTAATGTGGTTAGAAAAGCGTTTGTGGAAGGGCTATAAAAGGGGGTGAAAGGTTTAAAAATAACATATTAATATAACATAATTAAGAAAGACAATGATTAGCCTCTTACAATGATCGACCATCATTAACAAGTTCCAACACGTTAGAAATAGCTCTCATGGTTAGGGTTTACATGTTTTAAAATAAAAGTATGAGAGGTTCTAATCTGAATTATATTCGGATGAGAACTGAAGACTCAATTATATCCCTTTATTCAATTTGATTTGATGATCTACATCTGGTCATTCATTATATTTATTAAACTAACTATGAATTGCGACAATCAATAATTGTGACGGGTGAATTGTGATTGTGAGATCTAATAAATCAACATCTAATTAATGATCATGATTTGTTCTCATACTCTCTCTCTCTCTCTATATATATATATATATATATATATATATATATATATATATATATATATACAAACACACACACACATACACACACTAGATTAAATGTGCATGTAATACATGGGTTGGATTTAAAAAATAATAAATTTTAATAGTTATTAAAAAACCCTAAATAATAAAAAACATGAAAAATGATAGTTTAAAAAAATGGGGACAAACGACGTCAATGAAGTGAGTCGGAAAAAGAGTGTGAAAAATGATGATTTACTATGATATTAGCAAATTCTTAGTCTTTCAAAAATAGGCTTTTGGATTTTAAAAATAGTTAACTTAAAATTAAGAGTTTAGTACACCAAAATGTATTCAAGTTGTCACCTTTTGCTATTGTATGTATCAAACTTTCAAACTTACCTTTTAATGTATCCAACCTTCAAAAGTTACAATTTAATGTATCTAACCTAGTATAGAAGGTTACACGCTGACGTGACACAGGTTTTGCTGACATGGCATCTGACTTGGATGCTTACATGTATTTTTTTTGTAAAAAATAATTGAAAATAAAAACCAAAACTCAACATTCATCAAACCTAAAACTCAACGATTTCTTGGATACAAAGATCTGCTATGCGATTTCATAACCCAAACAAGATTCAGATCTGCTATGCGATTCGTCATCTCTTCTGGGTTTCGATCCAGATATGCATCTCCATTGCGTTCCTTAAATCGAGGGTTAAATCCAGATCCAGATCTGCATCTGCTTTGGGATGATTCATCATCCATCGACTTTTAGGGTTTCTTAAATCGAGGGTTAAATCCGAGAACTTGTTAAATGGAGGGTTTCGATTCATCTCCAGATCTGCATCTCGTCTTCATTGCTGGTTTCGATCTCGTCTTCCTTACTGGTTTCATCGATCTGTATATAAGGTTTGTTTCATCGTCTTCCTTAAAGGTATGTGATTAGGGTTCTTTTTCTTCATGTTTCATTTTAGGGTTCTTCGATTTTAAGGTTCTTGTTCGGTTCTTGAAACCGCTTCATCTCCATCTTCTGATTTTTTATGAACCAGATCTGAAACCAGATCTGATTTTACATGCAATCTTTGTTTGGTTCATCATCTATGGTTCATCATATGTGGTTCGATCCAAATGATGAATGTTCTTGAATGTTATTCAGTTATTGTATGTTCTTGATTGTTGTGATTTAAGGTTCAACTTATTTCATGTTTGTTTTAGGGCTTAGGTTTCAAATCGTATTTCAGATTCCTGTTCTTCATTTTCATCTTCATCATCTTCTGTTGTTAAATTTCTTGTTGTTAGTAATGGTTTGTTTTTTCAATTTTGTTCATGAGAGGTTTAAGTTTTTAATTTCTGGGTTTAGTGTTCATAGTTTGTTCATAACAAATTCATATGAATACATGTGGCATTTCTATGATAAAAAAATAAATTAAAATTAATAAAATAACTGGTTACCTGGTTAGCCGGTAACCCAATACATTATATGGTAAGTTTAGTAAGTCTGATACATTAAATGATAAGTTTCAAAGTTCAGTACACACAATAGCAAAAGGTGACAACTTGGATACATTTTGGTGTACTAAACCCTAAAATTAAAGTAAAAACTACGCAATAACCAAATGAGAGAACGAGCAATTGACGGACTAAAGGATATGATGGGTAAAGAGTGTTTGCTTATAAAGAATCCTCTAACTTGTTGTAGCAATGATTTAGATGTGCAATGGTTTTGATGAAACAATATTAAATTGAATAACAAGATGCATATCACCTTTGATAAAGTGGACTACAAGTATGGTAAAGGTACTAACCACCAATATCATGTATCTGCTAACATTGACATCAACAAGTATTCCCAAATTAAACAATATAAATAGTCCATATGTCATTCAACTAATTTAATCGATTGAAATATGAGTACTAGTAATTACTTTGATTATAAACACCTAGCACATAGTATTGTGCAACATATGTGTTAGAATCATAACCCCAAATAACCATAAATATTCATGCCAAACAAAAACAAGTATCCGTCAACATTGATTTGCTTGTAACAAGTGTTATTGGATCAAAAACCCCAAATTAAAACTTGACTTTAACCCTATCTAGTTCAGGTAATGGTTGCCACAAGTGTTTAAGAAACATTAATGCATAAACAATCTCAAACATGAAGTTTTGATTCAAAATCCAAGCTAGAATCATTAACAACTCAAGTTAAACTAAGAATCAATATCAAGAATACAATATTCAACCAAGTTAAGAAAAGTTAAAAACTCTAGTTTACTATTTCATCACCAAACCCTGAATGCTGGATCCAACAAACTACAAGTTAGGGTTCTTCAAATCCAAACAAACACAAAGTATAATTTAACTCATAATAACTAATAAATCACAAATCCAAAACAAATTCATGTCTAGACCCATATATGATTCAAACATTAAAAACTCTAGTCATTATGAGATCATCGAGAATAGGCACTATTGAATAACCAATATTTCATTATCTGTAATTAAAGTGTTTTATATTGTTGTACTTTATATGGTATTTAACATCTAGATTTAGACAAACAAGGGACAAATTTAATAAAAGTAAATCCACTAACCCGCCAACTTCTTTATGACCCCTCAACCTATTTATGACACGTCAACCCATGAATGACCCGTCAACCCGCGAACCCGTTTATTTAACGAATTACGTAGGTTAGGTCGTGTTTTCATGTATACGAATTCATGTCACAAACCTTAACACGACTAATTATACAAGTCGTGTCCGTGTCATGAGCCACCAACACCCGACACGTGAACTCGAACACAATATGATTGTCACCACTAAATCAAAATTATCCAGTATACTTCTTATGATTAACTTTTTACTGGGGATCAAAACAAAAAGTTACCATGTGTCACATATATACATTTATTTCGATTACCAAATGGTCCAAAACATAATACCGAAACTCGCTCGTGTATTAAATTTGAGGATCCACTTTTCCCCATCACAAACAAAGTAGTCATGTAATTATTTTCACTGGGTATGCAGTTAATACTTGTACAATCCGCTTATATATATTGCACAAAGTACAAGTTATAGGGAACCTTTTGAGTTTAGGGTAGGACACTCAGAGGAATGGGGGTGAGTGTGTATACGTACTTTAATCTACATAAAATTTTGGGATAAATAAATATCCAAGAAAATTTCACAATCGTTAATTATCTATTAAAGTCACAAAATATTTGAGGTTTTGTTTATACAGTAAAAACATAAGCTAACTTGTATTTTATGTACTCTGAAAAAAAAGACTAGTAACCCTAACCAGTCCTATAGCAAGGCACCGTATACTGTTGGTAGGCACTAGGCAGCGCTCGTGCTCACCTACCCACAAGGTGATAGAAATAGACCCAGATTCAAAATTAACCGACACGAAGTACAAATGTTTTCGGTTATTATTATTTACATATATGATCGTAATATCAATAAATTCATAGTTATAAAGTTACTAAATTTCTAAGAATGACTAATTTGAGAAAGTATATTATATATTGTAGGGTTAAAATTGTTTTAATCATTAAAGTTTACATTTAATTTCAGTTTCAGTTTCAGTTTAATCTTAGAGATTTTTTTTAATGGTTTAACCTCAAAGTTGGAAATATAACAAAACTTAAGGTACTAAAGTATAGGGTAATTATACATTACTTTTCTAACTGCTTGTATCGAAATTAAATTTTTATTATTATTAGTGTCAAACATTTAATTTCTCGCTATTGTGTAGTTGAACTTCCTTTTTGTTTTCTTATATAACAAAAATGCATATAATAAGTAGAAGATAAAAGTTCAATATAAATAATAGATACGTTTGAAGTTTTAATACATATACTAGCAAAATGTGTAAAGTTAAAAGAATTTAATTAATCGTCGGGTGTGGGGAGCGAAAGGCTACCCGTCGGGTAGCACAAGGGGGACGGGGGGAAGGGAGGGGTAGTACCGTTTGTTACCGGTCTCACCCGAAGAACTCGAAGGGGTTCGAGCCAACCGGAACGAATGGACTAAGGAAGCAACAAGTAGTATGTGTTCTTTCTAAAGAAGACCAAATTTTTTAGATCCCTAAGTGAAGTTACATGACATTACTTTATGGTTTGAATCGGTTAAAATCATAAATTAAGCCGAAGGTAGTGTTTGACATTTTGTAAATGAAAATCCAAGAAGTAAGAAACATATATGGTTTGATTTAATGGTTGCAATCAGAGTTTAATATAGAAAAAGTTAAGTTAGGGGGCCTAAATCCCCTTGTGGATTGACATAGCGAATACGTGGACTCGTGTCTAACCAACCATAAAATAGGGTTGTATTATTGTTCTTCAATTAATTGTCATTTAAATCTACTCCAGACATAGAAAAGCCAAATATAGAAGCTTTTTAGAAACATTAGTTTTATAAAAAATGATTTGTATATAACAAATATTTATCATATATAATAATTGTATTTGTTGTTTTTACAAACTTATAAGCTATTTTTCTCAACGAAGTTTTCAAGGACATTATTGTCCAAACAAAGACATTTTAGTATACATGACAAATCTATGTTTTATATAAATCATCTTTGATAACACTAATTCTAAAATATGGAACAAAAAATTGTAACACTTATTGTTGGTTACTTGGCATCACTTATTTGAGATTCTGGGTCCGCCTCTAACCGGAGGTAGTGATCTTATTTATAAGGTAAACATGTGTCTAGAAGCAATGGACATCATTTCACATTAAATAAAAGGATATGTAAAAATGACTGATGGCGAACAAGCGAGGTTGAATTATGTTCATGCATTGTAGTTCTTGATGTGATTACGAGTAGTAGTACTAGGAATATAAGTTGTAGGCTAAATGTGGTTCATGCCTAATATCTCTTAAATTGTGTCTTTATGTAAACTCACAAGCTTTGTCCACAATATGATAATGTTAGCCATTCTTAACATTAAAATAGGTGGTGTCCGTTGTACTTGCAAGTCAAATGATCTATTCAAAATGTTGAATCGCTTTTATGAACAAGGCAGGTTGTGGTGGATATATGTATATATTCGTTAGAAGACTTGTACTCTTTATTTTATATGTTGTTATGTCCTTGTGTGATGTCCCTCCCGAGTTCTAGCACACCCTACAACCCTAAGTTATGTACTAACCTAATAACTTATAAATCAACTTAAAACAATGGTGACAGTTATTGGTAGCGCGTAATTTTGAACAACCCCGCATAGATTCCTTTCAAACCAGGTGAGGTATGTGAGTTCCAAATTCATTGATTACGAAAGGTATGACTCTAATAACATTTGTAACACGGTAACACCTCACAGTACATAGTCTTGACTCGTGAGCTAGCCAAATAGATGTTAAATCAACTTAAAACCATGGTGGAGGTCATTGATAGCCCACAACTTTACACTTATCTAGAAAAAACTGAGTTACAGCCTCCCCAAAGGACTGAGTTATGGTTTGTTTTTAATATAGCATTGTGTAGGCTTTTTTGTCTTGTTTAAGGCCAACAAAATTTAAATTTTGTATCATGCTCTAAAAATAACCAGAGTTAGTAGATGGTAGATCATTATTATGATTACTTTATCTTAGCAAAATCAGGACAAGTTTTAACACAAATGATTATTTTGTCTAAAGTACATTGCCTATAAACATGGGTAAAATATGTGAAAATACAAAAAATTTGTTAGTATTGTTATTATATGCAATTAATTTTATCTTGTACCTAAAATTATATATAATTTACAAATTTGATTCATTGTATACAACTGGTAATCTCAGGTTACCGGTTATCAATTGTATACAATGAACCAAATTTGAAAGTTGTTTGTATTTTTAGATACAAAATGCCTGTTATTTCTTTTATTTTTTTGCCAAATTATTGGTAAGTTACCTACCGTCATAGGTAACTTGCATACAATAAACCAAATTTATAAGTTGTGTGTATTTTTAGGTATAAAATAAAGTTGATTGTATATAATGACAATATTACCAAAGTTTGTTATATTTTTACACAATTTATCCTATAAGTATAATCGACTTATAGTGATATATATTATATGAGTCTACTTACTTTTCTAAATGGGGAAATGATCCGTATTCTTAGAACCACTTAACTTAGATAATATTTCAATCACAAACATTTCAAATAAAACATATTTTAATTATTTTAATATATACTTATCTAAAATGTTTATAAGCATAACAACATATAAATTTAAAGGTGCTGACTATTATTAATTTTTCCTTAATGAAAAACGAAAGAAAAATACTTCAATAGTTGATAGTATTTAATTTAAAATCATTTTCAATTATTACATGATTTCAACACTAGAAATCAATTTTCGGTTAGTGGTTACATACTTCATAATGTTTACACATTAAAACTTAAAATATGTTTGATGGTTATGTTTGGCTTACATGATCACTTGGATGGAGGGAATGGTATTACCTTATTACACTAATTACATCCGTACGGTAATGTTTTATCTTACCATCCAGTTTTGTAGTGGTTACTCATCCACATTATACCTCACTGACCAATCAAATTAAAAGAAATAAATAAATAGTCTCATCCAAATTATGAATGCACAATAACATCTAACAATTCATCTTTACAAGCTGATCGGTTTTTACATTACAATTTACAAGAGTAATAGTTTAATTGTAATAAAAGTTCCACTATCTTTTTAAAAGGGAGATCACTTTTTTATATTAAGAACTAATAGACCTTGCACCTACCCGACCCGACTTTCTTTCCAATTTACTTTACAAAGTCAAAAGAGCCTTCTTGTACTTTTGTCGCCATTAAATATTAATTCTTCTTTCTTTTTGTTCAAATTTTCCTGGTAAAGTTATATCCATTTTTAAACAATGTTCGAGTATGAGTATATATAAGTGTTTCGTTTTGATTTAAAAGTCAAACTTCTTTCTTATAGCATTTCATGGTATGATGTTATAGTCATGTTTTACATGCATACAAAATACAACAATCATCACCAAGATCAATACAATAGTGAATTTAGTCTAATCGATTTTAAACGTGTGCTATTATCAAACCCATTTTTTCTTACATTGCATACATAACTATGAATAATACTAATTAGTCATACAATTTACCGCTCTTGCTATGAGATCCTCCTCAATACTCCCATTAAGATTTTAAGGATTTGTATAAACAATTAATGTCCGGTCAACTTATCATTAAGGTCATAAGTTATACATCTCTTTCTCATTTCCCCAATTTCAGATCAACGTCACATTATCCCCTCCCCCCCTTCCTTCTCCCTACCCAATTCAATAGTTATATCTTCTTTCCCGTACCCAAACTTTCCTCACTTTTTTATTATTTTTTATTTAAACAAAATTATTAAACTTAATTATTTTTTGCATTAATAAATAAAATATAAATGACACATTTCAATAAAATTCTAGAAATTAAAATTTTAATAATAATAACTAAATTACATAAATTCTTAAAATTTAAAAATTACGTAAGACAATATAATAATAATAAAAACTAAAAACTAGTTGCCTCCGTTGTCGGGCATTTGAATACTCCAAATGTGTTCGACCAAATCAGACTGAAGGTTGTTATGAGTCTCTCGGTTTTTAACTTCTCGAACGTTTGCTGCTCGTTGTTCCTCGCTGATAGTTATTTCTATATCATCCGCTACAATGTCGTCGTCATCGAAACTACAAATCGCATGACCTTAGTCTTCGAGAATCATATTGTGTAATATTATGCAAGCATACATGTCATCGTCCATGATCGTGACGGGTAGTGAAGAATGTGTCAACGTTGTTTAAGCACACCAAAAGCACGTTCAACGTCTTTCCTCACCGATTCTTGTGCGGACTTAAACTTTTTCCTTTTGTTATCTTGTGGGCACGTAAATGATTTGACGAAAGTTGCCCACTCTAGATATATACCATCGGAAACATAATATTCGTGTTTGTAAGTCGCTACATTCACCTCAAATGTAAACCCGGGTGCTTTGTCTTTGTGCACGTCGTTCAATTAAGGCGATTGATTGAAAACAATGATGTCATAACCAGAAACTCCAAAGATGCATGCCAAATCCATAGATCATGAGATGCCACCGCCTCTAGTATTATTGTCAGTCGCTCGTGATCACCTCTCATATATTGACCTTTTCATGCAACAGGGCAATTAGCCCAAGACCGATACGTACAATCTATGCTACCTAGTATGCCTAGAAAGCCGTGTTTCAATTCATGTGCGGCGTACAAACTCTGAGCATCATCATTAGTAGGCTTGCGTAAATATTTTCTTTTATAAAGGTGAATAATACCTTTGCAGAAATTGTTTATGCAATCCTGTGATGTCTTGCCAGGCATCCTCAAGTACTCGTCAAGAGAATCAGTAGCCGTTCCGTATGCTAATTGTCAGAAAGCAGAAGTACACTTTTGTAGCGGTGAAAACCCCTTTCGGCCTCTAGCATCCCACGCCCACTTGAAAAAATCATACTCTTCTTCAAGATCGTGAAATATACGCTCGTATAAACCTTTGCTCATCCGGAAACGTCGCCTAAACATATCATCATCATATACCGGGGTCTCGCCAAAATAGTCGCGAATTAGCATCTCGTGTCCAGCTAGTCGATTTCTATTTTTTGGCGGCCTTCTACTTTGTACACTCGATATTTTCTCGTCATCATCAAAAACTAGTTGTGACGCAATTATAATATCTACTTACATAACCCTGTTATTTCTCTCGTAAAAGCCGTTCGTCGAAGTTGATGACTTGTTTGATGAATCCATAAAAAAAATTATGTAGCTGTATTTTTTATAAAAAATATAAGAAGTATGTAGAGAGAATATGTAGATGAAATGAGTGTGAAAATGATATTGGAAGTAGGTTGTATATATAGTTGATATTGGTTAATTAAAAAAAACAAAACAAAAAACGGACAAAAAAATTAAAAAAATAGCCGTTGGGGTTGGGGGTAGGGTGGGGGAGTATGTTGCTCGTGTCGAGTTCCAACACCCGAATGGGATACCCGCTTGGCCTAACCGAGATACACGTTTTGGTGTTCCCCCTGTACTCGATGGCCATCGAGTACCGTATAACGCTTGATTTAATACAAACTTGAGAGATACAAAATCAAGCCAACGATTTCATGTGGAATCATAAGTTGTTCTTGCCGCTTAAAAACTCAACTGTCGTATATAGGAAAAATGCTCTCAAAAAGACAACACAGTGTGCCTTTAAGCAGGACCTGATCGGTTTTTAATTTTATGATCAAGATATGATAGTATGAGCTAATACTGTGATTCCGTGTAAACCATACAATAAACCAAAGAGATATATAACAAAATTGTTACAAAAGAAAAACTTTGAAAAATACCTAAAACAATGTCTTTGTGCATTTTGGAAGCAAATACATCAATTTTTTTAATTATCATAATTAATACTTGCTAAAAATTAGGTTATAATTAATACTTAAAATCAGTTCAATTCTTCTTGAGTCATGGTAGTAATCAGTACGGTCAACAATTTTTTTTATGCAAGAAAACATTTGGGAAGATATATATTTTTTCTTGGTAAACTCTATAAGTCACATGGACGTCAAATGCTTTCAACTAGCTCCATGAATATATATTTTCCATCTATATCGCGTTCCTCGTTATTTTGTCAAGGCCAATTCAGTGTTCAAACAATATATTTAATTCATCATCAAATAAAGAAACAAATAAAGAAACTAATACTGGTCCATCAAACAAAATCCAATAATAAATTTACACTATGTCACTTGTTCAAACCTAGCTACTTATTGATCCATCAACATAAACTTATAACATATTGCGTTCTATACATAGGGGAAAAAAATCTAATCATACCCACTTTTTTAATATAATTGATGCAGAAAGTAAATGATGTGCGTGTATAAAAATTCCTGTGATTTGTTGCTTCAGACATCTTTAGGTTCTTGACATCAACAAGTGTGGCATTCGCTAGTGGGAGCATAATATATAAGGCTATGTGCATACATAATAACATCACTATATATGTTGTACCTACCTAGTATCATATGACACATAAAGTTATAATGGTTACAGTTAACACTCTTCAGTCTTCACGACCGTAAACATATAGATATGTGACATATCAATGAAATTGATTCAACTCAAAATGGTTACGAAGTATTAAAGTTAATTGTATTTATTTTGAAGAAAATAAATATATGTAAAAAATAAGTTAGAATGGATCAAACTCAGATATTACACACCCTCATAAACGGTTTTAAGGTTAGGTACTTAATTAATTTGGTAGTGAGTGACCATATATTTTAAAGTATGATGTTGTTACTTTGGGTTATTGTTAGAATATATATCTAGGAGAGAATGAGAGAATAAATTATATAATCAATTAGCAGTTAATCTATTAGATTTAACGATTGCAATTCACCTGTTGCAATCCTTGGCCGTCACAACTCATGGTTGGACAATGAATAAAATATATGGACAAATATAGACATTCCGATCAAATCAAATAAATGATCAAAATTAAGTCTCTTATTGTTATCTAAGTATTAATTCTTATTTAAAACTCTCATGTTGATTTAAAATGTGTATTTGCTATAAATATCATTAGAAGCAAAAGTAAATTTAAAGGTAAAAAATAACCTCAATTGCATGTACTTTAAGTAAGGTTTTAATTGTTGTCCTTTTCTCCCTCAAATCTTATAAAAATCTATTATCAGGTGACATGGATCTCTATGTCTTCAACCTAACTTTATGATTTATATATATCAACTTAATATAAGAAAATTCAACTGGGATTGATATAAAAAGAACGATATAATTATTCCATAATTATACAACTAACATTTTAAAAGTTAAACAACTTAAAACTATTACTACCAAACATTATGTTTCAACATCTTGACAAAGACCAACGAATTGATCTACGAGTAGTGTTTTTCTGATAAAAATGAATTATAATGGAAACAAATATTTAACTTATTACACTTCATTTTTTAAAAAAAGTTATATAATTTAAATAATATTTAAATTTTAATCCAGATATTTAAAGGTATAATACATTGACAATATGATGTAGAATTCATCCTCCAGAGACACTTATTTGGTGAAAATGATTGGAAGTAGACCCATCCTTCACCTACAAATGATATAGAAAAATCAGTAAAAACAGCTAATTAATTAAATCATCATATGACAATTCACTTTTTGGTTTTCCTTTCCTTAAGTTATTACGTTCGATTTTTTCTTTTTATTCATAATCATATTAAAATGAATTGTTATGCTTAACTTTCTCTTTAGAATTTTTTTTTCTACCACCCATTATATTATAAAATTGTGTCGTATTAGCTTCTTTTTTACATCATACTATCTATCACATAACAATCACACCATACACCTCCTCCATTACATCACACTCATTTACGAAGTCATGTGTATACCCAGAGAGAGAGAGAGAGAGAGAGAGAGAGAGAGAGAGAGAGAGATGTACGCTGGTTTGAGTGAACTCACGTAAAAGCATCACGCACGCTAGATGTCGCACAGCCTTTCCATGCCAATCACACCACGAAAGCTCAACGTCGCCCCCTTCAGTTTAGGAAAAGATTATGCATAACAGATTATTTTAGGAGATATTCACTCATTTCAAGGCTAAGAGCCTCGAGAGTTAGGGGTATTCAAAATATCCGAACTGAACCTAGAAAACGATAAATCGAACCGAAATATAGGTTAATTAAACCGAATATTTTAATTTTTTGGGTTTGGTTAACGGAACCTAAAAATATTTCGGTTAACCGAAAAACCCAAAACTTAAAAAATTCATATTTTATTTTTTACGTTTATCAATACTAACAAATTAATCAATATTTACATATGATAATTATCTACTCATAACAAATTGTTACCCGAAGTCAAGATTTATATTTCACTTTTCAATATTAATATTAGTTGATATATATATATATATATATATTATCTAAGTTTACGAGTCAGTTAAATTTATAATCTTATCATTTACTATTTATTTACCTAGCTTCATTTTGTCTTAGTCATGTTTTTATTCAAAATATTTTCTTATATCATAATTAGTTGATACATAAATAACACAGTTTGTAATGTTTTAAAAATTCTAATTTAAGGCTTGTTCGAATTGATATATAAATAATTAAATATTGAATTTTGAAGCCTTTTGTTTTATAAATATATTTAATAGTTAAAAATGGTTAATTGGGTGACCGGAAAACAGATCGGTTAACTGGTTTTTCGGTTTACGTTTTGATTCACAAAAGTTACGAACTAATACTTTAGTTAACCGATTTTCAACTAACTGTATGTTCGGTTAACCATCCATAAACACTCAATCAAGAGTGTCCTTGGTCAATTTTTTTCCCAAGTTGACCTCTAGTGCTTAGTTAAAGGCTTATACGGCAGCGTAATATTCAATCTATGTTGGTTAATTACTTAATTTGGAATATTGGCGAATTGGATTCTCGAATATTGGCGAATTGGATTCTGATTTAATGAAAGAGGTTCCAAGCTATATATTCACTCTTCGATCTATGTTAGTTGATTCAAGAAATTAGAAATGTAGTGTTTCTCTATTAACGTGTATCTTTAAGTTTTGCCGTTAATATTTGAGATAACTTTTATTTATGAAATTGATTTATCTAAAAAAATATAGCTTATCTTTTGTGATAAATCAATTACAAAAGTGGAGAAACAATTAATTAACCTCCAATAAAAATAAGATGTTGATGAGATTGTGAGAAAAGTAGTATCTTTTTTCTAATTTATTTCATTGGTATGGAATAAGTGTCATCAGTTTATGTACTATATAACAATACAACTTATCTACAAGAAATATAATATTCATTACAAAATATACATATATAAGTAATAATTTAGTAAGTGGATGGACCAAACCCTAGCCAATCATGCATTCTTGAATTAGATTACAAAATTAATCTAGAAAAAGGAACCCAATGAAAAATCGAAACATACCAACCACCCACAACAATATTTTAATAATGAGAAAAAAAGGGGAAAGGGGAATGCCGCAATGGGAATGGGTTATGGGTCCACAATAAAATTCAATAAAAAATAAAAAATGAAATAACAGAGAATTTGGTGAATATATATATATATATATATATATATATATATACTACATTATAAAGAATTTAACTTTTTCTCTTCAAAAAATTTTAAGACTACTTAATTTTAAGTAGTACAAATTTTTTTTGCTTAAGATACAAACACTTAAAGCAATAGTCTAACCAATCATTCCCTTGATTATCTCAACTAATTTAAGCAATTATTACTTTAATAAATCATTAAGTATCACAAAATTATTTAATTTGTCTCATTACTAGCTAAGCGACCCGTGTATCAATACGAGATTATATAAGTCAATTTTAAATTTATATAGTTTTAAAGAGTCGTAACACGTATAGTAAAAATAATTACAAAGCATAGATAGGAAAATAAAATCTCGTAAGAAAATAAGAAATGAATAACCATTACAGAATTTTGAAATCCATACATAAGATTATCATTAAATTTTTTGTAAAACCTTTTTATAAACAACATTCATGGTTTTATTAGCATGGTTTCCTTCATCATCGCAAATTAAAACTTTTAACCAATCCTTACTCTTCACCCGAGAAACCGTCACATATAACTATCCATGAGTAAAAACGTGTATTTTTAATACTTTTTATAAATACTCTTTTTAAGAAATATAATGTTACATTACACGTCTAAAAGTTTTTAGTATAATATTAATGTGTTTCTCGTGATGGAGCTTTATCCCGACATTGTAAAGACATAACTATAATATTATTGTCGATGTTATAATATCAAGTGTTTTAAATACATTTTTATTAGCCAATTATATATTTGAATATTTGAATATTTGAAATTGTAAACTAAATTTATTAAAAGTTAAATAATGATGACATCCATCTAAGTATACGCAAATTAGATCGCATAAATATAAGATTCTAACATATAATATATAATGTCTATACATACGTAAATCACTTAAGTTTAATTTATTATTCAATTAAATAATATTGAAAACACGAGATCTTACTGAATTCAAATATCCATGTAATAATAACTTTTATTTTATGTATCAAGTTATTAGTTAAAAAATAAGAAAACTTAGACAATTAAAATTTTTATATAAAATTTCAAGTTGTATGTGTA
Organism: Pulicaria dysenterica; assembly: GCA_947179395.2. Taxonomy (NCBI): domain Eukaryota; kingdom Viridiplantae; phylum Streptophyta; class Magnoliopsida; order Asterales; family Asteraceae; genus Pulicaria; species Pulicaria dysenterica. The sequence continues at coordinate 98,209,585 of OX359288.1, forward strand.
GTTACAAAACTCACTATCATGACAGTTGTTTCACTACCTAGTAATTATGTAGAGTTCTAGTTTCTGAAGGATTATTTACTCACAACTAACAATTAATTTTAAAAACTTTATGCCACTAACCATTAGTTATAGTATACTTTTAATTCTTTTTATCGAAATACCAAGAAATCAGTGATTATATCGACTACAATATGTAGAGGGAATAACTATAAAAGACGAATAAAATGTCCAATAACTACTTAGATGTTGATAAAACAATTAAATTATACTAATTTTTTAGAAAACCTCATATTTCGATAAAATTTATATCAAAACGTAGATAAAAATGAGACGATTACAAATATATAATTATTTTTTTTCAAAACAAAATATATTTGAAGTTATTAAACATGATTTTCAAACAACTTATAATTAATTACATTAATATACAATTTTCTTAAAACCCCTCACATATTTCAAACTACCCCCTTAACAATTTACATTCAACCCCTTCCAATTAATGTAGTTATGTAAAAAGAATCGATTAAGCCTTTAAGCCCCATGACGTCATAATCATTTTATTTTCCATTTTTTTAATTTGTTTTTTTTAAATGAAGGGTTGTGATTGGTGAAGATTTTTTAGGGAAGAGGAATGATAAGGTAAGCATCTTTTTCTTTTAATAAGTATATAAAATGACTAAATTACTTACATCATTACAATTTTAAGAATATAATATCTTTTTTTTAATTATTCAATAATAATATTTTTAGTTGTTTTTCAAAAACTATTTTAACAACTAATAAAATGGTTGATTGTAAAAAGAAGTAACGAAATCAGAAAAAGTAAAAAATACATAAATAAGTTGACTAACATCGCATTTCACATACTATACCTTACTTTTTAAATCAAACATATTATCGAGCACAGACTATTGTCATCGCCGCCGCATTACGCGGGTGCAATGCTAGTGTATATATATATATATATATATATATATATATATATATATGGGAGATTTTAAGCGAATACTGTTATTTGTATGAAAACTGTGATAATCAATTTTAGACCTTGATTAAAATTAATCAATAGCTACGGTTTTTGGCGGCACATTCTTGACTCATAAATGGCTACTTAATGATGCATTAATATGGGTTATTTCGGGAAAATCAAGGTTCGCAAATTAATGACGGCTTACTCAGACGTAATTTACGGTTGGGTAAATATATAAATTACAAAAATACCCCAATTAATAAGTCATAAATGGTGTTAAAAATAATTTTTGCAGTTCTCATTTAAACTTTATATACATCTAGGGTATATATATATATATAGAGGCAAAAGTTTAAACGAGAACTGTTTTTCGTACGAGAACCACGGAACCAATCTGAGCCGTCCAATTTTCACTCTTTCAATGTCATTGCCCACCCATGAATTCATCACATGCATCCTGACACAGTTGATCCCCACACGCTCCACATCCATGAGTTCCACTTTATCAAATCAACGGCTAAGATTTGTTCTAGCAGTTCTCGTAGGAAAAATAATTATCGTTTGAACCCTACTATATATATATATATATATATATATATATATATATATAGGGGAGGGTTCATTTGAAAACTATTTCTTAATACGAGTATCGTGAGAACCAATCTTAGCCCTTGATTAAAATAAATCAATAGCCAACAAAAATGACGGCTCATTAATGGATCTTTAATGAAGGGTATTTTGGAAAAATCAATACTCGCTTCTTAATGACGGCTAACCAGATGCAATTCACAGGCGGAAAATATATAAGATCAAAATACCCCTACTAATAAGAATTAATAGTTGTTATAAAAGGTACTTGCGGTACTCACAATAAGAACAATTCTTAAATTAACTTTATATATATATATATGGAAGAGAAAATAAACACATTTAAAAGTAGCTTCGACTTGACAATCACCCTTTCAAAATACTTCAAATATTATTAAACCATCTATCAAGACGCTAGAAATATAAATACAATTTGTACATGACAATGGATTAACAATTACGGTACATCTAAACTAAAATTCCAAGGGAAATTTCAGTCTTTTGTACTGTTGACTCACTGTTATAGAGAAAAATCCATTATTGTTTTCTTATTGACACATTTAGATGTGACAATAGATTTTTTAATTTTTAATAAATGTTTTTATCTTAATACCTTGTGACTAAATTAAGTCTTGTAATCTTTGTGAAAAATTAAATATCTTCTTACTTTTTGTTCCTATTTCATCCTCCTACTTATTAAAAGATGATACGTGTACTTTACTAGTTCTCTTTTCTCACCTTCTCCCTTGATTTTGACACATGTCTTAATCAAATAGTAGGAAGATAAGTAGAAACAATAATTAGGAGGATATATAATTTCTCAAATTTATATAAAACTTTTTGAAGAAGTAAGTAGAAGTAGAACTATAGTCGAAAAATTGTGAAATGACTTACAAGTATATATATATATATATATATATATATATATATATATATATATATATATATATAGGCAAGAGTTCAAACGAGAACTGTTTTTCGTACGAGAACTGCGAGAACCAATCTGAGCCGTCCAGTTCCCCCTCCTTTAATGTCATTGCCCACCCATGAATTCCTCACATGCACCCTGCCACACTTGATCCCCTCCACGCTCTCCATCCATAAACTTTCCATATCCAAGGAACGGCTGAGATTGGTTCTCGCAGTTCTCGTACGAAAAACAGTTAATTATATATATATTAATGTAAATTATATTCCTTATGAGTGTATTGCTATTTTTGGTTAATTAAAAGGAACTGTCTTTTAACACTCAAACTAAATATCTAAATTTATAAACAATAGAATTTCAAAACAGTCTTAGAATTTGTCTTCCAAACACTCCCAGAATCCAATACATATTCCAATCTCATTTCTTTTTACAAGTTTCATTTGTATTCTTATTGACTTCTTTACACTGATGTTTGTTGTTTTCTCATCCCTAAACTTAATATCTCATGGTCAACTGAATTAATTAATTAATTAATACAATCAAACAAATACAACAAAGTTTATTGTCTCAGCTTTTCTGTTTTATTATTTTATTATTATATAATGTAGCATTAACTTTTATTATTTTATCACCAAGCATCCTATTGATGTTAGTATACATTCATTTCAACAGAACTATTAAATATTTATGTTCTTGAGGACTCATTTTGGTTGCTAATAACTTCCAAATAATGCTAGCTACAAAATCATCTTTCTATGTGTTACAATATTTTTATTAGGATAATCTTTTATCTTTATTCTCTAACAAGTTACTTTATTGCCGTGTTTTACAATGGGATTTAAGACAAACAAAAAGTAAAAACCAACATTCAAATGCATGTCTGAACTGCTTTAATATTTCTATATAGACCATAAAATTTAAAATTATAATATTAAAATATTTTTTTGAATGAATATACATATAATAATTAAGTATATATCGAAAATTAACTAAAAAATGAGAGACACAGATATGAGATACCTATCTATATTCAAACTTAAAGTTATATATTAAAGTTATATATTAAAAAATGAATCCTCTAAGTTGAGTCATGAGTGGGCTCCTAGGAATGAGAATCGAAAACCAAAAAGGAATAAATCTTCTGGTTTAATTAATGATCGCGGATTTTAAAGGCTGAATAAAGGGTGGATAGATTGGTGTTATTTCCATCATCTTGCTTTTATGTAATTCTGTTTAATCTTCTGGATATTTTTTGGAGATTCTTGTTTGTTATACCTTGTTTTCTAGCATCTTGCTAAATGTGTTTTGCTTAAGAAAGTTTTCTGATCCTAAAATAGGGATAACAACAATGACGAAGCTCTTTACTTGAGGGTCTTTTGTTGTTTAAAAAAAAGAAAACAAAAAAAAAATCGCTTTAAGTTATGTAAGATGAGTGTGTGTGTGAGTAAGAGAGAAAGAGAGCAAGCGCTTTACCAATCCCACAAGGAATTAAGGGCCTGTTTGGTACAGGGAAATAAAGGCTAAGAAATGGAATTAGAGACTAAGTCTCTTGTTTGGTTACAATAGGGAATTAGAGATCGAGAAATTTCACAATTCCAAATCTCTACTTTTATTTCTCTATTAGGTACGGAGAATTGGAGAGAATCCCACCTTCTAAATCGCTGGGAGAAATAAAAAAAACACGGAGAAATCCCGTGACCTCGGCTCCCATCTTTATCCCTTCGACATTGTTGCAGTTAACGTTGCCTTTTATCCCTTCCATCGTCGCCTGCTTTCAATCGACAACTCCATCGCTTCCTTCTCCGTCGATTCCTTCAAGTCGTGGAATCCTCCAGAACCCAACAGCGCCTCCCGTCGCCTGCTTTTTTGATTCCGACGTAACTACTTGTCCCCTGCGCAGCGGCGGCTGAGCGACCTCCAGCAGCGGCGACCCCAGCGGCGGAAACCCTAGCGGCGACGTCTCCCACAGGTATACACGCAGATTAGCTTAAATCATCTGATTTCACATCGATGAAGCCTAATACATAATAGATGATGCCTCTTAAACTTCACATCGATCAGTTTTGTATAACATTCTGATTATTTCTAGAACCATGAGGGAAGAAATTGTCTATATGTATTCCTCTAATCAATGGATGAAGCTAAAGATATTCAAGAGAGAGGACAGAGAGATACTTTGGAGATTGTAAAATCCATTATTCAAATCAGAAAGAGTACATCTTGTACATATATACACACAACGGAACAGGATAGGAAGTGACAGCTATGGACTGTTTTGATGTAAAGCCTGTTTTGATGTAAAACTATGTTTCAAATAAAGAACAGCTTGTATGTTTGTATATATATTGTATATATATATTGTTTCGACTAACAAACAGTTTGTATATTTGTATATACATTGTATAATTCATAATAAAAAAACATATATATCGTGTATGACGGCATAAAAATCTTTTGTATGTTTGTATATATATTGTATACAAAAAATGCAAATGATAAATTTGATACAATTCTTTGTTGAAATCTCTGTGCTACCAAACAAGATAAATGATTCTCTGTTACATTTCTCTGTTGAAATCTCTGTGCTACCAAACAGAAGATTCAATTCTCCTTCTCCAGACTAATTCTCTTTCTCTGCAAATCCATTATCTGCAATCATTTCTCTGTAATTCCATTCTCTGTACCAAACGCACCCTAAACACATGACCTCCTAGATGGTTTATCTACGTACAAATTATGTATTATCATCTAGAAAGTTACTCTTCTTTAAGTGATTTTTGTGACGCCTTATCACTCTTCATAAAGTGATTTTTGTGACGCTTATCAAATTATATGGTGACGTTATATATAGAACATTTCTTAAACATAAAACCTAAATAATTATCCTGATAATAACACGTGGTACTTTGATTAAGGATAAAATTGGAAAATAACAAAAAAAAAATCAACTTTATAAATAAAAAAAACTCCACTCAACTTTAAATGATTATAACTTATTCGTTTTTAAGAATTTTTGCAAAAAAGTATATCGTTAGATTCAGTTTTTCGTCCTCTTTCAAACAAGACCAGACTTGATATATTTCTGAATTTTTTTTTTGAAATGCAAAATTTGCATTTTGAGTTGGGTTCATTCTAAATGCAAAAAACAAAAAAAACGCAAAACATAAACATGCAGGTCATCTAGATGTTTCTAAAATGCAAAAATTATGAAAATGCAAAATACAAATCCAACATGATTCAATGAAAATGCAATCTAAAATGCAAAATTACACATTCAAACCCAAAACGCAAAATCCGTACAAAACACTACATACTGCCCAAAATGCAAACAAAAATTTCATGTTAAAAAAAATTAGAAAAATATGAGAAGAGTGATCTTGTTTGAAAGAGAATTAAAAAACTAAAATACTGGTATAATTTTTTTGTTTAAATTCACAAAACTTAAAAAGTTATAACAATTTAAAGTTTTTGAGGGTTTTTTTAAAAAAATCGTGGGTTGTTGGGGGGGGGGGGGGGGATTTTCCATGTTTGCCCTTTTTTCCTATATTAATACATCATAATTACAGATTTGCCATCGTTAAATCTCATCCATTAATTTTGATGATCCAATGGTCCAGATTGGTTCTTTAGGTTCTTTGTTTAACACATGATTATTTATTGATCCAATTTCTCAAATTATGTTGTTAAAGTTTCAATTTATATTTGCCATGTAACCCTCACTTGTGAGACCTTTGTATTAGAGAAGCGTTGTTGGTGTATGTGTTCTTTAATTGTTCGTCTAATTCAAGTGGTTAGTTTAGAGATAGACATTCAACATAGGGTAAAATGTATTCGATTAGGGCTTTATTAGACTTAAGCAAATTATTATGTAAGGAATAATAGAACGATATGCTATTTTTAGTCTTAAATTTATAGAAGATTTTAATAATAAAGTCAAAATAGAGTGTACAGAAAATGTACCTAGCGCAAATTAGTATAGCTAAGTTAAATAATTTGGACCTGAACCCAAACCATACTGATACTCAGACAAGTATTGTATTGAAATTGACTTTTTTATTTCTATAATTGAAACTGAGCTGATTATTCACATTTAACAACTGAGGGAGCGCTTTGTTGATTAGAGGGGAATGGGAATGACAAAGGGTAAGGGAATGCAAACGCATGCAATAAGCATTCCCGAGTATTATCAATACCATTGATATTGCTTGGTTAATATAGATAATTATTATATACACATATGTATGTATATGTGTGTGTTGTGTAGGGGTGGCGGTGGTGGTGATTTTGCGACAAGTTACAATGGTGTAGTGGTGGTGGCGGCGGCAGTGATGGTGGCGGCGGCGGCGGTCGGTGTTGGTGCTAGAGGGTAGTGGTATCGATATTGGTGGTGGTGTTGATAGTTGACGTGTTACGATGGTGTAGTGGTCGCTACCGGTGGTGGTGGCGGTGGCGACGACGGTGGCGGCAGTTGGTGGTGGTGGCGGCGACAACGTTAGCGGTTGGTGGTGGTGCTAGAGGGTGGTGGTAGCGATATTGGTGGTGGTGTTGATTGTTGATGTGTTACGATGGTGTATAGGTTGCTGCGGTGGAGGCAACAGGCGGCAGTTGGTGGTGGTGGACTGGTGGAGGCGGCAACAGGGGCGGTTGGTGGTGGTGCTAGATGGTGGTGGTAGGGATATTGGTGGTGGTGTTGATAGTTGACGTATTGCGATACTGTAGTGGTTGTTGTCGGTGGCAGCGACTACGGCGGAGGCAGCAGTTGGCGGTGGCGGCGGCGGCGGTAGTGGTTAGTGATGGTGCTAGAAGGTGGTGGTAGCGATATTGGTGGTGGGCAGTGATGGTGTCGGTGATCGGTAGGGGCATACGTACTTAAATCCATTACCCTGAATTCATTACCCACAATTTACAAGGGAATGCCTCATTACCCATTAATGGGTAATGATTGATTACATTCCTCCTAAACAAACAACATTAATGATTACCATTCACATTCCTTACCCTCTAAAACCCTCAACCAAGCACCCATGAGTGGATTATCTTCTTAAAGTTGTTAGAGAGAGGTTTCACATGGGAGTTTCGATTCCTTCTATTATTTGTGGATCATGTAATTTGGGGGAGGAGTCAGGTGATCATATTTTGACTTCGTGCCCTCTGTCTTAAGTATATTCAATTCTATTCTATCTTGGTGTGAAATCCCTAGTCTCCATTTTAATTCAGTGAGGGATGTGCCGCTGTTCATCTCTAGGTGGTCTAAGTGTAAGAAGAAAAGGGGTATGCTTTCTGCCATCTTGTTTGGTGCCATGTGGTGTATTTGGAAGCATAGAAACCAAAGGATTTTCAATAATATTTCCTTTGTTCCGGCGAATATTTTGGATAAGGTGAAATCTATGACGTTTTTTTGGTTGAAGCATAGAGGAGGGCTTAAAAAATTAGATTGGAGAGTTTGGAACTTATGTCCATTCTTAAGTATGTAATTTGTTTTTTGTTTTCTATTTCTGCTTTGTAATCTTTTTTTTTTTTGCCCTTGCATCGCCTTGATGTCGGGTGCTTTTAATATATTTGCCGGTTCCAAAAAAAAAAAAAAAAAGAGGTTTCACAAATATCTTATAAAGACGGCTTATTAAACTAGTTGGTATGTAATTTGTTAAATACCAAGTGTTAGTGTCATTATTGTCCAAATTTATTATAACATTAATTTTAGTGATTGAATGATAACAATTTTAATATCGGATTTAATATGTTACAATTTTATTAATCCGAATCAATACAAAATATTTTTTTTTTTGAAAATCGTTATTAATAGAATTAAATAAAATGCATGATTACTATATAATAGGGAGATAATCACAAAAACCAAGAACACTATGAAGGTAATTGTTGAATAACACGACAGATCTAAACATTAAACCCAGATTCAAACTATAAATTGAAGAAGATTAACTGTTAAATCGAGAACATTAACTGTGGAAGATGAACAGATCTAACCCATATTTAAACATTAACTTGAAGAACATATCTAAACTCTAATTCGTACCTTATGAACCCTAACTGTTGAAGATGAGCCCTAAATCAAAATCACATACCAGCAGCTGTCGAGGTTTAACCACACGATGTTAAAGCAAAATCGAAAAGATTGGAGCAACTGTCGATTATGAAGCAACTGTTGAAGCATAACCCCTAATCGCATATCATAGGCAGCAGTCGATGAAGATGAAGTTACCCTAAATCGCCGTCGTTGATAACCCTAAATTCGCTGTCGTTGGTGGTGGTGCAGTCGCCGCAAATCGCCGTCGTTGATAACCCTAAACTCGCTGCTGATAAAAACCCTAAACTCGCCGTTCGATGAAGATGAAGATGAAGATGGTGGCTGCCGGATCTGAAGATGAAGATATAAATGGCGGTGGAGTGGCGGTCTCGTTGGTTCAGTTCGGGAAAATCAACACTCACCGCAAGGTGTTCGATAGTGGTGAAAACCCTAAACTCGCTGCTGTAACACCTCATTTTTGAAAACCAGATTTTTCATTTTAATAATAGAAATTCAAGAATCCAACTGCATGGATCCGTTTATAAACAGAACTTAAGCCAAACCTGTTTTTCAAAACTCATTAACAGCAGCGGAATTATAAAAGTGGCTATAATTACAACAAAAAAAAAACCCAGCCACAGTATACAAAAGATCAGTTGGTGTTACTAAACTGTTCACCGACCACTTAACCAAGTTTATACAAACATAAACAGTAATTATAAGTAACCAAGACAAGTGTTCCTCCAAAAGATAAGTAGTAACCAGCAGGTACCCAAAGCTCACGCGCCTAAGTGTCACCTGCAGTCATGGGGAGAGTATCTGTTAGCTAATTAAAGCTAGTGAGCATAAGATAGCATATTCAGTAATATAAACATATCACATATCATCAATATATCAAACAGTGCTATCCTAGCATCTCGCGATGAGCTGGCACAGCCAGAAGGAAGCATAATCTTGCAGGGTAGCGAGCCCGGCTCAACACTCCTAACTGGGGAAACCATACACATCAACCGCGCGGGTGGGTGAGCGGGTAGCGGTCCACCGTTGCGTTATGGAGCCATAGACTCCATGGGGTACAACAATCAGCTGATCCCCCTCATCGCACGAGGAACATTGGGCTAGCCAAACCCTAAATACCTATCTAGGTACCGTTGACGCTATCATCGACCCGCAGGCCTCAAGGCATCCCAGACCGCAGTCTGGCCTCGTTCAAGGACTACAAATAGCCCCCATATCTCGGATCCGATCACAAACACATAATTGACCCATTCAGGGCCTCATAGCGCGCATACATATCATATCATAATCATGATTCAGCAGTTACTTGTGTCATGCATAAACATAGCATACATTACGCATTTCAAGCATACAACAGTGTTAATTACATTTCATGGAATTACTTGCACATACCAATAACATGTAGCACGATTATATTAATTCGTATGTTATTCTATACTCACCTGTGAGGCTAGAGACTAAAGCAAACAATAATCGTGATCGTCGCGCTCTTCTTCCGGGTCGTACAGCTTACCTATAAGATAATACTCGTGTTTAGTCACTTCACACAAGTACATTAACTAATAAACTAATATGATTCCCCTAATGATGTCATTAGACTAAATAGAATCCTAAACGAGCATCCCGTACGACAAAACGTCGAAAAGCAGCACAACAGTGCACTGTTCATAACAGACAGTCCCTACGGCCGTAGTAAAAATGTCCTACGGCCGTAGGACCATTTTTATAGAACACCCTCCTACGGCCGTAGGGAAAACTTACTACGGCCGTAGGAACCAATTTACAGTCAGTGTGCGAGAAACAGCCCCCTGTTCAGTCCATTTTCAATCCAAACCTAATTCCAGCAACTCCAAATCCATTTCCAGTGTTTGTATAACATACAAGGTATCAAAATGAGTCTAGAAACATACAAATAACAAGTTCTAACTAAGGATTGAAGCTTTAGGATCAAAATCTTCAACTTTGACCCATTTGAAGCTTTTCATGAAATTTGATTCAAACCACTATTTTAATTCATGAACTTGGATTCTAATCACTTAGAATTGAGATAGGAACAGATTAGAATACTTAGAATCATTTCTTGATTCCAAATTCGGGTTTGACTAAGTTTGACCTAACTCAAGAACAATGAAGAAGATGGAGAAGATGGACTTACAAAGAGGAAGGAGCTGATGATTCTCGAACTATGAACAGATTATAAGCTTGAATTGATGCTAGAATTAATCCTTATGATCTCTCCCGTGAGTTAGCTTCAAGATTCAAGAACAATGAATGAGAAGTATGTGTTGGTGTGTATGCGTGTGTCTGTGTATTTGAGAAGGGAAGGCCGACTTAAGGTCTCCAATCTTATCCAAATGGGGTATTTTGTTCCCCTTCTCAACTTACAACTTAATACCCGTTTACCCGTTTCAACTAACGGGGATATTTCCGGAAACCTTATTCAAAACCGTTTAATATTTTATTAAATTTATCTATTTTTTCATCATAATATTTAACATCATGATTTCTTAATTATTTTAATAATAACTCTAATATTTATTAATAAACTCGAGATTCGGAACGTACCGAGGGTATAGACAACTAGGCCCATTTGAGGATGTTACAAATCTACCCCCCTTAAGAAGATTCCGTCCTCGGAATCTGCTCTTCAGTAAACAAGTGGGGATATCGGGCCTTCATGTCATCCTCAGTCTCCCACGTCAAGTTTGACCCAAGGTTGTGTTTCCATTTGACCAAGACCAATCGGATGTTCTTCTTCCTCAACCGTTTGACCTTAGTGTCTAATATTTCAATCGGTTCTTCCACCAATCGCTTGGTGGAATCAACCTTCAGGTCTTGTAGAGGCAAAATCTGATCTTCCTCTACTTTACACTTTCGCAGATAACAAACGTTGAAAGTGCCGTGAATACCTGACAATTCTGGAGGCAATTCCAAAGATACAGTCTGGTCGTTGACTTTAGCAAGAATCTTGAAAGGACCGATGTAACGCGGACTTAGCTTGCCCTTCTTACCAAACCGAATTACACCCTTCCATGGGGAAACCTTTAAGAATACCCGGTCACCAATTTCAAAGGTAACAGGTCTGCGTTTCGAATCAGCATACATCTTCTGTCTATCACGAGCCGCCTTTAACTTTTCACGTGCAACTTTAACTTTGTCGGCTGTAATCTGAACCAAATCAGGTCCTGCATATTGTTTCTCTCCCGGTTCTAGCCAACAAGTAGGGGTACGACAACGCCTACCATAAAGCATCTCATACGGTGGCATACCAATGCTAGAATGATACGAATTATTATAAGAAAATTCGATCAAAGGTAGATGAGAATCCCACGAACCACCATATTCAAGTACACACGCGCGTAACATATCTTCAAGAGTTTGAATAGTCCTTTCGGACTGTCCGTCAGTCTGGGGGTGGTATGCGGTACTCAAATGAACACGAGTACCAAGCTCTCGTTGAAGACTGGCCCAAAAGTTTGATGCAAAACGAGTATCTCTATCAGAAACAATTGACAAAGGAATACCGTGGCGAGATACAATCTCGTTGATATATAACTGAGCAAGGCGAGTCATAGACCAAGATTCGCAGACTGCAAGAAAATGTGCACTCTTAGTGAGACGATCAACTATTACCCAGATCATATTATGCCCTTTTGAAGTTCTGGGCAATTTAGTGACAAAATCCATGGTAATATTATCCCACTTCCATTCTGGAATCGGTAATTGCTGCAAATTACCATAAGGCTTTTGATGCTCCGCTTTAACTTGTGCACATGTTTGACATTTCTCGACATATGAAGCTATATCACGCTTCAATGTGGGCCACCAGTAAATCACCCTAAGATCATGATACATTTTAGTACATCCAGGGTGAATAGACAACTTTGATTTATGAGCCTCCTGGAGAATTAGATCACGGTTTCCTCCAAGGCTAGGCACCCAGATTCGGGATTTAAAAGTCTTTAGCCCACGGTTATCATCTTCCAGTTGATCCTTCAGTTTAGTCATTGTTTCTGCTTTCAAGTTAGCCTCTAACAAAGCCTCCTGTTGCGCCTCCTTAAGCCGAGTGATGATATCAGATACAATAGTAAGTTTCATGAATCTGACACTCTCCGAAGAGCCTTTTCGGCTTAATGCATCTGCTACAATGTTCGCCTTTCCCGGGTGATATTTGATTTCACAGTCATAGTCTTTGATCAACTCTAACCATCTCCGTTGTCTCATATTAAGCTCCTTTTGAGTGAAAACATACTGCAGGCTTTTATGATCTGTGTATACCACACACTTAGTACCATAAAGATAATGGCGCCATAGTTTCAAAGCAAATACTACAGCAGCCAATTCAAGATCGTGTGTTGGGTAGTTCTTCTCGTGAGGCTTTAATTGGCGAGAAGCATAAGCAATAACCTTGTCCCTCTGCATTAGGACACTTCCCAAACCTGCATAAGAAGCATCACAATAAACAATAAAGTCTTCTGACCCGTTGGGTAAGGTCAGAACTGGAGCTTGACATAACAACTGCTTCAGAGTTTGAAAGGCCTTATCTTGTTCAACAGACCAATCATAAGCAACATCCTTTCGCGTGAGTTTAGTTAAAGGACCTGCTATTTTGGAGAAATTCTGAATGAATCGCCGATAGTAACCGGCAAGTCCTAAGAAGCTTTTGATTTCAGATGGGGTTTTAGGAATTCCCCAATTCATCACAGCCTCGATTTTGACTGGGTCAACCATTACACCATCCTTGCATATAACATGACCAAGGAAATGTATTTCTTCAAGCCAGAACTCACACTTAGAAAATTTAGCATATAAATGCTCGCGTAGAAGAGTATCAAGAACCATACGAAGATGAGTCTCATGTTCTGCCTCAGACTTAGAATATATGAGAATATCGTCAATGAATACTATCACGAACTTGTCAAGAAAAGGGCGACATACACGATTCATCAAGTCCATAAACACAGCCGGAGCATTTGTTAAACCAAAAGGCATCACCAGAAATTCATAATGCCCATATCTGGTTCGAAAAGCTGTTATAGGAATATCCTCCTCGCGTACCCGAACTTGATGATAACCAGACCGAAGATCAATTTTAGAAAAACAAGTAGCACCCTGTAGCTGATCGAACAAATCATCTATGCGAGGAAGAGGGTACTTATTCTTTATTGTTCTTTTATTTAACTCCCTGTAGTCTATGCACATACGCATCGTCCCGTCTTTCTTTTTAACAAATAAGACTGGAGCTCCCCAAGGCGAAGAGCTGGGACGAATAAAGCCTTTATCAAGGAGTTCTTGAATTTGAGTCATCATCTCGCGAATTTCAGATGGAGCAAGACGATAAGGAGCTCTTGCCACAGGTGTAACACCTGAAACAAGATTAATTTGATATTCTACATCTCGTATCGGCGGTAATCCAGGTAACTCATCAGGAAAGACATCAGGGTATTCCGACACCACCCTTATGTCACTAACAGCTTTCTTTTCCATTGTCGTATCAATCACACGAGCCAAATATAATTCACACCCTTTGGCTATTGATTTGTGAGCTTTAATTGCTGAGATCAAAGGAATTTCAGATTTCCTCCGTTCACCACGAGCCATAGCATATGACCCATTTGGTAGAGGAATTTTGATTAGCTTTTTAGAACATAGTATTTCAGCATTTTGATTAACAAGCCAATCCATGCCGACAACCGCATCAAAACCAGAGATAGGTAAAAGCAACAAAGATATCGGAAAACTATGACTGTCAATTTCAAGCGAAGCTTGTGGAACTGATGAAGTAACGGGCACTAACTTACCATTAGCAACTTCCACATCAACAGGACTTGTCATAAGAGAACTAGGAAGTTGAATTCTTTCACAGAATTTCGGAGAAATAAAAGAGTAAGTAGCACCAGAATCAAACAGAATACATGCAGGCATTGAATTAATTAAAAATGTGCCTGTAATAACATCACCTGCTGTCTTAGCCTCGTCAGCCGTCATCTGGAAAGCCCTGCCAGCTGCTCGTGGTGCATTCTCCTTTTTCGGCCCCGACGATGATCCTCCAGCTCCTCCTGATCCCCGTCCCTGACTTGATCTGCATTCAGACGAGCGATGTCCCGGTTTGAAGCACTTATAACAAACATTTCCTTTAAATTGACACGCATCAGTAGAATGCCCCTTCTGCCCACACTTGAAACAACGGACTGTGTCCCGAGTACAATGGCCAGTATGATAAGTACGACATTGGGAACACCATGGAGTAGTAGACGGGTTATACTTCTGAGTCCCCTGTTGCTGCCGAGACCCACCACTCCAATTTCTCGACCCTGAAGACTGATCAAACTTCCTCTTAAAGTTCCCACTAGTAGGCTCCTTTTTCTGTGCGTGATCGCTTTCATACTGTCGCGCCATCTCAAACGCGATATCCAAAGACAGAGCACTCCTAACCGAAGCTCGATAATCCGGTGGAAGAGTTTTTGCAAACCGTTTTATCTTTGACTTCTCATCAGGCAGTAAGTGATTCACAAACCTCATCTTATCAGAAAACCGCTCGATCAAGTCTTCAACCGGTTTATCACCCTTTTTCAATGCCATGAACTCCTCCTCCAATCTATCCATCACTTGATCTAAACAATACTTACTTCGGAGGATTCCCACAAAATCTGCCCAAGTATAAGTAGCTCTCACCTCTGCTGGCGTGGATGAGATCACGGTGTCATACCACGTCTGTGCATTACCCCTTAACTGCTTCCGAGCAAATCCCACTTTGTTGGATTCCTTACAACTGCTGTTGTCGAAAGCTAATTCCATCTCGCGTATCCACCGCTCCGTAACACTTGGATCCATGCTACCTTCAAAGGTAGGTGGCTGGCAAGATAGAAAAATTTTAAGATCTGGTGACATCTTGGGTTCTGCCACTGGTTGCACCAACACTCTTTCCTCAGAAGCTTTCAAACGAGCCTCTAAATCTCTTATGTAAGCCTCTCTATCTCTATGTTCAGCCATGTTATTCTTGTAAATAACCTGACCAAACAAAACATAGATAACATACTTAGTACTTTTTATCATTTTTTTTTTTACATAACAAGCAAGTAAACAATAGCATTTCAAGAATTTAACACTCTTTCACACACCCCATGACCCCCAGAGGAACACTAAACAATGGTCGGGCCTGGGTTTGAGACTGAATACTTTTACAAGTACCCAATTCACTCAAACCTAGGCTCTGATACCAACTTGTAACACCTCGTTTTTGAAAACCAGATTTTTCATTTTAATAATAGAAATTCAAGAATCCAACTGCATGGATCCGTTTATAAACAGAACTTAAGCCAAACCTGTTTTTCAAAACTCATTAACAGCAGCGGAATTATAAAAGTGGCTATAATTACAACAAAAAAAAAACCCAGCCACAGTATACAAAAGATCAGTTGGTGTTACTAAACTGTTCACCGACCACTTAACCAAGTTTATACAAACATAAACAGTAATTATAAGTAACCAAGACAAGTGTTCCTCCAAAAGATAAGTAGTAACCAGCAGGTACCCAAAGCTCACGCGCCTAAGTGTCACCTGCAGTCATGGGGAGAGTATCTGTTAGCTAATTAAAGCTAGTGAGCATAAGATAGCATATTCAGTAATATAAACATATCACATATCATCAATATATCAAACAGTGCTATCCTAGCATCTCGCGATGAGCTGGCACAGCCAGAAGGAAGCATAATCTTGCAGGGTAGCGAGCCCGGCTCAACACTCCTAACTGGGGAAACCATACACATCAACCGCGCGGGTGGGTGAGCGGGTAGCGGTCCACCGTTGCGTTATGGAGCCATAGACTCCATGGGGTACAACAATCAGCTGATCCCCCTCATCGCACGAGGAACATTGGGCTAGCCAAACCCTAAATACCTATCTAGGTACCGTTGACGCTATCATCGACCCGCAGGCCTCAAGGCATCCCAGACCGCAGTCTGGCCTCGTTCAAGGACTACAAATAGCCCCCATATCTCGGATCCGATCACAAACACATAATTGACCCATTCAGGGCCTCATAGCGCGCATACATATCATATCATAATCATGATTCAGCAGTTACTTGTGTCATGCATAAACATAGCATACATTACGCATTTCAAGCATACAACAGTGTTAATTACATTTCATGGAATTACTTGCACATACCAATAACATGTAGCACGATTATATTAATTCGTATGTTATTCTATACTCACCTGTGAGGCTAGAGACTAAAGCAAACAATAATCGTGATCGTCGCGCTCTTCTTCCGGGTCGTACAGCTTACCTATAAGATAATACTCGTGTTTAGTCACTTCACACAAGTACATTAACTAATAAACTAATATGATTCCCCTAATGATGTCATTAGACTAAATAGAATCCTAAACGAGCATCCCGTACGACAAAACGTCGAAAAGCAGCACAACAGTGCACTGTTCATAACAGACAGTCCCTACGGCCGTAGTAAAAATGTCCTACGGCCGTAGGACCATTTTTATAGAACACCCTCCTACGGCCGTAGGGAAAACTTACTACGGCCGTAGGAACCAATTTACAGTCAGTGTGCGAGAAACAGCCCCCTGTTCAGTCCATTTTCAATCCAAACCTAATTCCAGCAACTCCAAATCCATTTCCAGTGTTTGTATAACATACAAGGTATCAAAATGAGTCTAGAAACATACAAATAACAAGTTCTAACTAAGGATTGAAGCTTTAGGATCAAAATCTTCAACTTTGACCCATTTGAAGCTTTTCATGAAATTTGATTCAAACCACTATTTTAATTCATGAACTTGGATTCTAATCACTTAGAATTGAGATAGGAACAGATTAGAATACTTAGAATCATTTCTTGATTCCAAATTCGGGTTTGACTAAGTTTGACCTAACTCAAGAACAATGAAGAAGATGGAGAAGATGGACTTACAAAGAGGAAGGAGCTGATGATTCTCGAACTATGAACAGATTATAAGCTTGAATTGATGCTAGAATTAATCCTTATGATCTCTCCCGTGAGTTAGCTTCAAGATTCAAGAACAATGAATGAGAAGTATGTGTTGGTGTGTATGCGTGTGTCTGTGTATTTGAGAAGGGAAGGCCGACTTAAGGTCTCCAATCTTATCCAAATGGGGTATTTTGTTCCCCTTCTCAACTTACAACTTAATACCCGTTTACCCGTTTCAACTAACGGGGATATTTCCGGAAACCTTATTCAAAACCGTTTAATATTTTATTAAATTTATCTATTTTTTCATCATAATATTTAACATCATGATTTCTTAATTATTTTAATAATAACTCTAATATTTATTAATAAACTCGAGATTCGGAACGTACCGAGGGTATAGACAACTAGGCCCATTTGAGGATGTTACACATCTACCCCCCTTAAGAAGATTCCGTCCTCGGAATCTGCTCTTCAGTAAACAAGTGGGGATATCGGGCCTTCATGTCATCCTCAGTCTCCCACGTCAAGTTTGACCCAAGGTTGTGTTTCCATTTGACCAAGACCAATCGGATGTTCTTCTTCCTCAACCGTTTGACCTTAGTGTCTAATATTTCAATCGGTTCTTCCACCAATCGCTTGGTGGAATCAACCTTCAGGTCTTGTAGAGGCAAAATCTGATCTTCCTCTACTTTACACTTTCGCAGATAACAAACGTTGAAAGTGCCGTGAATACCTGACAATTCTGGAGGCAATTCCAAAGATACAGTCTGGTCGTTGACTTTAGCAAGAATCTTGAATGGGTAACTAGATATACTAAATGTTAGTTTTAAAAAGTTGAATACACTAAATGGTAATTTTGAAAGATTTATATACACAATAACAAAAAGTGACAAATTCAATATGCTTTTTGAAACTAAACCCATTTGCAAAGTGAAGAGCCAAAATATCATGATATTTTGAAGGGTAAATGAGTAATTTTATAAAAAAACATGAAAAATTAAAATGTCATGATAACTTCACTTCTCATGAGATGCTCACATCCCAAGAATGTCTATTGTTATTAATTGTTTATGTTTATCATCACACTTCAAGAATCCATTTTTTCTTTTTTCTTAATTTTAGATGTAAATAAATTCATAAAAAAATTAATTTTTTTACATTTTTTATATAAAAAATATAATATTGAATTGAAATTATTACCTATTATATCAATTTGCAAAGTGAAGAATCAAAATATCATGATATTTTGAAGGGTAAATGAGTAATTTTATAAAAAAAACATGATAAATTAAAATGTCATGAGAACTTCACTTCTCATGAGATGCTCACATCCCAAGAATGTCTATTGTTATTAATTGTTTATGTTTATCATCACACTTCAAGAAACCATTTTTTCTTTTTTCTTAATTTTAGGTGTAAATAAATTCATAAAAAATTTAATTTTTTTATATTTTTTATATAAAAAATATAATATAGAATTGAAATTAATGGGTGTTAGGAAATTAAAAAGGCAAATAGATACTTAAAAGTTTTATAAAATTTTAATACAAGATGCTAGACTCTCTCATAATTTATAAAACTAACTAATATTTGCAATCTAATGCATCCATTATCATTTGCTAACTTAAATACATCAGTTTATAAGATTTCAAAATCTTGAAATTTATAGATAATTCATAATTAAGTAAAACAAGCATAATGTAAAATCTTTAAGAAAACATAATTTTTTTAAAAACAGGATAATTTTTATTTTTAAACCATTTATATAAACGTTTAATAAACTTTTTTGAAGTGTGCATGTTTTCACCCGGCGTAATTATGCCGGCAATAAAAGACTTGTTAAATTCAATTCTTTTAGAATTTGATGATTTAAAACATTCTAAGTACAATATTTACTAGTTTATTGACCCGTGCACGTACGTGTATTTTGGAAATGTATTTGAGATATTAAAATTTTCAAATAAAAATAATGCAGTAAATGAAATATCACCTTTGTGATGAGAATATACTAATTTCAAAAAAGTGTCATATTACATTACAATAAAATTTATACCAAAACGTAGATAAAAATAAGACGGTCGTAAATATATAATTATTTTTTCTCTAAACAAAATATATCACAAGTTACTAAACATAATTTATAAAAAACTTATAATTAATTACAAAGATGGTCCTTGTGGTTTGCGCTGAATTTCACATTCAGTCCTTTAAACTCGAAAATTACACTGATAGTCCTTATGGTTAACGTTTTGTTTCACTTTTAGTCCTTTACACTAACTCCAGTTAAAGTTGACCGTTAGTCAAAGGGTAGACTAAGGGTATTCTGGTCATTTTCCATATTATCCTTGTTGCCAAACATCCATTTTCATTATTCATTAATTAAAAATTAATAAAAAAAACACAAACACTAATTTCCATATGCAATGAATTAAAGGTTGATAAAAAATGCAAACACTAATTTCCAGATTCATTACTTAAATTTTTGATAAAAAAACCTAAACACCCACATTAATGAAATCCATAATTTCTAAATCAAATATACACCAGATCTTGATTTACAACAGAATCACAACATATACACATCAATCTTGATTTACAACAAAAACACAACAAAGTGTTCAAATAAACCCTAAAATTGTAAGAAGAACAAAAACCATATCATTAAATAAAAAACCCAAATCACAGATTGAGGAAGAACATAATAACAATCGGGAAAAACAAAAACCCTAACCGAGGCGGTGGCGGTTCGGATGTGGATGCGACGGCGGCGGTGCAGATCTGGAGGCGGAGGTGCAGATCTGGAGGCGGAGGTGGTTCAGATTCGAGGCGGAGGTGCAGATCTGGAGGCGGTGGTGCAGATCTGGAGGCGGAGGCGACGGCGTGGTTCATATATAGAGATCAGGGTGTGGTCGCATGGTGGTGGTGGAGGTTGTATCATGGTGGTGGTGGTCGCATGGAGGTGGCGACGGTGGTTAATTTTCAGAGAGAAAAAAGTCGGGGTGTGGTCGCATGGTGGTGGCGGTTGCATGGTGGTTTAGCGGCGGTAGTGGCCGGCGGCCCTAGGTGGCGGCAGTGGTGGCCGGAAGTCTAGAGGCTGTTCTTGGTTCTTGTTAAAGATTAGAGAGAAAGAATATGAGAGATTAGAGATGAGAGATGAGAGAGGGAAGGGTGATATAAGAGGGGTGAAAATTGATGTTTGGTAACAAGAATTAGGGAAAATGGTGTTTGGAAATTATGTTAATAGGTAAATCCTGGTTGGTAACAAGGATAATAAGGTAAATGACCAATTTACCCTTTGACTAACGGTCAACTTTAACTGGAGTTAGTGTAAAGGACTAAAAGTGAAACAAAACGTTAACCATAAGGACTATCAGTGTAATTTTCGAGTTTAAAGGACTGAATGTGAAATTCAGCGCAAACCACAGGGACCATCTTTGTAATTAACTCTTAATTATATTAGTATACAATTTTTATAAAATCCCTCACATTTTCTTAAAACCCTCATATGTTTTATAAAATCCTCTCACAATTTTCATCCAACCCCCTCTCACTAGATTTAAAATTGAATTCAAATTACTCATATCCACGATTTTTAATCTTTCCAAAATTATTTTAAGAATGGAATAATTTTGAAATTGAAAATTATGATTGGTTAATTAAGACTTAATTTATAGTTATTTTTGGAAAATCTGCATGTCTTATATATAGATATATTAGATTTGTTGAGATGCTCTATATTTTAAATTAATTAATTGAACCCATAATTCTATTAATTAGATTAAGACATTTTTTATTCTAATAGTATGTATAGGGATAGGGATTTTTTTATGTAAACTCAAGATATTTATAATGTGAAATTTTAAACATATAATAAATTCATATGTCAATAACAAATCAAGAATATTCATGAAATCGAAAAATAAAGAAAGAAAATTGATATACTTATAGAATAGCGCTGATAGTTGTTAAACATTTTAGAAAATAAATAAGGATGATTAGTGAAAAAATTCTAAGAATAATTTACAGCCTTTTTGAAATAGAGGATTTTATTTGGTAATTGATATTTTAAATTATTTTGATGATATCAAAAATCTGTTTTTTTAATATAAGATTAAAGAAAGATATATATGTACAGTTTGTTAGATTTTCATTATAAGTTAACAAAAGTTCATAATCAATTCTTCAAAAAATTGATGTTTTGCCAACTAAATATCATCTGTTAACACAATAAATATTAAGAGAATACTGCACAAATTCTAACGGTAATCCAATGAATTTGTAAAATATAAGTCTATCACAAGCGATATTAATTTAATAAAATTATTATCTATAAAGGATAAATATCATTCATAGGAATATTTTTATAATACTTTGTAATATTCAAATAAATAAAATAATACATAAAAATAATAATGATGGATGAGAAAATATCGCATGAAAGCGAAACTCTTAAAAAGTGGAGACGTTCAATAGACACTTGAATTTGAGAGCAGTCCATGCAAGTCAACAAATTAAAGGGCCAAAGTGCCATTCGCCACGTTTATTCGTTTTGTTTGGTGGGGGTATGGCAGATTAATTAATTAATATTTTAATGCTCTGCTGCTTCCATTTTAAATACTAATGTAACTTAATTAACTAATATATGTGACAAAAAGTTGTACCTTTTAATCAAATAATATACAAAAGGTTATATATCTTACTTTATGTTCTATCATTATATTATATATTTATGAAGAAATTGTTTTTTTAAACAGTAAACATACATATCATTACATTTATTTTATTTTTTACAATATGACTTTAACCAATAACCTCTTGAGTTTTATATAAATAATGTGTCAAAGATATAATATGAAATGTATATGTTCTCTTAAATGACAAAGGCTATTACTAGTTTTAGCTTTAAACATATTTGACTATGAAAGAGTGCTCTTAATATATTAGTTGTCAAAGGCTATTATTTGTTTTTTATGTATAAGATGAAATTTTCAAATTTCAAATTCTATTTTAATAAAAACGACGTAATTTTATTTTTTATTTTTTTACCTAAAACGACATAATTTCAACTTCGATCAAATTACGGTGAGTTGTCTAGATAGGTGACTTGGATTTGTCTATGTGGCGAATATATAACAAAAATAAACTATTATGATAATCAAATGTTGCTCGGGTCATTATTAAAAAAACATATTTTTTAAAGAATGTTTTTATAATATGCATTATTTGAAAGAAAAAAAATTATAATGTTATTATTCTTTTTTGGAATTTTTTTTATTTAATTATCTAATTAAATTTTTTAAATACCTTACAAATGAGTTGTTTTCTTAAATATCGTTTTTAGGTTTTTTAGTTTCACAACACTTAATTATCTTAACAAATACATTTATTTAAATTATATAGTAGATACATCTACTTATTTTTATGATTATTTATGTAAACACGTATACTAATTGAACTAGTTTATTGACCCGTACACGTACGAGTATTTCGAAATTGTTTAAGATATTAGAATTTTTAAATAAAAATAATGCAGTAAATGAAATACCACATTTGTGATGAGAATATACAAATTTTAAAAAAGTGTCATATTACAATAAAATTTGTACCAAAACGTAGATAAAAATAAGACGGTCGTAAATATATAATTATTTTTCTCTAAACAAAATATATCACAAGTTACTAAACATAATTTATAAACAACTTATAATTAATTACATTAGTATATAATTTTTATAAAACCCCCCTCACATTTTTTTAAAACCCCCTTATATCTTTTATAAAACCCCATCACAATTTTCATCCAACCCCTCCCAATAGATTTAAAATTGAATTCAAATTTTCTAATTTTTTAATCTTTCCAAAATTGTTTTGAGAATGGAATAATTTTGAAATTGAAGGTTGTAAATGGTTAATTAAGATTCAGTTTATAGTTATTTTTTGAAAATTTACATGTCTTATATATATATATATATGGGAGGGTTCATGCGAGAACCGTTGTTATTGCGAGAACCGCGAGAACCAATCTCGGCCGTTCCATGAATATGGGAAGTTTCATGGATGGTGAGCGTGGAGGGATAGAGTGTGGCAGGGTGCATGTGAGGAATTCATGGGTGGGCAATGACATTGAAGAAGGGGGAATTGGACGGCTCAGATTGGTTCTCGCGGTTCTCGCACTAAGAAAATGGTTCTCACATGAACTTTTATATATATATATATATATATATATATATATATATATATATAAATATATATATATATATATATATATATATATATAGATAGATTAGATTAAAAAAATCAAATTTAATTATAAAGTGATTCTATAAAAAAATATAATGATAATGTTATATATATGGATTTCTGGTTTTTAATTGATTTATCCTTCTTTTAAGAGATTGTATATCTCTATGTATGATTTACAAATGTATTACTATATACTAGTTTATTAACCCGTACACGCACGGGTATTTCGGAAGTGTGTTTGAGATATTAAATTTTTTAAATAAAAATAATGCAGTAAACGAAAAATCACATTTGTGATGAGAATATACTAATTTTAAAAAAGTGTCATATTGCAATAAAACTTATACCAAAACGTAGATAAAAATGAGACGGTTGTAAATATATAATTATTTTTTCTATAAACAAAATATATCACAAGTTACTAAAAATAATTTATAAACAACTTATAATTAATTACATTAGTATACAATTTTTATAAAACCCCTCACATTTTCTTAAAACCTCCTTATATGTTTTATAAAACCCCCTCAAAATATTCATCTAACCATTCGCAATAGATTTAAAATTAATATTTCGAAATTGAAATCAAATAATTTGAAATTAAAATTTCTTATCTATGTTTTTAATCTTTACAAAATTGTTTTGAGAATGAAATAATTTTGAAATTGAAGTTTATGATTGGTTAATTAAGACCCAACTTATGGTTATTTTTGAAAAATTTGCATGCCTTTCATATATAGATACTAGTTTATTAAATCGTGCATGCACGATTATTTCGGACGTGTATCTGAGATATTAAAATTTTTAAATAAAAATAATGTAATAAATAAAATATCATCGAAAATTTACAATTTGTAACCAAAAAAATAACTAAATTTTTTAAGTCACTTATTTGTAGACTACATTTGTTGTTTTTTGTTTGTAACATTACCACTGTTGTCACAAATCAAAACTTCTATGTTTTTTTACTTTTAACACGTGAAACGACAACATACAATTGACCATGTGTAAACACAGGTTTTCTGAAAAATAAACCAACTTCTGAAAGTGGCTGTCCTTGACTTTTGTTAATCGTCACAGCAAAACACAACATTAGAGGAAATTGTTTTCTTTGAAACTTAACCGGAAGTTTTGTATATGATAGAATAAACTTCATTAAAGGAATATATGTAATTTTACCAATGATCTTTCTAGAAATGATTTTGGCCTGAATAACATATGCACCAAGCCGACAATTTGTAGACTTGTTCCATTGCATAAACCCCTAAACTGGTCTAGATTTCTAAGTAACATAACATGAAAATCATTGCATTTTCACTTCTAAAGGTGAATTTTCGTACACTTTGCAAGTATAAGAAAAATAATAACGACTCACCTGTTAATATTAAAAAATCAAGAATGATTTCCTGTTTTGTGTATAAAAAATTAACACTTCTATTTTAGTGTTACCTTTGGCTAACTACCTACACTAATAATATAGTTTCAGGACCGTTAAGAACATCTATATTTATATCTCTGAATTTATATTTTTAAATATATAATATCATATTTTAATGATACTATTTATTTTAAACCTTATTATATAAAAGGTTTCATCAATCTTTCTAATAAGATTGAAAAGGCTTTAAAACAATTAACTAAACACATTGAATAACATATTCAAGTTAACCACTCAACTTATCATCATAATCATAAAAAAAACATACTCAGCTAAACAAAATTTACTCACCCACTACTATTAATGGATAACTAAAAATTAAGAATATACTAATTTTAAAAAAAGTGTCATATTACAATAAAATTTATACCAAAACGTAGATAAAAATGAGACGGTCGTAAATATATAATTATTTTTTCTCGAAACAAAATATATCACAACTTACTGAACATAATTTATAAACAACCTATAATTAATTACATTAATATACAATTTTTATAAAACTCCCTCATATTTTTCTAAAAGCCCCTCCCATATTTTATAAAATCCCCTCACAATTTACATATAACCACCTCCTAGATTTATAATTCTCGACATTAATCTTTCTAAAATTGTTTTTGAAATTGAATTATTTTAAAATTGGAGGTTATGATTGGTTGATTAAATCTCAATTTTAGTTATTTTAGGAAAATTTGCATGTCTTTTATATATAGATATAGAAGATAGATAGATAGATAGATAGATAGATGTTAGTATTTGTTAACAACATAAAAATTTTAAATTTACTTTAAATCGTTTTTACTGTTAAACTTTTAAAATCCTATTATGCGATATGATGTGTGTGTATATCATATTTCTTATTTTCCGGACACCATGCTCGTGTTGGGTTTTGGAATTTGCACCACCTATACTCTCTCAAATCCTTTCTTTAGCTTCTTATGCACACATGAACATTCACCTTTTTTATTATGCAAATGTTCTAACAAACATAGCTCACTTTGGATATTTCTCAATAGCAATATAATACATATGCTTGTTTGGTACTTTATTAACCTTAAAGGAACACTTGAATGCAATTTCATTCAAAATATTATCGAACAATGACGACGGATTGAAAATGTTAACGTCATCGTTAAATGCTAACACCAATACATCTATTTCAAATCGTTAAGTAATCCTGATCAACTCTTATGTATGAATGTAGATAGTTTTCCACGCCAAATTTATACGGTAATGATTCCTAACATTCGAGGAAACTCGCAAGTGATTTCATGTTTGGCATACAAACATTGTATGTCACTTGATGTTGGTTGTCACATATATTCTTTTCCATATAGTTCAATTATGCAACTTACAAAACTATCGTAAACATCCACAAGATGTTCTTTCTGCTAATTGCAAGTATTCATCAAACGCATTAGATTTAGTGACATTTGTGAATTAGCGTATTGTAGATATGCACAATTAGAATGGAGAAAACCCAACTCTACCACTATTATCCTACCTTTGTGTCAAACATGTTGATAGATAAGAGAGAGATCTTCAACAATATGTAGAAATGAGTCTCTTCTCGTATGCTACCTTTGTACAAACAAATTAACATATTAAATGTCATTCTAAACAAGTATGCTTTTACTATACGCTTGTGCGCGCCTACACGAGCTCTTCACACGCTTCTTGTTCGGGGGCTTGGGGAATTGGGGTAACCTTGAACTCATCTAACCTTTATGAAAGTTTTCTTTAGTTAATTTTAAAAATTGTGCATATGGTTATCATTGATTTTCAGTTTTAGTCCTTTAACTTTAAAATTTTGGAAAATAGTCACCGTGATTGTTATTTTGTTTCACTTTTGGTCCTTTGGGCTAACTTCAGTTAAAGTTGACCGTTAATCAAATGACATTTTGGTCTTTTTTCAATATATTCTTGTAACCAAACACCCATTGCCTATTTGAGTTTAATACCCTTAGAAACGAAGATAACTAATGTTAAGTTGAATTTTTATACATTATTTATTAATTTCATATCATTAAATAGTTATAAAAAAAACAATACCTTGCAACTAAATCACCACCATAGCCATTTTCATCATTCATTCAGTTACCACCGTAGCCATTTTCATCATAAAATCACCACCATATGAATCAGAAGAAGATGAAATCGTATGAATCTATGAAATTACAATTCGCAGAACCATCTTTTATATCACAAACTCAAACCAAATGTTATGAAATCGTAACCCGAACCAGATCGTATGAAATCATAACGTACAGATAAACAACACCACAACCACATCTATGTTTGAACATCTGAAAAGGGGGGTGGTGGTGGGAAGGGGAACGGTGGAGTCTTAGGAGAGAGAGAGAAACACACAGAGGGTGAGAGAGAGAGAGAGAGAGGGAAGCAGGTTAGTCGAACTAAAGTTGAAAGGGAATTAAGAGTGGGAAGGAGCATTAAATAGTGTTTGGAAACAAGGATAAAATATATTCTTTAAATATGCTTGTTTGGAAAGTAGTATAGATGAAAAAAATGTTTGGAAACAAGAATATATTGGAAAAAGACCAAAATGTCCTATGACTAACAGAGTCTTTGATTGGAGTTAGCTTAAAAGAACAAAAGTGAAACAAATAATAATCACGGTGATTATTTTTGTAATTTTTGAAGTTAAAGAACTAAAACTGAGAACCAGTGACAACCATATAGACCATGTTTGTAATTAACTTTTTTTCTAAATGCCTACCCCGTATGTTGCAAAGTTTGAATAAAAAGTGTAAATTCGAACAATCCTCAAAAATGAGAAAAAAATAGATGTAAGATGAAAATATTAAAATTTAAAGAGAAAGGATTATTTCGAGATATAGTAAAGAAAAAAGAGGTCATTGAATAAAAGAGATGAATTAACAAACATTTATATTACAAAAATAAGCGCAAGAATAAACTAGTCGTTGATAAATCATACTAACCCCTCCCAAAAAAACGTCTCTTCATACTTTCACCTACTAGCCCCGCACCACTACGTATACTCTAAGGCAACTTGTAGCGCTATCTGGTAAGGCCTTCGGGTTGCTTTGGATTGCACAAGAACGCCCCTACGGGTGAATCGGGTTCCCTCCCCTTTTTCCCTCTTCGGCTTCATGCACCCGATGTAACCCGCAACTTTTCTTCTTCTTTTTAGAGAGTAAGGAGGGAGAAAACAATTAGGTTGTTTCAGTTGATTTGGGATGAGTGTTACTTGTGTTTTAAGTTGATATGAGTTGAAAAGGAAAAAGTAAGAAAAACTAATGTGGCGGCTGATGTAGCATTTTGATTGATTTTGGTTCATCGGAGGCTATACTCATTGCCTAAAAGGACTCGCAATGAGTCCCATTATTGTCATTAACGAACGAAAACCATGGATAACGGTCGTTAATGCCATTGCGGCCATCTCGTTATTGTCTTGCTATTTGTGTGGGTAACGACCCAGCTCGCTTGTTATCGAATATATACATATGTTTTTCTCTTTTTATTTTCAATTAATAAAAACTGAGATAAGTAATTATCTGAGTCCAGTGATAACAATTAATTATTATCGGGGTTCGACTATTTAGTTATAGGTTAGTTATCTTGACACGACAACGAATTATATCGATCTTTAATGTTTATCATGATGAAAACTTTTAACAGCCCAATACGAGCATTACCGAAACGACCAAACGGAATAAATAAAAACTTAACTTCTCCAACCTAACTAGCCTTTTTTTCCTTCCTGTTAAATATCTCAAGTAGAAACGTGAAACCTATGAAATTAAATCGTTGTAAGCATCATAAATAAATTACCAAATCGGTTTAACGAATCTAAAATGAAAGAAACACATATAAAATTGATATATGATAAATCTAAAATTAAGGATTAGCTCAAATTTTGATGGTACAAGTGACACTAAATCATCATCATCATGATGATCGCCATATTTCATATTTATAAGTTTAAATGGGGGAGTATTACATTTTCAATTGAAATTAATGCCACGCCGATGCGACGGTGAGAATCCGTCCCATCCACCCAAAACTCATCCCGCCGGCAGCATCTTCCTTCGCCGTGAAACCCGGGTTCCCACGTGTGACTGAGTTCAGCTTCAAAAGCAACGATTCGCCACCACCGACTTTACTCAGCTCGAACCCAGCCATACTCATTCGGGCCCGCCATTTCCCGAACACCTCACATCTTTCAACCCTGTCTCTACCTTCACACGCAACCGAGTTCACCATTTTCCGACTCAGTCCCTCCTCGATCTTCACTCGCTCCGAGTTATCCCTCCCCAGCGACGCCTCCAACGATTCCAACAACGCCCCGTAATAACCACACGCCTGACTCACTCGAGTCTCGAACGACGCCGTGTTCCCGTTTAGTTCCTGCTCCACCACCGTAACTAACGCCGGTGATAACCCCTTCACGCGCCGTAACACCTCGTCTCTTAGATTCTCCGTCGTCACGCTCTCATCTGGCAACTTGTACAACTTGAAAGCCAAATTCACCACCAGAATATCGTCGGGTTCCACCATTAACGACGCCGTATCGAGATCGGACAATTTCAAATTTAAAATACTGAAAGAAAAAGGAACACCCAATTTACTAGACAACGACTTAAGACTATCGCCAACAAGCTTCAATCTTTCAACACCGCCGTTACCAAAATCTGAAAAAGTTGTAAGCTTTAACGAAATGGGTGTCTCTTTACCAGCCTTACGCGCCGCCGCAAGTTCTTGAAGTAAGTAAAAATACTGAACCCCTTGACCAATATCAAAATCTACCACGTGAATATTTTTTCCGGCGTGCTGTATTTCAAGAATGGTGGCGTTTGCAGCCATGTAAGCCAGCTTGAAACATGGGGATTTGTCATACAGAAGCTGCGTTGATAAAATGTGATCGTTTCCGTACAATTCCGACGGCGTGGAGGGGTTCGTGTTCAGCCGTGATCGGAGTGCCGCCGTCATGTAAAAACTCAACCGTTGTTCAGGAGTACCAAGCGCGTTTGAAACGTGGTTAAGGCGCGTAAGAATTTCCACCGCAGAGTCTGATTTCCCGTCGGCGATTGCGGCGGCGGCGTCGGATAGCAACTGATTTGGGCAAATCGGGGTCGCCGGAGATGCAGAGGAAGACGCACAGGACGAAGAAGATGACGACGTCGGAGACGGCGATACAATGTTCTCCGGTTTAGTCGCCGGCGAAGGTCCGAGTATCGTCTGAATCGTTTCCGACCACTCACTGTTAGTTACGCCGGAGACATCATTTTCTCCGTCTTCATCATCCAACAAAAGCTGTTTCTCTAATTCTTGTAAACGTTTCATCATCTTCCCTTCCGTTTCTTGATTTTCCGGCGTTTGTTTTACCGATAAGTTAGGCAAACAAACACGGGAATAGCTGCCACGATTACTATTTTGGTAATTTCCAATTACGCCGTTAATATTTCCGTTACCAACATTAAAAGTGTGTAGATTTGGAAGCACTTGTTGCATAACCGGAACACCATACCTCGGAACAGACGAAAACGACGACGACGATGACATATTAGAAACCGATGAAACCTCCGGCGAGCTCGAAAAATCCATTAGAGACAGAGGAGAAACAGGGGAAGCCAAAGCATGTTGATTGTAAGGCCTTTGCTTCACGTTTCTCAAGAAAAACGCAGCTTGTTGTTGAAGCTGTTGATGGTGTTGGAATTCAGCCAGAGATCTTTTTCCAATCAAGTCAGGTCGCCGGAGACCGATCTGAGAAGACGAGTCAGCAAGAATTCCGGCGAGCGGTGACCGGTAAGAGCTTTGTGGGTGATTGTTGTTTAAATTCATCATAGACATAGATCTTCCAGTGACGTTGTTGGTGTCGATGTTGAAGTAATCTGGATGGCGGCCGGGGAAGCCTGACGACATGGTTGCCGGCGATCTGATTCAGGCGAGTTAGATAAATTAATTAAATGAAATTAAGAAAAGAGTTGGGTAATGAAAGAGAGTAGACATTGAGGGGAATTTTTGGAAATGAGAGAGGGTTTCGTGAAAGCAAAATTGGATTGATTCTGGTTTTTGATTATAATCCTGATGGTGGTGGGGTTTATAGAGAGAGAAAGTAGTTTTAGAGAGAGAGAGAGAGAGAGAGAGAGAGAGAGAGATGTATTGGGTTTCCAACTGGCTTATGGTTGCTTTCTTTTGATGACAAGAACTCTGGTAGTGCATTTTATGCTTGTACAGTACATACTTCTGTTTAACTTATTTTATTCTCTATCTTAAAATAAATACGATCTTCCCATAATAAATATTTTACTATTTTTCAATGAAATATATTATTTCTTTTAATTCGAATTTTTTGATTAAATAATTATTTCTTTAAACTTTAATTGTTGTAATAATATTAAAAAATAATTCAACAACAGAAACTAAGAAAAGAATTCAATTTTTAAATAATATACATCAAACGTAGTCATATATAATTTAAAATTGTATTTAACTTATACTATACTGTTTGTGTTTTATTATGTATGGGTAAAAATGTTATATACGGGTTCCTTTTAAATTAGCACAAATCACACATCTACTAATATAGGCTTGATTATATATATTGTTCACTACGACCAAAAGCTTATATATATATTTTTTTTTGAAAAGCAACTTATATTATATATACTTGAAACTTACATACATTGCGCCAACACACAAGTCGTGTAGGGGGCTTTAGCACATCCTTCACATTATATACCAAAATTTTATATTTTAACGGTATGGAGTATGTTAGTATGTCTCAAACTCTCTATAGTTGTGAATTTAAGTTTTATAGTGGATATAAATTGTAAATTAAGAAACAGGATATAAAGAATGTGTGTTTTACCATTAAATATAAGTTGAATCCAATATATTACAGAACACATTAAAGATTAAGAGTTGTGTTTAATAAAATCAATATAAAAAACATATTAATTACGAAAATATCACTCCGCCTAAAATTTTAAAATTCAATATAGACCATTGATGGAGCTGATTCAAAAAATAAAATTAATCCCTTATGACTATAAATTAAGGGAAGTGATCCGTACACAACTGTTTTTAGCCTTACACAACAAAGTACAAACATTTATTGCATATGCTTCAAGTTTTTTTTTTTGAACGGCAAAACAAAGGAAACAATAGAGAAGTAGCTTCGGCTCCGCTATCACCTCTCCTATTGCATCCGAAATTTTATTAATAATAAAACCCCTAACCAGAGATTGGGGGCGAAATACAGCATAGTCCAAAACAAAGCAGCCATACATAGGCTGCGAAATTAACAATACAAGAGAAAAACACAACACCATACATAAGCAAAACAGCCATGCATAAGCAGCAAACCAGAATGTAGGAAAGGCAGCACCACAGGGAAACTTTTAAAAGCATGCAACAAGTAATAGACACCATCTAGTACGGAAATCTCATCCACCTTTCTCGAGAAGACCTTGTCGTTTCTATGTCTCCATAGCCAACAAACATATGTATAAATAACACTTGAAAAAGCAATTAAAGTAGCACCTTTGAGACCCGTAGCTTGCCCCCAATTTAACAATGCATCAGTGTTCACGATGCCATGGATGTCAACTCCCCACCATCTGCCGATCTCACTCAGAATCATTTTTGCAAAACGGCATTGCGTAAACAAATGATCTTCTGTTTCTTCTTCATCACCACATAACGGGCAGAAACATGACAACATTATTACCCCTCTTTTATGTAAATTAGTTTTGGTTACATAATGTTGTTGTGTATGATCATTTTTTATATGTATAAATCACCTTCTATAAATTAAGCATGAAGTATATTGAGGATGTCTATAAAGATTAAACATCTGGTACTATTAAAAAAATATTCTTATTAATTACTTTATTTACATCGATATATTTGATTTTAAAATTGTCTCGTAAAAATAGGATGTTTTTGCGGAAAAAATAAAAGATTCGGATCGATTTAATCTGTGCTATTACAATTTACTAAACACTGATTAGTTAGAATTACTTTATTGGTAATTACAAAATTCAAATGAAGATAGACATTTATGGACAATGATTTCAAACTTTACATTTGCAAAAAACGACATAAATATCATGGATTTAATTTGGTCAAGAAAAACTTTTTCCTTTACCGTTACTTTTTCATTGCATTTGTAGTTGTAATTATACGTATCATTGATGTATTTTTTGCAACTGATTAGATGGAATAAAGTAGCAAGAAAACGAAAAAAGGAGATAATTTGTTGGTCTACAATTTCTAAATTTTGTTACTCCTTTAGTCTTTTAGGTCATGGGTTCGTCAAACTATCGGAAGTTTGTTGAGTTTATGTGAAATAACTATTTTTTTTTCTTTTAAATAGTTTTAATTTTGGTTATGTAAATTTAAGACCTATTTGGTTAAAATAGCTGATAAGTTAATGTTATTAGCTAGAAACTGAAATTTGTATGTGACATTTAATTTTCTAATTTTTTAATAAACAAGTGACTCAAGTACTCATATATATGTCATAAATCTTTTTATATGCACAATAAATCTGTACATTTAAAAAGATATTTAAATGTATGGCCAATAGACGCTTGGGAGTTCATCGATCATCATATTCTAGATCTTCCATTTCCGGACTTGATTCGCCATAATTCGCTATTGGTTGGCTTAACAATGTGGCTATCGAAGTGAAGGCTTGATGAGTTTTCAATCATTGACACCTAGAGCAGAAATATGAGCATCGCTTTCCACCTTTGCTGGAGTAGTCAATTTCGACAAAGAGGAACTTCATGTTGTCCGTTGTAAGAATATGATTATAAATGTTAATGACCCATTTGTAGAATGTCTGTACTAATATATGCAACTGAAATCATATAATACTTATAGGCTTCTTTGAGATTATTAAGTACATGCATACAGCCAACATGATTCATATTTGCTTATCATGTTTAATACAATTTTCTATAGTGAAAGTTCGTTATAATTATTTTGACTGCTACTAACTGATGACTAGTATGAAGGATAGATGATCTTGTATTAGGGTCTGGGGCTGTCTTCGTGCCAAAACTCCTTTATCCTGACAATATTATAGGCCAACGCCTCGTCTTGTGGGAGTTTCCTTGTCTGTAGATAGTCAAGTGTCGTGTTTAGTTCTAAAATCTTCTTACCTGATTTTACGGAGAAGCACTCGACGTTCTCCATCTCTTGGTGCACCTTTTAGAGGTAAAGCCTTCATTGACTAGTTCTTGGCCTTAAACCGCCTAGCTCTCACATGATTTGCTACAAGCAGGAATTATCTTACCTGATTTTACGGAGAAGCACTCGACGTTCTCCATATCTTGATGCACCTTTTAGAGGTAAGCTATCATTGACTAGTTCTTGGCCTTAAAATCGCCTCTCACAAGATTTGCTACAAGTGGGACTTGGTTACATCTTGAAGCTTTCACTACAAGAAAATAGGGCATTTGCGGCGACAGTTTTTTGCCCTCACTAAAAGACAAAAATGTGGGCCACATTCATCAAACTACAAGGCGTCGCCGCTAAAACATATTTCCCTCCACCGAAAACCGTGGCGGGATTTATTCCCCCCTAAAATATTCGGTGTCGCCGCAAAAACCTATAAGTCGCCGCAAAAAACGTCGCCGCAAAAGGCTTTTAATATTCTGTATTTAATTTAAAATTTTCTTTATTAATTAAAAATGAGTTTCGCCGCAAAAAACCTATAAGTCTCCGCAAAAAACGTCGTCGCCGCAAAAAACATGTTTCCCTCCACTTCCCGACATGAACCAGGCACTGATTTGGCTTCTCGTGATGAAGAGTCTAGCGATTATGAGGATTAGACTATTAGTTTGTTAGGCGACGTTGTGATTGTCTAAAAACGTTTATGTTAACTTTTGTTGAAACTATTGTTGTCAATCTCGGGACTATTGTTGAAACTATTGATTGATATGTATGTTTGTTTATATAGCTTAAAATATGTTACAGTTGTTTTGAGTTCTGAAAAGCAGGTTTTTGAAATTGTCCGGTTTAAAATGGGTGGAAAACGCAAAATACAGCAAAATGCTGAAAAAAAAAATTTACCTTTTAGCGGCGACATGTCGCCGCAAAAAAGCATTTAAAATTTAATTAATTTAATTAATTTTAAATTATATTGTCGCCGCAAAAAGATTTATTTTATTTTTTAAATTAAATTAAATAAGTCGCCGCAAAAGGGTAAAACGTCGCCGCAAAAAGCGATCCACGTGGCACTTGATGGGTCCGTTGTATGACGTCGCAAAAAGCCACAAATGTCGTCGCAAAAAGTTTTGGGTACGAGATTTTTGTCGCCGCAAAAAGGCTTTTTTTTTGTAGTGTTTTGCACCTTCATTTCCAAGGTTATTAAAGTCTTGGTAAGAGTAGTACTGTCTCATGCATCTTCTTCATTATTTTATAAAAACAGTTGAATGTGAAGGTGTAAGTGTACTATTTATCATCGAGACTAAAGTATTAGCGTTGTCATGACCATTCGACTCTTTTTGCCCCGTATATATATATATATATATATGTAGATCTGTAATGTTTCCTTTATTCTAGACTACCACATGAGAGTTCTCTTTGTTGACGGGACTAGCATGCTTCATGACTTGTTAGTCATTTCTTTCTACTAGGAAATCCTCCATGATTCGACTCTTAATTTCATTAATAAGGCCAAATATGATCTCATCGTCCCCTAACTTTATAGCACATGTGGCCAATTCCTTGAATTTTATGGCAATGAGAGGATTAGATTGAGTATCTTGTAAGAATAACTATAATCAGATGTGCCTGAAAGTATCTTTTCGATCATCCAACATTGTTCGATGATTAGTAATTTACTTTTGGGCATGTAAGTTTGCCACAAAATATAGGTCTTTTAGACTTTCCTCTATCTACAAGCAAAACTGGCCGGTCCAACAGGTATAATTTTTAATGTTTTATGGGGATGCGAGCTCTAATCGTCATCAAGAAGAGCTTAACAAAGTTCTAACCTTTCGTGGCTCTTTCCCATACGGATAATCCACAAATAATGCATCCTACAACCAGTCTCTAAGACTGTACCTTGCAAATTCCCTTCTATGTTAACTCTTCTTTCTTCCTTAGTGGATCGAAAAACAAAACACGAAGGTATGTGTGTGTACTTATGATTTATGACAAGAGGAGAGAGAGATTGTATTCTAATCCTTATTAATTATAGGGGAAATCATCTGTGCAATTAACAGCATCTATGTTAGGTGTTGTTACATTCACAATATCACTTAAATCATTAAACAGTTAAATGACAAAAATACCATTTATTTATGTGTGATGTGAATGTAACAGCACATATGTTAGGTGTTGTTAATAGCATGGATGATTTCCCCTTAATTATAAGATATACACATGTTAAACCGTAGTTTATACCTAAAGCTAAACCTAAATGATGCTTTGGACAATTGTTTATTTGATACTGACCACTATTGATAACTTGAAATTTTAATTATTAAGGGTGTGCTTTTTTTAACTTATTTTAGGAGTTTTTTAGCTTATTGGCTTATTTTATAAGCTTATAAACAATATGATGTTTAGCTTTGCTTATTAGCTTATTTTGAGTAAAGATAAACCATTAAAATAATCTAATTTTGATCAGTCATGTGAAATACTAGCCAAAGTGCATTTGTCTAGCGATATTTGAGTTTGAAAAGGTGTTCCCCAATATTAAGATGTGTGTTTAGCTATTAAAAAAACTTATTTTTTTTTCACATGATCTTTGTAAGTTTGTATTTTTACATATATACCCTTAAATTTCTTCCTTTTCCCAACATCTTTCTCTTCCTCAAATGTAATCATGTATTTTTTAAGTCATTTTATAGTAATACATAAACCAAACATTTTTTAAAAGTAGCTTATGCTTATAAGTAATAAGTTAATTTAAACACTTTTTTACTAATAATCTAAAAAGCTTAAAGTAGAAAAGATAAATTAGAGCTAAAAAAAATAAGTTTAGCTCTAATGATTAAGTAATTAGTCAACTTAAAAATTAATGAATCGTTTAATATGTATGTATCATATAAGCAAATATCAATATACTCAATTGTTTTTTTAAATATATCTAAATATTATTATTTACATCTCCTCACAGATTTGATTAACCACATAAATTAATAATTCCGTCAAACAACGCTTTTACAAGTTTTAATGTTGTATACTAAACTTTTACAAGTTATAGATGTGTGTGAGTGTGATCCATT
The DNA here is from genome assembly GCA_947179395.2 of Pulicaria dysenterica. Taxonomy (NCBI): domain Eukaryota; kingdom Viridiplantae; phylum Streptophyta; class Magnoliopsida; order Asterales; family Asteraceae; genus Pulicaria; species Pulicaria dysenterica. The sequence goes on from OX359288.1 coordinate 98,246,984, forward strand.
GATGTATTATGAAATTAAATTAGTGTAATTATTAGTATTTATTCAAAAATTTAATAACAAAGAAAGTTGACATTTTTTGCTTCTTGTATGATAATTTGGGAAAAGAGAATACTACTACAGTGCTCCTTCACTTTTAAAATGATTGTCCCTAAACAAACAAAAATACATTATTTAAGCAAGTGCAATTAATATAAGGTTTAATTAGTAAAAATATTGCATTTAATTAATCATTGACTTGTAGTAGATGTAATAACAGTAACTAATTAAAGGTCGTAAAATAGAAAGAGTATTAATTAATAAAATAATGAAAAGTAACACTAAATAAAGACCTTTGCAACACATCCTTGTGAATCTCCTCCCGTTCAAACGATATGGAAATAAAATAGGTTTGGGGGTAGTGGGGCAATCCGTCGGGTTCGGGTCGGGCTATAATATTCAAGACTTAATTAAGCTTCTTTGATTACAGAGGATAACAAGTGGATTAATAAATTATTTCAAGAGGTTTGTTTGGTGGCAACATTGAGAATTTAGAAAAGGAAAATTAGTCATTTATTCGAAAGATTCGGTTCAAGAATTTAGCTAGCTAGACATAAAAAAATGTTCTTTTATTTAAATATACAATCTTTTATCTTGGTTTTTGTTTTCAAACAGGTTTAGAAAAATCGGGCTTTGATTGATTGGGTCTCAAATCATATCCTAGTGAAAAATAGATGGCTAATTGATTATAGTAAAAGATGTTACAGGTACAAATTAACAACGAGATCAGCTACTAATAAGATGTGTAGAGATTTTTAGATAAAACATTGAAAAAAACCAAGACGTATGTGGTAGGTTGAATCTAAATCCTTGTTATATGCATTTTATGTTTTTTAAAGCAGCAAAATAATAGTTTATGTAAAAAGCTTTGACATCACTATTATCACCGTCTAAAAACCCAATTAGAACCAAAATTACAAAGAATTTTTTTAAAAGTCAAGATATAATCAGGAAAACGGGCTGCAAAAACCCAATTAGAAAAAAACATACACCCCTTAAATGTACCTAAAGAGAAGTCTCCTAAGAAGATGAGAGTTTATCCAAATTTAAAATAATAAAAAAAACCCATACACCTATATGCAGTTTTTTGTCGAGTTCCTAAATTGGGTGTACTCGCTTGGTGCTCCTACTTAGAGACTAACGTTGTGTTTTCGAGATACAATAAGAATAATGATTTTAATTTTTCATGTTATCGAGTTGGAAAGAAAAGACATGAAATTGGAGAGAAAAAACATAAATTTGTGTTACTGAAATAAAATAAAATGTCACTTAAAGTTTTTATTTATTTTCCATTCAAATCATCTCACTTTTAGAATTAAAGTTTAGAAGAAAAAGTTAAACAAACTTTCATTTCAAATCATTTCTCTTCTTTCCTTAGTAAATCTCTAAGACACAAAACATTTTTTATTTTATTCCGAATCTCTTCTCTTCTCTCTAAGTTAAAGCTCAGAAACATAATGAAAGCTTATTGCATGTTTCGACTCGTGTTTATAAAAATGAATGAGTGTTTTTTTTCCTTCTAGAAAAAAAGGCTAACGAGAGAATGTTGCCTTTGTAAAAAAACTACACATAAATTGTTTTAATATTATTTTCAGCTAATGGAAATAAGATACAATGGGTGGGTATCCTCTTTATATGAAATAAGAGAGAAAAAAATGTTTACTTTGAAGTTTTTATTTTCTATTAACAGTAAAATGTGTCCCTAAAATAAAAAACCATAAGAGCATGGGGTATACATGCTTGAAGTATCCCATTCTTCAACGCCACATCAGCTCCACGTCACTTATGCTTCAACCATGCTTAAACCCCGTACTACCCATGCTTCCCATGCTTCAAAAAATATTATTAAAAAATATCCCATTTTCTATCTCCTCCTTTTCTCTCTCTTTTTTTCACTTTATCTCTCTCTTCTTCTCTTCGGCAACCGAATGCTTCAAATGCATGCTTCAAAGCGGTACCTAAGGGGGCGGGGTGGTGTGTGGCTCGGTACCGCACAACCACATCACCATACCGAGTGGATGCCGAGAGTATTCCGGATGCTCTAACAAACTAAAAAATGAATATTATTTTTGTTTTGCTTAGCCAAACTGAAAAAGTAAAATCTCTTTAATTACTCTAAAGAGAGTTTGGTTGAAGTATTGATTTTGGAAAGATTTGAATTTTATAGTGGAATTTGCATTTTATGAGAATTCATTTGCTGAGATTTAAAATCTCATACTTGTGTTTGGTTCACCACTTAACCTATCAACACCACCACCAACCTCACATCCTAAGTTTAGGGTTTCGGCGGCGCCGGCGACCGCAAAGCCACCACACCACCAACCAACCACCGCACCATCAACCAACCACCACCAACGACAAAGAAGGCGGACGACGACGGCTAGGGTTTCGAAGGGGATGACCGAGAAGGTGACGGCTAGGGTTTCGAAAGGGATGACAAAGAAGGCAACGGCTAGGGTTTCGACGGCTAGGGTTTCGCTAGGGTTTCGAAGGGGATGACAGAGAAGGCGAACGGCGAAGGCTAGGGTTTCGAGAACGATGAAGGCCCCATCAACAACACCTTCAACGACGAAGGTAGGGTTTTCTGTCGTGGGTTTCTTTGTGGGTAACTTTTGCAGTGACGGCGAGGGTTCGAAGGGGCGACGGCGAAGGGGTATTGTCGGCGGCGAAGGGTTTCAACTACTTGGGTTCGCCGGAGTGTCACCGGAGCAAATGCTTCACCTGTGGGATTTCAAAATACTATGGGGGTGGGAGCATTTAGAAATCCCTCATCCATGGGATTTCAAAGAATCCTGGGAATTGAAATTCCACCTCATTTTTGCATACCAAACATCATATTTCACGGGATTTGAAATCTCATTCCCATGAAATCCCCCGAAATCCCCGAACCAAACACCTCCTAAAGTTCGAGACGATTCTTTAGTTTTTCGTATCGTTTTTTTTATTTGAAACCCTTTAGAGACACCTAGGTTATTGTTATGACATTATGCCAATTATATGGTTATTACAACCTTTTTAAAATAATAGATAAAAAAAATAAAAACTAAAATGGTTCTCATAAAAGTAGAAGGGTAAACTATTATCTAGGAATATTCACCTATTCATTTTACTATTCACCTGAAAAAAGTTAATCGTGTAATACACAGGTAAATGACACATGTATAATTTGATCTTTGAACCTTTACTACAAATTCTATGTTCGTAATCGTAGACTTGTTCTCGTAAAAATATAACGAGTAAAAAACGAAGCAAATCGTAAAATATCTTAATCTTCTAATTAAAAGCTAAGATATAAGTAGCCATTGAAGTTTCGGATAATAGTCTTGCACAACAAAATATAGAAAATGAGGGGAGGTTTGTTTGGTATTACAAAAGCAAAATATGTATGTTTGAATTGAAGATACCTGGTCAAAATTCATCCAGTAATACAGGGTCAAAGGTTGTGTTGTACGAGGGTTTGCGCCGTTTTGGGTCCCAACCGAATCCAATGTTTGTGCTTGGTCATATGTTGAATTGTTCTCTTCTTTCTTCTTCTTCTTCTTCTTTCTTCCATATTGCCAAGACTTGCTTACTTCCATTGAAGCTTCTTTTGGAATCTTTGCATTCAAAAATATGCTTCCATATTCGGCTGCGCAAAGTTATTAAAAAACTAGTCTCCTACCCTACACATGGATAATTTAATCGACTTAATTGAAACCACATCAAAGTGCGAGGAAATATTGTAAAGAAATTAAAAAAGGCAATTTGCATATAAATATATAACATATACACTTTTAAAACTAACTTTTAGTGCCTAAACTTTGAAATGTTGAGGTCTGAAAAACGAAAAGAACATGATTATTCTTGCGTGACTTGTGTAATTTGGTAGAAAAGTTATGGTGTGTGCAGGGTATTAAGAAATATTAACTTACCGAGTCAAGCGGATTGTATGAAAAAATATTATTCTTTATATTAATATATATACTTTAGATGTTTACAAGACTAGACAATCCAGTATGCAATCTCATGTGTTCTTTTACTTGAACGCAGTCACTGATTTTGACATTAAAAACTAAGACTGCTAATTCGTGTCGTCTTAGGGTAAATTGGTCGTGTATCTTTTATGTTGACCATATATGTGTTATTTTTGTGTCGACCTATTTTCGACCCAAGTTAATTTCGTGTCAAGTTCGGTTTGTGTCACCTTAATTAGTGTTAAGACGGAGCAGCTCTAAAAGTAAGTCGCAAAATTTATAAATAGAATTTAAATTTTGATTTTTGAGGATTTCTATTTAATTTTAGCATTATTTTTTGTTTAAACTTCAACACATTCTAAACTTACCACATTTACTTTGATTTTTACATAATTTTTAATTTAATTTTTATAGCTTTTATTTAACAAAACCAGATTAATCAGTTTATTATCAGGTAAGCAGGTTTTATCTGAACATAGTCCATTTATTTCGTGTCATGTTCGTGTTGACCCTTTTTTTAACCATTTTGGTTTCGTGTCGGGTTCGTGTCAACCCATTTCGTGTTTAGTTCAGGTCGGATTTTCGGGTTTATGTCTCAGGTTGCCAGCCTTACTAAGAACCGTTATATTTAGTTATAACTAATTCGTGATAGTTATCTTGACGGGTAACCATTATACTAATAGAGAAATAGTAATGTAAACATGTAAGGTGCTAAAGGTGTCGGCGTATGCTGAAGACACTCGATGTCAGTGTGCTTTAAAGAGTTGATATTAGAGAAGACTCAACTTCTACACTTAACTTTAGTGCTGACTACTCAACTTTGGCAACATAACTTAGGGTTGAAAAAATCCAATATATACCTTAGCATTTTATGTCTAGGTTTTGAGGGGCTGCTCGTAAGACCCTGTAAGAGGATGTAACCTCCTTGATCTCCCTTTTAGGTTTAGAACTTTAGTTTAACTTGTACAAATGTATATACTCTACACCATCAAACACGGTTTTTTAAGGCAAAAAGGTTTTCATTTCACTTAATATTCACAAAGATACATACTTCTAAAAATAGTTCTACGAAAACTGCCTCCAAGCTGGAGACAAGCACCACATGCAGCCGACACAATTTAAAGCCTAATACAACAATCTAGTGAGTTAGAGACCCAACACGACCATTCTATTCGTTTTGACCTATTTTGGAACCATAATCTCGAAGAGTGTTGTATACGAGAAAAGAGATCTTTCTGTAAAATCGCAGCTACATCTGAATCAACCGCATGAGATACCTTATTTCTCCATTGTCAAACACTCTAAAATAAAACGAAACCAAGGCCCAAAAAATGCCTTTTTATAAGAGCCATTGGCCCCCAAAGAATTTCCAAACAACAAGAACTCGTTTATTGTATTGAAATACCTTGGGGGAAGTTAATCCAAGCTAAAAGCTTCCTCTAAGCAATCTTGTTCCAAATGGCAAAGTGAACACAAAGATGAGGTGATTTGAATTCCGCGAGAAGCCAAGTTACATCGAGTTGGAAGTACATTATTTAAAGCTCTACAACCACATATGTTTACTTTTGAAGGTAGCCAGGAGTTTCAATAATTCTTCACGTTATTAAACACGTTATTATTAACATAAATTATAGATGCAATGACATTTACTCCAAAGAAGCTTTTGTCATTCGGTTTATGGGAAGATATTTAGAATATAATCTTTCATTATAACAATTTTTATACTCCACATTACTAAAAATCAACAAATTATTATCTTATGTAATAATGTAAATCGTTTTTCTCATTCAAAACTGGCATTTCCGTAACAACTCCAACCACAAAATAGTGAAGGAACACAGTTACCATAGGTGTTGTCCTCCAAGGAGAATAACAAAGAAAAAAGAAGAAAGCAAAGGAAAAAGGGGCTATAAGTACCAAGGCAATGATCTATATTTGAAGACACCAGCTAGTTCTAGAATCCATTGTGATCAAATCAATGATGATTTTACCCAACACCAATTTCATATATTATCTATCTTCTACGTGCATGAACTAAAGTCAATTCTGCATTAAGACCACTAGAGTCGACAATGATGAGCTCGTTATTTGTGCTCGTCATCTTTGTTAGTGCCTTGTTGTTACTACGCCTCCCTCATCGTTTTGTTCATCGTACACATGCTCGTCACAAGAGTGACGAGCAACAATAAAGGTTCTTTTTAACAACAATATTATAATGAAAATGGGTGATGACTTAGAGATCAGTCATGTGCGTCATAATTAGAGCTGTTTAGTAATAAGTTAGTTATAAGCTGAAAAAAATAATGTGACAACAAGTCATAACAGTCATGTATGTCATGACTACAGATCTCAATCAAATCAGGATAATAAGAATGTAGCACACTACTAGAATCGCTTCACCTAAAAATGTGATGGAGGCTCCCGAACTTGCAGTGTGTTCTTGAGTGTTTTTAAGAAAAAAAACAAAAAAAAACTTAGAAGAAAATAAAAAAAATGTATTTTCAAGTTTCTTTCAAGAAGAAATGAAACGAAATTGAAGAATTTTAATGAGAAACTTAAACCAATTTTACCTTCATACATTTGCTCCAAAAAATAAAATATTTAAAAGAATATGACATCTTTTTATTTCTTTTCGTTTCATCTCTTTCTTATACTCGAAAACATATATTTAAAGTTGAAATCATCTACTACCTGACAAATAATCAGGTCTCAAATATTACTTTGGATAGTATGATCCCTTAAATAGAAATTAAACCAAAATAAGTTCAATTTATATGTAAGTCACCCTTAAAAATACCTAATCGAAACAAGCCAAATAAAAAGAGGTTCTATTTTTAGAAGTTTTCTTATTTTTCACGTCACCAAACTATTAAAAAATAAATTTGTTTATGTGCATTAGTACCACCGATAAGAAATATTCATATCCTTGAAATTCGTGTTTGAAATATAATTAATGTTTATTTATAAAGTTTTATATGCTTTTCAATTTAATTATTAAAGTTTTTTTTAATAATTTAATTATAAAGTTTTATTTATCTTCTATTGTAACAATTTTTACCTGTTAAACCAAAACACAAAGTCTCTCTCTCTCTCTCTGAACTTGAGTTCTTACTTTCAAACTCTCTCTCTCTCTCTCTCTGGATTTGAGTTGTGCTTTCAAACCCTACCCCCAAACGACCGCCACCACCGTCTAACATGTCGCCGTCATGAAGATGAATACTCCGTCGCCGCCGCATTATGAGTTAAAAAGATGATAAAGAGACGACCGCCATCGCCATCACCGCCGCCGTCGCACTGCTTCAAGGGTTAGATTTCACACATGCATGTCGCACGTCGCACGATGTCCCCATCACCGCCACACGCCGTCGCCATCGTACAAACGCATAGAAGTTCCAGGGTTTCCTATTTCCCAGCCCCATCACCGTTGTACAGACGCATAAAAGATTCAGGTCTCCGATTTCTGATTTCAAGGTTAAACTTGTTTTTTTGTTTCTGATTTCTAAACATGTGTTTGTTCTTAAATCCATGAAGACGTACACACACAAAGATTCAATCGATGCAACCTCGATGTAGTTCATCTCGTTTTTTTCTCACCGCCGCCGTCTAGTAAGATGAAGATAATCTGCGATTTATGTTTTTGTCAAGATTCCAAAATAGTTTTATTCATTTGGGTTAGTCTACATCACATTTTTATCATTTGCATCAATATGGGTTTTTGTCATTTGTTGTTATCATCATCATCACATTTGGTTGGTTTTTGCTTTTGTTGTTCATCATAGATCTTCTAAATGTTATGTTCAACTAAAGTTAAACGAACGGCCTCGTTCGTGTTCGTTCGGTTCGTTTACAACCCTAACAGAAATACTAAAAAATGAAATTAAGAGTATGGAGGATTGAAGTTGTCACTCGTCGATAATTTATATAATGCCTAATTGGAATTGTCAATCGCTGATGTGATAGTATAATGGCTCGATGAATGTTTTCAAAGAAAGGGGATAACAAAATTAATGATGTTGAACGTGAATGAAGAAAACACGGTATGAGAATGAGTTTACCATTGGATTAGTAATTTTTATTATAAAATATTAATAAAAATATATATTTCTAAGTAAGCTAAATATATACGGGGCTGGTACTCGCGATAGTAAATGTAGAGAACCAAACCTGACGGGGTTTTCAGAGGGTACCCTTATATTCGGGTTTTTCGTTCATGGGTTGCTTAGGTATCGGTTTTCTTAGCTTTGAGCCATATGGGTCAGTTTGATTTCGGTTTTTTTCAGTTTTCTAAAATCCCGAACTCCACCTCTTCTCCCAAAACTTTTGTGTGCAAGTGTAGTCCGCCAGTCAACACTAACCCTTCTCTCCATTCTCAAACCACTTTATGGTCTTTAAAACAGTCTCAATAAACGTATATAGACATGCTTTACAGATCTTCTAATTGTAACACCCTAAAATGGGGTCTAGTTGTAAATTGTTGTAACTGTAGCTTGAATAGTTGTACGTTGACATTAACTGGTGTCTTGTTGTTAAATGTAGTAACATGTTGTTAAATGGTGTCCTAAATGTTAATTGGTGTTTTAAACATGAATTGGTGTTAAATGGTGTTAACTGGTGTTAATTGTGGAAAAAAATGTAGTATTGTGAAAATTGTCATAAGTTGACCATGTTGGCAAATAGTTGAACGGTTTTATCAAGGGTTCTAAAAATATCTCCGTTAGTTGAAACGGATAACCCTAAGTTGTGTTTTAAGTTAAATAGGAGAACAAAATACCCGAAAAGGGGTATAAACTTTTTAAGGTCGGCCTAAGGGCCATTCCTTATCTCTGTTGACACACAAAACATACTACACACACATATACACATACATATGTACGTAGAAATACACACACATGAACCCTTGTTGATTTGAAGAGGGAAAATCGAGTTAGATCAAGATTGTAAGCTGAAGTTGAGTTAGAATCTGTTCATACAGCTGGTGTCCCTCTCCTTCTTGTAAGTTTTCATCCAAAAACCTAGTTCTTGGGTTGTTGTAGTGAAAGGGTCCAATTTGAAGTATTCAAATGTGTTGTTGTGTTGTTTTTTGGACCAAATCATGTTAGGAAGTTTATGTATATGTTAGACAACTTGTATAAACACTTGAATATGGATTCAAGTTGAATTTTGAGTCAAAAACCCGTAAAACCTTAGCTGTGCTCGAACAGAGCAAGAACACACTGTAAATGTGGTTCCTACGGGCGTAGTATAATGTTACTACGGCCGTAGGGTGTTGTTGTAGTTACTACGGTCGCAGTAAATGGTTGTTACGGCCGTAGGATTGAATTCAAGAGGATTACCACCCACTGGTGATGGAAACAAGACTACGGGCGTGGGTATATAACCTACGGCCGTAGTTACCCAAAGGATACATACTACGGGCGTAGTGAATGGTTACTACGGCCGTAGGTCATGGTTCTTTGGCATGAACTGCTACGGGCGTAGTGTATTAATACTACGGCCGTAGTACGTGTTAGAAAGTTGTCCTGCGGGCGTAGGAACAGGTTCCTACGGCCGTAGGAGGCTGTCAGAAGCCATGTTGACCTTTTGTTGAGACTGTTGTTAGTGCAGTCTACTGTAGTGTATACTAAGGGGTGTTTATCTATGTTTATTGGTGTTAGGTGACTCGGACGATTCTGTGTGCTCTTGGGATTCCCGATTGCATATCTGCCTCTTGTAGTTTTCGAGGTGAGTACCGGTTTCCCATGAGTCTCAGTAGGTAAGTTATCTGTGGTACTTGTTGACATGTGACTGGTGTGTTGATACGTGAAAATGGAGGTATGTTATGATAGAGTTGTACAGGCATGCTTATTATTGATATGAAAGATATTGTTGTGATTATATGCGCGCATTAAACTGGATCCTTATTGGATCAGCTATTTGTTTATGAAGTTTTTTCCGGACACTGAATTGGAGAACACGGAGGTCAGTCAGGTAGACGGGTGTTAGTATGTGGCTGGGTTCCCAGGGTTCTTAGGGACTACGAATTGGGGAACTAACGGTACTCAAGTAGTATATATTTGGGTGGGGCTCTGCAGGCCGCCGTTCCTCTATGGAATGGGGTTCCTTGATAGATGGGAACCAGTATGAAAGATATGGTGTACCACGTGGACTGCTGTCGGGTTGTTGAGCGGGGTTGGCTCCCCTGCAACATACGACTACTGTTGACATGTTTGGCTCGCCTCAATATGATAGGATAGCCCTGTGTGCTGTTCTGATACATGATAGCCTGCTTATTGTTGCTTATGTGTAATTGGTGCTCACTAGCTAGTTGTAGCTAATGGTGCAAGATTTATCTTTTTCGCAGGTTGATGCTAGAGGCCTGGTGAGGCGGGTATTGATGGTAGTTTTTGTTGTATATATCTTTTGGGGAACACGTTTTGGTATGTATGGATCCGATGGTCGGAAAACTTGTAGGTAACGCTTGTAGTAAACGAACTTGGCTTAACTTTTGATGTAATTAATTAGCCGAGTCAAACCACGTTGTTTCTGTAATTGGTGTTTAATTCCGCTGTACGCTTTTGATAATTGTCGTTTAAAAAGTTTAATTTAACTCTAATTTTAAGCTCGTTAAGGGTGGCGTTACACTAATGTTATGGTATATAATATAAAATTAAATAATAATGTGTGTGTATATATATACATAGGCAAAAGTTTAAACGAGAACTGTTTTTTGTACGAGAACTGCGAGAACCAATCTGAGTCATCCAATTCCCCCTCCTTTAATGTCATTGTCCACCCATGAATTCCTCACATGCACCCTGCCACACTTGATCCCCTCCACACTCTCCATCCATGAACTTCCCATATTCAAGGAACGGCTGAGATTGGTTCTCGCAATTCTCGTTTGAACCGTCCCCTATATACATATATATAATCACATTAGCTTTATAAAAATGATAATATCGTTGAAAATATATATTTTATTTATATTATATCAAACAAAATCTGGTTGATGATATCTTATCTTATTAATTAATCTTATTAAAAGAAAAAGGTTATGACATCATAATTCTTTTTAAAATAAGCTTTCACCAATTAAAATATTTTATTTAATAAAAAAACCTTAAAGAAATCGAAAATAGACACAATATATCTAATCTCCTTATTTATAGGAAAAAAGTTTACACTTACAACCTTCTATTTCATAAATTTCCTTAAAACACCACTGATAATTACCAATCACAACCTCTTATTTCTAATATATATTATATCAAGGGTGATTATTAAAAATTCAGTTTAAGTTAATCATCCATCATTAAAGTCGTAAACCGTAACTGAACCGAAAAGAATTTTAGTTTTCATATTGGCTTTTTAGTTTTATATTTTTTACATAAAAAAATATTTTCTAAAAATATAATAATATTTATCATCTATTACAACAATTTTATCAAAAGAAAATAATAACTTATTACAACTAACTGAAGATTTAAAGGACATTTATTCAAGATGTCTTTATATAATATACCAACTGATTTATCAAACATAAAATCAAAAATAGGTTTAACATATTTCATTTGTTCAAATTTACTTTTTAGCTGTGAATTAGTGATATCAAGAAAGTAATTATTTCTAATACTACGTATTTATTTAACAGATTGTTGTTATCTCTAGATATTTGAAATCTTATCCAATATAATACTATAAAGGAAATAAAATATTTATGATGTTATTATCTATTTGACAGTTATATGTGACGGTTTCTCGAGTGAATAGTAGGGAGGGATTAAAATTTTAATTTGCGATAATGAAGGCAACTCTACTAATAAAACTATGACAGTTGTTTATAAAAAAGTTCTACAGAAAATATAATGATAATCCTATGTAAGAATTTCAAAATTCCGTAATGTTTATTCGTTTCTTACGAGATTTTATATTCCTATATATGATTTGTAATTATTTTTACTATACGTGTTAGTGTTTTTTTAAACTATATAAATTTAAAATTAACTAAATTCATTCTCATATTAACACACAGGTCGCTTAGCTAGTTAATAAAAAAATACATGCATACGTAGATATTAGATATATTATATGAAGACTAATTAGTTTTAGGGGAAGAAGGGAATATATATAGTAAATATACGAAAGAGAAATATGATGTTGACTATTCAAGTAGCGGTTAGGTTAGTTGGAGCCTGGACTGGACTCTTGCGTGTACAAGAATATTTACATCCATTTAGCAATTTACTTTTCTTTTTTCAGTATCTTGTTGTTCTTATACTATATTTTTATTTTTAAAATTAACATGTCATTTATAATAAATTAAAAGCTAAAGTAGAAAAAGTTAGTATGATAATATATCATTGTTTCTATCTTGTATCTCTCCTTATAATTGACCTTGTTTTTTTATCCCTCGGCTCCTACGTATTAAAATTAACTAAAGAATAATTTTTTTAACAACCAAATTTATTTATTACAACTTAGTAATCGTCTTAAATTCATTTACAGATTTTTAACCCATCTTTAAGTCAGTAATTTTCACCAAAAGATATAAACTTGATCAGTAATCTATTTTTTTTAATAACAACAATCGCCAATATAATATGTTTCTTGTTGGTTCTAGATATATGCCAAAAAACTAACAAATCAAGTGTAGAAATTTGTAATTAGCCAAGCTCAAACTTCTAACGAAAAGCTCGAAACATAAAAAGGAAACTAAAACTGGATCGAGCACTCTTAAAGCAAAGTTTAAACTTAGTTGAAGTCGAGCTCACTTATACACCGATCCGCAGGTAATCAAAGTTGCGATTACAACAGTGGATCGCAAAAGGGACCAGACCAGCTGGATGTGGGGAACTGCACTTGTTGAACATCAACCCCTTTGATTTGACATATACTTAGTAATTTCAATTCATTGTACATTACTTTTCCCTTCTAAACAATCATTGTCATTTTGCAAAATTTTAAACACAAAATAACAAACACACCCAACACCATTAACACATATTGGAAATTTATAATAAGGAATAACTTCTACTTTTCAAAAAAAAAAAGTAACAACTTCCTCTGGTGCTACTACTTAGGTTAAATTAAAAAGACACACTCAACTTTCTTTTCATGTTAACTAGAATTATAGATCGAATTGATTTTATCTAATATTAATAAAATCAAATTTATAAATCCCAAAAAAGATTTAACATACAGACACATTTTTATCAATTTTTTTCTACTTTGACAACCTTTGCGATAAGAGTGGAATCCATAAGCCGTTCCAATAAGTCGAAAGATTTTTGTACCGATAAATGGAAGTTCACAAGTCCAAAACATAAAACAAATTTTGAGATTTAAACCATTTCCAACTCTATACAATCTAGGAGTTGCAATAATTTCCCAAACGCTAAGAGATGCTCAATTGTAAAAGGCCATTGCATTATAAACGCCATAATGGCACCTTTTCCTAATTCAATGAACCAAGTAGACATAAGAAACACTCAACAAAGATGTAAAAATTTTAATTATGATTCTTGTACATTGATAATGTTCTTAAGCAAAACATATTCCAAGCCTGCAAAAATCTCTAAAGATCACAACCCAAGAGATGCCCAGATGATATCTGTAGCAATGTAGCCAGCACATCTATGATGCGGGTTTTTGTTTCTTTGGCACACGATAGGCTCCAACCACACATGCATGGTCTCGTTCAAAGGGTTCAAGGGTTACCTGCTCCATTGGTTTAAACTGCTCTGCCTGAAGCTTTTTCACCTCTGAAGCAAATACAGCCTCTGCAGGAACTGTCGAGTCTATACAGTTTGCCTATTATGATTTATGAAAACCGAAAACTCATAAGAACAAAACTTGAGAGATTTTATTTTGCATTACAACATGGGTCAAAACGAGATCTTAAATTGTACAATAAGTATCGAATAATATTGCATCAGTTGTAGCAAACCTTAATTGATATAACAAAATAGCCTCCAGCTTTCAAGAAATACGATGCATTGAGAGCTAAAATCCTAGCCTGCAAAAGGATAAAGCAACGGAGGAGAACATTTAGCAGTAATATCAGCTAAACAACAAAAATTCACAATCCAGTGTGTATACAAACCATTACCTAATATGTTCAAGTGAGTAATAACCATAAATATTCTCCAACAAAAAAGAACGGTTATGTCAATTAAATTTTCTTAATTAACACAAGAATCACTCGATAATAGCATAACGTACTTGGAAACAACAAATCCGTATGAAACTTTCTTTTAATATATAAATTAAATCAATAAAAGCAGCACTAGAAATGAATGTTGAGTAGAACCAAATGACAAAAGGAGCATCAGAGACTCGGTTTTGCATCATCCAGGATGTCCTGAAGGGGAATCCGAGTAGCTCATCATATGCTATATTTCAACTTAAAACATAGAAAAAAACTAACATTTGAAAAATGTACTAGGATCTGGCTCAGATGCAAGCAAACTTCAGTTATGACAACAAAACAACAGAATAAAATAACATATCATGTCAATCAAAAATTTTGAAAACTGATTAAAAAAGATAAAATCTTGTGCTGACAGAAAATAGTGCGAACGTTATCGATATGAGACCTTGAAACAAAATTATTATAAAACATATGATGTACGAAAAAATGCAAGACAAAAGTAAAACAAAAGACCAATAAGGAATGAAAGCTTGGTTAGATGCAAAGCAAACCTGATCAGGTTGAGCAACATCAGAAAATACAACATCAACCATCCCAACAAGCATCCTGTACTTGGCTGGATGTCTTGCATCTTCAATAATGGGAATAACATTTGTTCTCTTTTTCGCCATGTTCACCAAGTCCCTACCACTTCTATGAGAAAACTCCACAGCATATACAACTCCAGTCTAATAATAGCAAAGAAACTTACTGAGTAATTATTTAATTAAAATATGCAATAAAAAAACCAAGAATCTATACTAAGCTACATACCGGGCCAACAAGATCAGAGACATGAGAAACAGTTGTGCCAGATGCAGCCCCAAGGTATAGCACACGAGAGCCAGGTTTCTGAACATAAAAATTACAGCGGGTAAGAACTGTTTTGATAACATAAAACCACCATTTTAGTAACAATTAGTTGTATCAGTAATAATTCAAAACTTACCATCCAAATGTTGTCAACACCACCAAGAATGGCGGCAGCCAACTTTGATCTGAAAGGGTTCCATACTCTATATTCAATCTTTGTTCCATCTTCATTCTGAATACAAATCAAATAAATGTATATCAATATAATGCAGCTGCTAACGAACTCAGAGCTCTACATCGAATTGAAATCCATTTGTTGCAAGAAATTACACAACTTTGAGCGTTTGATTAATGTAGAAATGAAGGTGAAACATCAGCATTCTGAATCAATCAAATACATTTAGAACAAGAATTGATCTAATTTCAATTACGTTATACCTGAACAGAGATTCTCTTTTCGTTATAGACAGCTTCTCCAGGGACCATATTCCTAGTGCAAAGAGCGTCTTCTTTACCTTTAGCAATAAACACGCCATCGTGTCTATGTGGCTCAACAATAACCTTACTTCCTCCTTTCATTCCACCGCCTCTACCACCACGTCCTCCTCTGCCGCCACCGCGTCCTCTGCCGCCGCCGCCACCACGTCCACCACCGCTTCTTCCGCCGCTAAATCCTCCTCCTCTTCCGCCACCGCTTCTTCCTCCTCCTCTACCCCCGCCATCTCCACGGCCACCCCTGAAACCACCGCCTCCGCCACGCCCTGCAAATCAAATAATAAGAAATTGGTAAACTACAGAGATCAAGTAAATCAAGAAGAAGAAAAAATGGACTGTTTGCATTAATGTGAAAACATGCCTCCTCTGATTGGAGCTCTCATATTTGCGTCAAAGAAGCGGATGAGTGGTTCAGTTGTTGCTACTTGCTAGGGTTTATGTGTAAAATTAGCTAGCATCGTTATATACGAATTAGGGTTTAGGGTTTACGTTTCTCACTGCAGTATGCTGTCATTCACATGTCTTTTGTTCTTTAACTTGTGGGCTACTAAAGTTGGGCCGCATAAAATAGACCTTCTTTTTTATACCCGGCGTCCCGGCCCAATCATTATATATTTTAGATTTTTAGGTATTTGGTTACAGTTTTACACATAAACTTATATCTAATGACTTTTAAAATTATTATTATTACAGTTGTTATTGTTATTATTGTTTTGGTTTTATTATAAGAAACTATATGCAATTAGAAATAAAGAAAATGTGTATTAGGTTATTAGATCACATTATTTTCTACATGGAAAAACTATCGTAACTTATAAGTTTGATACCAAGTAATCAAATAATGGATTAAACTATTACTTGTTAATTTGTTATATGCCACGGAACTAAAGGTCCTTAGTTATATGGCCTTTATTATACATACAAACTATGACTTTACATTAATGTGTTATTAATGACTCATGAATTAATCATTAAAATTATTAGTTATTGTTTTATTTTAATCAAATATTAAGATTGGTTTCCATATGAAAAATAGTTTTTGTCTGTATATATATATGAATGTTGTTGTGGGAGTAATTTGAAAAGCTTTACTTTTATTTAAAGAATTTACTTACAAAAAACATATCCAATTCACGTTTTACTGGTATTTGTATTGAACCTTAAAAGTTTTTATTATGTTTATCAAACATTTAATTTTTTACTATTGTATGTACTTTGGTTACATAAAAAAACAACTTATAAGTTTAGTACATATAATAAGAAGTTTAATACACACAATAGTGACAAAAGTGAATATTTGATGCACACAATAGAAGTTTTTAAAGTCCGAAATACACAAGTTAAATACATCTTAATAAACTAAATCCTTTTAAAAAAAATCATTGTCATAATGAGTTTATTTCATAGCTAATAGTAAACACACTTTCAATTAGAATTTCATTTGACTTTTCTTGGTCTTAGTTATTTGAAAAATTTTACATATGTTATCTTTAAAGCTTAAAATATCATATTTGTCTATCATAACTTAGAAATGTCTATATGTGTCCTTTATAACATTTTAAATATCACATTTAATCAAATTATTGATTTTATCAATTTAAAACATTTTATAATCATTGTAATTATTATTAACTATAACCAACAAATACATGACTCTATAGCTCTAATCAAAATAATAAGAATCGAGAATTTGTACAAAAAATACTTGTTTTCACCATTTTTTTAAATTATCATTTCTTTTGTCTTTTATAATTATTTCATATCTTTTTATTAATGTATAATATTTATCATTTTTCAAACAACCCCTATATTATACGTACGTCTAATCTAGTGATAACGTATAATTTGAGAAGGTTGAGTTTTGCCATAGTAAGAATGTATACACTTGTCAAAAAGTGTAATTAGTGTTATTATATAGGGTTTAGTTTATGAAAATGTACCCAAGTTGTCACATTTTGCTATTGTATGTATCAGACTTTTAAACTTACCATTTAATGTACTGGACTTTCTAAACTAACCAATTTGTGTATCGAACCTGCTATAACAGGTTACAAGATGATGTGGCACAGGTTGATGTGGCTAGTTACTTGGCATGTGACTTGGATTTTCATGGTTTAAAATATATAAAAAAATACTTATTAATAAAAAATTTAAAAAGATATAAAATGTCAGATTTGGGTTTTGCTTCATTCTTCATCATTCATATACGTGATTTCAGATTTGGATCTTTATCTTCATCCTAAATTGTTCATCCTTCATCTTTAAGATACGTGGTTTCAGATTTGGGTTTTGCTTCTATTTCTTTTAATTTAACTTTTAGATATATGCTGCCTTATCTGCGATTAAATGTTTCATTTGTGTCTATTTTATGCGATTTAGGGTTCTTGGTTCGAGTTTCGGGTTCTTCATCGTCATCAAGAATGTTCGAAGGTCGGCGGCGGGTATGGGTTTGATCGGTGGCGGTGGTTTAGGGTTTTCTGCAGTCAGAGGTCGGCGGCGGTGGTTTAGGGTTTTCTGCAGTCGGAGGTCGACGGCGGTGGTTTAGGGCTTTCTGCATCAACTTCATCTTTCTCCAACGATTACACCAAACCAGATCTGTTCACTAAAGCAGAACTTTAGCGGTGGTTTAATGGCCGATTTGGTTCTAGACGGGCTTGTTCTTGAAGGTATGTTCCAGATTTGGGTTTAAGGTACGATTAGGGTTCATGTTTCTTACCATTTTTGCGATTATTGTTCAATGATTTCATCTTCCATATGCTCGATCCCATCACCGTTATCTTCTTTTAGTCCAGATTTGGGTTTGCAATTTTTGTTTATAAATGTTCATCTGTGATTCCATATGTATCGATTGGTTTATAATTAGTATTTCATTTGTATCGATTTTGTTTTTGGTGTTTCTGATTATCTTCTTGTAGTTTATGTTTCAGAATTTTTAGTGATTGAATGTATGAAGTTTGTGTTTGAAGGTTTGAATGTTTGAAGCTTAAAGATGAAGAGTGTTCTTCATGAAAAAAAAAATATATAAATGTGAACGAGGTGGCAATAATTTCTGAGTTGTGAAATTAAAAATAAATAAAAATGGAGAGCAATTACCTGCTACCTAAACAATAGGTAACCAAGTACACTAAGTGGTAAATTTTGAAGGTTGGATACATTAAAAGGTAATTTTAGAAGTTCAGTACATAAAATAGAAAAAGTGACAACTTGAATACATTTTCGTGAACTAAACTCTATTATATATGTTATTTCGAAAGAATAGGATAATTATAATAATACTAAAAGAGCCCGTTTTTCGATACAACTGGGTTTTATCTGAACGACTAATCGAGCCTAATTTTTACTACTCTATAAAGCATTTAGCTCTTTTTTTAAGTTAAGTAGTACAAGTAATATAGCATGCTTTATAATAACTTTGAGCAACAATTTTAACACTTTTAAAATAGTAGAACTGTCATTAAATTCAAGACATTTATTTGTAATTAATTTTTTGACAGTTTTAAAACATTCATTATGTATTTAAATTCTGACAGTTTTATGTAATTAAAGTGTTTAAAGTGTTTAAGATCATTGCTGAAACATATTGTAAATAATGCTATTTGAGTTGTACTATTTTATGTAATCGGTTTCGGTCTTTAAACCGAATTTGAAAACGGTTTCAGTTTTATGTAATTAAAATATTTATGGTAATCGGTTTCGGTTTTTAAACCGAATCTGAAAACGGTTTCGGCTTTTTCGGCTACGGAGCGGTTCGGATTACGGTTAAAACGGTTTATATCTGAATTTTGAACACCCCTATATCGACAAATGAAACTATTTTACCCTGCCGCATCACGCGGGTAAAATACTAGTTTATAGAAATACAAAACCCTGTTTTTGAAGGGGGATGATTTGTTGTACACAATATCTTACTTTGACACATAATAACTATGATTTATACTCTTATAATTTTAATATCTCTATATTCTCATCCATATAAAAAAAAGTATAACTGTTAAAGTAACCATATTTATTAAGTGTGACAAAAAAATTTTATGTACCAATCGTCTTACGTATAGAAGGACTAGTAAGACCTCAAGGCTGTGCGTACGTTTTATGTTGACTTTTAAAGCACGATTAAAGTGATTTTTTATAAACAATACCAAAGATGTATGGGGATTCTATTCTAATGAACCGACAATACTAAAGGCATACAACCTGTAGGTTTATTGCCATTATCAAAACCCAAATGAACATTATAAACACACATTAGTTACTAATTCGCAAAAAACTTAAATCTAAGAGGATGGTCACACTTATCCTTCGATTATGGAATTTGAAAATGGAACTAATTATACACGATACCTGATACATATGTTGCATTCGAATTGTTTTTTTTAAAACATATCATGTTCCCTTATCCATTATTTCTTTATAGTTATTGGAGAGAGCTTTCTTCTACTGCATGAGCAATTGAAAAAAACATTTAAAAAATAAATACACAACAATACGAAATATTATCTTATGCTTTTAGCAAGTATGTTGAAGTAATGTATGTTTTGAGTTATAGGAAATATGCCAATGATTTAGGAGGTTTTACATGTTCAGAAATATAATACTACTTTAAATTTCAATCGATTGAATTACATATATTTTAAATTGGTCATTTGAACTTCAATAGATCACTAAAAATAATAATAACCTGAAGCAACCCATCCATGAGTAAATATATTATGATCAAGGACGGTCATGATTCTTACGAAAACTACTTTAGAAAGAGTCTTATTCTTATACAAACAATAACCCAACCATATGAACAATTATTAACGTTCTGATACAAACAATAACCCAAAGATATGAACAATTATTATGCAGTAGAAACTAAAACATTAACGTGACTAAATCCAGGTCTCTTTAAAAGAAAATTCGCACCTGTAGACTGTGAATCTGCGATTGTATTAAAAATATAACTAAACGTTAGAGTGATTGTAATATATCTGGTAGTTAATGTTAGTTAATTAATATAAAGGAGGCGTATAGAGGGAAGTTAAGGCCCTCTCCATATGTATAAATAGTAATGTATCTGGAAGTTTTTGTGTGAGGATTTTGAAAGTAATAATAAGAAAAAGTTCTTGCACAAAATAAGGAACAGGAGGCTAGATGTGCAATAAACAGGGAAAAGGGAAAAAGAAATACTATGGAAAAGCAGGGCTATGAATGATGAAATAAGAGTGAAGCATAATGGTATTAGGTAGAAAAAGTTACTTAAAAAAAGGTGAATGAATAGTTTGTAATTGTTTAAAGGCAACGTGTCAATTTTAAAGGGGTGAGGATGATTTTATAAGATAGGTAGATTAAGGTGTACGCAGTACGCTAAGTCAATTTTTTTTTCCTTTTTCTTGGTTGTAAGTAGAGATAGGTATATCTTAATTTCGTCACACCAAATTTTGGGTGAAGAATGTATTTGTGAGAAGGTTATCAATGACATTGAGCTACTGATATTAAAAAAAATAAAAAAATACGGGGAAGGTATCTCTTAACATAGTTGTTAATACAATTTTGTTTGGATAAATGAGTAGGTCGTATGTGACAGAGTGTGTTGTTAAAAATAGATTAAAATAAAACATTAATAGGAGAAAAACATGGAGATAATCTATATGCTTAAAACTACAACAATGCTCAAGTACCTAATTGAACATTAAAGGCACAAAAACTTCAAGAATTGTGCTATAGACCATACATTTATATTATAATCATCTCAGAACCGTCATAACCCTAGAGAAAGCCCTGTAAATATATGTTAATGGGTACCACGTATTTTATTCGAAACTGTAGTTACCTCGGCACCTCACCCATAACTCGGAACCTCACCCATAAAACTTGTGTAGTCTGGCAATCATATGCTACTCTAAAATAACTTGTAAGAACCTAACATGTTCATATTCTTTTAGTGTGACGCATTCATAAATTTCTAATAGTGTTACCGGTCTAAAGATCAAACCTTTCCTATGTCTCAAACTGCAGTACCAACTTCTGAGCCGACAGCAACTTCTTGAACCGAACCTGTCACCAATTGTATCAAAGATTAAAGGTAGCATTCACAATCTGTATGCTGTATAAATCTTGACGATTTGGGTTGTCTTTCTTCTCAAAAGGGTCGAATAAAAATATAATTAAGAAAAGGGGAATGGGTAAAAAGTCGTGCAAAGTCTATGTTTAGAGCATACAACTTCCTAGATCATTTTATTCCAAGCCTTATATAATTACTGTACTGGCATTGTTTTTGTAAACATAATCAACTCAATAAAAAATTTTACCGTTTAGGAAAAAGGGTTCTCAAGCCAACCCAACCCAGCCCGTTTTAACATGCACTGATGCACACAAAGTGACTTGTTCATCCCACCCTTGTTCTGACCCATTATCCAACTCACTAGACCCACCTATACTTCCATCTCAACCCATTAGATGATGAGAATCATGTGGAGAGGAGTTTTCTAGTGGTGGGTACTTACTAATTGTTGGCTGAGAATCCTTAGTGGTGGCTCCAGGAGGTGTTGCAACCGCCTGAGAATCCTCAGTGGAGGCGGCTACCAGTGTTGCCGCTTCCTGGGAATCTTTCACGGTGGCTGCAAGAGGCGTTACTTCTGTTGTCTGAGAATCCTCATTGGTAGCGGCAAGAGGAGTGGCTGTCTCCTGAGAATCCATCGTGGTGGTAGCAGTGGTGGTTTCCATTGCTATTGCCTGAGAATTTTCAGTTGGGGTGACAGATAGAGGGCTTGACGACAAGGTAGGCACGCTGGACTCACTGGAGGCACTGAGTGGTGCTGGACTTGTAAGCTCATCAAGACCAATTTCTTTTTCAAGGGTACTCTTAAACTCCCTTGAAACTTCCTATAAAAAATGAACCATTATTAATGACACCTAGACATTTCAAACATGTAGATAGTTGACTTGAGACATGATACACTATAATAAATTTATGTTAATTGTCATTACCTGAAGTTCCCTTATTGTTGGTTGAAAAGCCCGCAAAGTTTTTCCTAGATTTTTAGCAAGCTGCAGTTGAAATAGGTTATTTGGCACAGCGAATATCAAAGAGAAGGTAAAGTATTTTACTAGTTTTGTGTTATATCATACAAGTATAAAGATAGAGACATATGTAACCTTGAGTCAAACAAACTGAATTTTTGACTGCATATTCTTTTTTTTTTTTTTATTCTAGACATTCTTCTTCAAGCAGTACACATTTCATTTGACTGCGGAAAGTTACTACTTCTAAGGTAATAATGTAATATATAATTGACAAGATTTAGGGGGTGTTTGTATGTGTTTGTTCGAAACGATTATTGCAACTATATGATAGGAAACAAATTTATAACAACAAATGCTCATAAACTGCAAAGAAGTCAAGAAATGATGGTTTTAAGCTGAGATTTAATACCTCAGCAAGACCTTTAGGACCAAAAACCAACAATGCCACCACTCCAATCACTAAAGCTTCAGGAGCACCAACTCCAAATAAAGATGCAAACACTCCTTTCCCTCTACATTTCCTTTTCTTTTCTACAAATACCAAATTGAGTTAATCCTCAAAACTCACACATACATAAAAAATTCCAGAATCCCTCTGTTCCAAAAAGATGATAGCTATTTTGACTTTTTTATGTCAATCTGAGGAACTTGTCAACTTCGAAATTGATGCATATTTTTGAAGTTTTCTACAGATTTGCTAGCTATGATGAACTCTATAAAGGTACTTCAAACAGAACGAAAGTTGGTGTCATATTCATAAGAGGGGTTACGTAATATTTTCAATTTAAAATTTCTAAGTTTGACGTCAAACAGAGGGAGGGTATATGAAGAATAATAATAGTAAAAGAAATCTTACCAAATCTCAAAGATTTCAAAGAGATTGAGAACCCATTTGGCCTGAGGCCATTCCAAGTTGAAAAAGAAGCTAAACCCAGATGAGGAACCAGGGTTAATGACCGAAATATCGGGTTTTTAGAGTAGGAAATGGGCGAGGTAGAGAGAGAAGCAAAAGAGAGGGATGTAGCAGAAATCGTCGATAAGGGTGATGAAGTGTGAGATAAACAGGGATGAATGAGGGTTGAAGAAGTCATGGTCTTCTGGTAATGGTCGGTAAGAGTATCAGAGTTTGGGGAAATGTTTGATTGAAAGGCGATTGGGGATTGTTTGGATGTGGGACTAATCTTGATTTCGTTTAAGGGAGTTAGGTGGTACTTTGCAAGAACCAGGATCCCGAAATTAATTTTCCACCGCCAAA
Source organism: Pulicaria dysenterica (assembly GCA_947179395.2). Lineage (NCBI taxonomy): Eukaryota > Viridiplantae > Streptophyta > Magnoliopsida > Asterales > Asteraceae > Pulicaria > Pulicaria dysenterica. The sequence continues at coordinate 98,270,712 of OX359288.1, forward strand.
ACACAAACATAAACCAAGAGCAACTACAAATTTTGTTGTTTTTTTGGGTTTGATTCAAAAAGTTACAGGTTTGTTTTTCGAATCGGATTTTTTACAGTTTTTATCCTTCTTGATCTTGTTTTCTAATTTTTGTCCGTATATATTTAACTAAAACACTCTTTATTTTTTCTTTCTTTTTAATTTTAATTCATTTTAGACATACTTACTTAATATTTAATATTAAAAAATGTTTTATACATGTATGATTAAAAGATGTCTTCAATATAAACTCACGGACCATGTATGTCTTTTCTTCTGCTGTCTACCAGCTTATAATTCGTCAACAATACATCGTCCATGTCATTGGCCTACACTATATATCGGTCATCTCCATCTTTACCATTGGCATCTCCTCTCCACCATTAACACACTGTCGCGTTCACCTATATCTTCACCAACGACAAACTATCGTTGTTCATTAACATGGCTGTTTCGTCTCACATTCACACCCTCGTCTTTTTCTCTCTTTAGAACAGTTTTGGGTTTTTAATTTGGGGTTGTGATTTCTATTTTCTAATTGAGAAGGTGTATGTTCCTATTTGAGAGGGTTTCTTTGTTCATGTAGATGAGATTGTATGCACGTTAATTTCGGTGTTTAGGATACCGTTTGCGTCCTTGGCTTGAGTTAGTCTAGACTTGATTCTTGTTATTATTTAAGTACTCCAATTTTATTGTAGGTAGGTTATATTTGATTGTGTTCTTGGTTAATCACATGAACTCAAGCATGTAACCGATTTAGGTTGGGGTTTTAATATATGCTCAACCAAAAGATCTATGCTCTTTTTTTTGGAGACAATAGTGGGAGACGAGTTTTGATTGCCATACATAGCGGTGTTGGACATAAATGACATGATGATCGAAAACAATGACATAACTTAGAAATCAAGATTAAAGTACTAATGCGTCAATAAAATAAATTATTTTTAAATAAATAAATAAAAGGACATGTTGGTCTTGTTAACTAAACAAAAGACCAAAAGCATAAGAGAACTGTCGGAATTATGACATTCTCCAAGACCAACATTGGATACATTTTATTTATTGTAGCGTTTTATAAACTGAGTTTAATTTTGGTTTGTGTATGTAGGGTTGTTGATTGTTGCTGGGCTTATGAAGAGTTGGGCTGCAGTGGAGTGTTGGGCTTGTGAAGGCTAGGATAGCAGGTTAAGAGTTGGGCTTAGAAGGGGGCATGCTTGAGACCGGGTAAAGACCCGGGTCAGGTGCGCACCTAGTGCGGATGTGATCCGGGTTCTCCCCTTAGCTGCCTTGGTTTGGTATTATATTACATGTCTTGTGTAATATGATTTAATATATATAAGTCATCTGCTTCTCAGCTTGTACAGTTAGCTATCCAGCTTGTACGTTCAGTTTAGTCTACATATATTTTTTAGTTCCATACGAGGTGTAGGTTGTAGAAAAACAACTCTCATCCTTGTAAACCAATATACGCTCTTTTCTGTTTCTTCATCAAATCTTGTTCTTCTGATTCACAGATCGTGATTTAGAGAGAGTTTTGTGGAGTTTTTGTATTCGAGATTTTTAACATGGTATCAGAGCTACGGCTCTTTATCGATTGATTGTCCAATCGATTGTTTTCTTGTTCGGTGATCATCAATTCTTGTTCGTGAAACCGCAAAATACGCTTCATCCGATTCACCAAACTGACTCACTGTTCATCGTCGTTTTCTTTGATTGAGGTTCGGTTAATTTGATCACTGGTTTCATCAATCGGGGTAGATTCAAACCCTAACCCTTGTTTTCGTTAGTGCTTTGTTTGGGAAATGGTTCTGGGTGATTGCTTGCGTCTGTGGCTGTACTAGCTGCTATGCTTCTTGGATTCTGATTTTCGCACAGTTGATTGAGTTGTGGTTCAGATTGGCTAGGGTCTGCATATGATCGATTTGTTATTGGTCGTATGTTTCAGTTATGTGGTTTAAATTCATGAGAGACAGAAGATCGTTTATGTCTTCATATTCGTGACTTCATCTTAGTGACTTCATCTTCGTGAGGTTTTCTGATCTTGTACAGTGAGTTAATATTCACTTCAGGGCTTCGATTCTTTGGGTTCGTGCAGGATTAATGAATAAAGATTCTGTTTGTTTTTCATCGTGTATTTTTGGTTCGCATATTGCGATTCTGTTGGTTTATTGGATTCAAGATTTTCATCATTTGGGGTTCCGATTGTTATTGGATTTGTTTGGGCGTGATCCTGAGGTTGCTTCCGATTGTTGCTGAGTTTCTAATTGATTTGCTGAGGATTTGATACATCGAAGGAAAATGTTTGTTGTTCTTGCTCAAATCAACCCGATCAAGACTCTGTAAGTTTTTTTTCCTTCTTGTTAACATAATCCTCGTGTTGAGATATTCTGTTTGATCATACTGGTTGAACATTTATTGTTCGTCAAAATATGTTTCTGTTTGATCGTCTGGTATATTTTGTTTTGTATTTGTTTTGATCTGTTGATATAATCTGTTAATCCTTTTGTGAGACTGTTTTTTGATATGTGAATTAGTTGTTTTTTTTATATGATACATGAATTGTTCTTTTATGACTCTATTTTGGCATATGTGAATCACGTTGAGACTGTTTTTTGGTATATTTGATTCAGGTATTGTTTTTTTTAGTATGAGCTGATACTGTTTTCATGCTGTTATTGTTTAGTATTGTTCTGGTATATTGTTTTTTGATATATTTGATCCATGTTGGTACTGTTATTGTTTTCATGCCTGACTCCCTGCTAATGTAATTTGTTTGTTGTAGTTTTTGATTTGTTTTGTGATTCGTATACTGCTATTGTCTTTGATTCATTATGTCTAGTCCTAAAGATAGTAGTCCTAAAAGATCCGGGTTTAAAAATACGGTGGATGTAGATGATCCTTTATGTTTGCATCCCTCTGATAGTACTGTGGTGTCCATTGTTAGTATTAAGTTGACCGGATCAGATAACTTTATGATTTGGAAAAGTTCTATGATAAGAGCTCTAAAGAGTAGAAATAAACTTCGTTTTGTTGATGACTATTATACTATTCCTGATGAAAAAGATGAAAAAAATTATAGTAAATGGGAGAGAGTAAATGCTGTTGTTTGTTCTGGGATTCATGGTTCAATTTCTGAGTCTATTTACTCTAGTCATGCATGTTCTGAGATTGCCTCTGAGATTTGGGATGAATTAACTGAAACTTATCAGAAATCTGATGGGTCTGTCATATTTAATGTTCATCAAAAAATAAATGCGTTAAATCATAATGGGTTAACTGTGTCTGAATATTTTTCTAAACTTGATTATTTGTGGAAGAAGTTTGATTTCCTTACCAACTTAACTGAGTGTACTTGTGAGGCTAATACTAGTCTTAAAAACCACTCGAAACTTATGAAACTGATGCAATTTTTATATGGTTTGGATGATGGGTATAGTCAAGTTAAAAGCCATATTCTTCTTATGGAACCACTGCCAACCGTTAGAACTGCTTTTTCGATTATATTTAGGGAGGAATCACTTCAGAAGGGTGGTTCCTTGACCTCTAGTTCTAGTAAGTGTGGATCTCAACCAACTGCTTTTGCAAGTAAATTCAATGATCCCAAAAGGAATAACAAAGGAAAAAACTTTAATTCTGGTTATAGCAGTCCTTCGTTTAATAATATGCAGTGTAAGCATTGTGGTATTAAAGTTCATACTATAGAAAGATGTTTTAAACTCATTGGCTACCCAAAAGATTTCAAGTTTAGAAATGGAAATGATTTTCAAAGTAAGTCTGAGTCTCAAGGCAACAACAGAACTTTTGCTAATAGTGTTTCTACTTCTGCTCCATCTGATAATTCTGGTTCATCTAAGGGTTCTGACAGTGATAAGTTTTTTCTCACTGGTGAACAATATGCTAAGTTCCTTGCCCTGATCAATGCTAATCCAGGAGTAGAAGCAGTCACTACTAATATGGCGGGTATGTGTTGTTCTAGTAAAGTTGATGTGTCCGATTTAGATTTAAGGGTTAGTCACCCAAATGGTTCATCTGCAAAAATTAATAAGATAGGAAACATGAATCTTGAGAGTGTTCCTAAGGGTAAGTGTATGTTTTAAAGAGTTATCTGTCGTGCCTCAAAGTTTTTGTGGCATTGCAGGCTTGACCATCCTTCTGATCAAGCTCTGTTTTGTATCAAGAACAGTCTTAAATTGGGAAATGAACCTAGTTTACCTTGTGATGTGTGTCACAGGTCTAAAAAAACTAGGAATTCTTTTCCTGCTAGTGGTCATAAGGTCTTCGGGTTAGGTGATCTCATTCATCTTGATGTGTGGAGTCCCTATAGGAATGCTACTTATGATGGATATAAATACTTTTTAACTGTTGTGGATGAGTTTACTAGGGTTGTTTGGGTTTATCTTTTGAAGTCTAAGGATGAAGTATTCCGTTGGTTTAATGTTTTTTATAATATTCTGTTTACACATTTTAAAGCTAAAGTCAAGGTTGTTAGGTCTGACAATGGAACAGAGTTTTTAAATCACAACATGAAACAGTTTTTTAAAGAAAAAGGAATTCTACATCAAACTAGTTGTGTTTATACTCCACAACAGAATGGCGTTGTGGAGAGAAAACATAGACATATTCTGAATGTTACTAGGTCTTTATTGTTTCAATCTGGTCTTCCTTTGAGGTTTTGGGGTGAAGCAGTTTTAACTGCGGTGTTTTTAATAAATAGAACACCAACCGCTGTGTTAAGTGGTGCTACTCCTTTTGAAAAAGTGTATAAGTATCCTCCTAAATTTGATAATTTGAGAGTGTTTGGTTGTTTGTGTTATTCTACTAGATTAAACAATAATGACAAGTTAGTTTTTAGAGCTGAGAAAACTGCTAGGTTATTCAAATGAGAAAAAGGGTACAAACTTCTCAGTCTTGACTCAAATATTGTTTTCTTTTCTAGGGATGTGAAGTTTTACGAAGAAAATTTTCCTTTAAAGATGAGGTCCACTGGTCACAGTGATGACTCTGTCTCTTACAGATTGTTGCAATTTTTTTGATGAAAATTTGTTTGTTGTTCCTGATGGTCCTTCTCCTGTTTCCAATGATGAAAATTGTGGTAATTCTTGATTCTTTACTTGAAGGACAACCCTTGAGTAGTGTTGGTGATAGCCACCAGATTGATGGTGTTTGTGCAGAGCACTCGTTGGATGGCCAGGGTGTGGAGGTACTTACTCCTCAGTCTCAGGTTGGTAGTCCCACTACCCCTGTTAATTCTGAGGGAACTGCCTCTGATAATAGAAATTTGTCCAGTGGTAGTGTTCCTGTTAGATCTGCTAGGCCTTTAAGAGAGTTAAGAGTGCCTGCTAGGTTTAATGAATTTCTTGTGGAAGAGAAACATAAGTATGGTATTGAAAGGTCTATAAATTATTCTTGTCTTAATTCAGAGAATTTGTGCTTTGTGTCTAATCTTGATAAGTCCTCTGAAACTAGAAACTATAAGGATGCTGCTTCCGATCCGAATTGGGTTAAGGCTATGAATGATGAGATGTTTTACTCAAAAATATTACCGAGTTTCAGAAGCTAATTAGGAAGCTTATTTATTTGACTATGACTAGACCTAATATATTTCTTACACTGTGCAGATTCTGAGTCCGTTTATGCATAGTTCTGGTAGTGGTGTAAATGTTGTAAGAGGTGTTATAGGTCATTTGACTGTTTTTTTCTGATGCAGATTGGGCTAAATGCCTTGTCACTAGAAGATCTTTTACTTTGTGTTCTATCTCTGAAGTGGATCTTAATAATCCTTTTCAAGAATGGCTTTAATTTCCTTGTTGGTCTTGAGGGGGGGGGGGGGGGGGTGGAATTATGACATTCTCCAAGACCAACATTGAATATATTTTATTTATTGTAGCGTTTTATTTTCTGAGTTTATTTTTGGTTTGTGTATGTAGGGTTGTTGATTGTTGCTGGGCTTATGAAGAGTTGGGCTGCAGTGGACTGCTGGGCTTGTGAAGGCTAGGATAGCAGGTTAAGAGTTGGGCTTAGAAGGGGGTGTGCTTGAGACCGGGTAGAGACCCGGGTCGGGTGCGCACCTAGTGCGGATGTGATCCAGGTTCTCCTCTTAGCTGCCTTGGTTTGGTATTATATTACATGTCTTGTGTAATATGATTTAATATATACTAGCATATTACCCGCGCAATGCGGCGGCATCAACTAATTTCTACTCAGTAACATGCTTGTTTTCGGTATTCATCAATACAATGATAACAAATAATTTTCCTTTGGTAAGTGGCAACTTGTCTATTTTCTTTATCTTTTTTTCATTTTCTTTATTATTATTCTATTCTCAATCAACTCTTTTATTATTTTAAAATAAATTTTGAGAACAATTAAAAAAAACGATCTCTACTTATAAAGTAGGTTAAATTACATGACAATACAGAGCGTAAGTTAGTAATTTGAAACTATTAAAAATTAAGAGATTAAGATTATAGAATAAATAATTTGAAACTATTAGTTATAGGAGCTATTTTAAAATTTAAAATATATGTTTATAAATTCTAATTATATCTTGTTCACATTTATAAGCTCTACTTAATTATACACATTTTTTTGATAAATAAGTTAAAATGTTTATAACATGATTGAATATTTATTATTTAATTTTTTTTAAGTATGGAAGATTTAGTTATTAAAATAGAATATAAGAATCTTATTAAATGCATCTAGTGGTTACTTTATATAATAGTTTCCATTTATTAATATGAAAGGTAATTTAGTATATTCAACTTACTTAAAAATTAAGAGTTTTTATGTTGTAAATGCTTTATATAGGAGTAAGATAAGTCATCTGCTTCTCAGCTTGTACAGTTAGCTATCCAGCTTGTACGTTCAGTTTAGTCTACATATACTTTTTAGTTCCATATGAGGTGTAGGTTGTAGAAAAACAACTCTCATCCTTGTAAACCAATATACGCTCCTTTCTGTTTCTTCATCAAGTCTTGTCTTCTGATTCACAGATCGTGATTTAAAGAGAGTTTTGTGGAGTTTTTGTATTCGAGATTTTTAACAAGAACTAGGTCGGAAATGACCAAAAACGTTGAAGTTATGACTTAAAGATAAGATCCATTATTTAAATCAAAGCACAATAACTAAATTCGTAATTTACTCAAAATTAAAACCATTTTTGCTCACTCAATTATCCACTACTTTTTGTTTATCGAATGATAAGGGGTGGAATCTCACGTAAGGATGAACCCAAAATTTCAAACCATAATCGCAATAACTGAATTAAATGAATAGTTGATATACTAGTGTCGTGTTTTTCTCGTAACTAAATTTTTATGTTGGATTACGATTATATGGTCGGTCATCCGATAATAACATATCTGAACCAATATATATGTATGTATAGTGAAAGGTTCAAGCAAAAAATGTACAAATTAAGAAAAATCAATATGATTAAAGGGTCTTGCTCTGACATATACTCTCTAATATCAATTAATGACTCCCACCATGGGATTTCATGGTTGTTGAATAAACTTGAACCAAAACATAATAAGAAAAACAAGAAAACAAAAACAATTTCAATCATCCTTGTGCTAAATTACAGCGTTATATTATTAATAAAATAATGAATTGTGGACCTAGAAAATGTGTCTAAAAAGGAGACTTTTAGATGCCAACACTTGACAAAGTTAAAGCTAGGTGCATATTGTAGAAGAAAATACATTACATAAAGATAATGGCTTGCTCTTTTACTTGGTTCAGTTTCTGCTCAAACTATGTAATTAACTATTGTTAATGTCCAGCTCTGAAATTGATTGGCTAACTTATATTATGTAAAAGTATTAAGAAGCCACCCACTATCATGAAGCACACACGCAGTGAAAGTAATTAACATGAATATAGAAATGTAAGTTGTTCATTAAAAACAAATTTTCTTAACTTGATAATGAAAATATGAATTGGAAGCCATTTGTGTTACTTTTTTTCTAATATATATATATATAGTTCTTTAATGGAGTACTAGATCGACTTTCTCAATCTGATGCCTATATATTTGTTCATATAAACCTTGTTATCAACTATCTTTTCCAACTTGATTCATTCTGCCTTACAAATTTACCTTGGTAAGCATTTTCTCCGGCTATATGCATGTACATGTACGTGCATTTCATCAATCATTTTGTACTCAAGAAAACAATCTCTATACTTTAAAAAGTAATTATTGTACGACTATCAACAACTTACCTTTCACGTATCATGGTTAAATGGGGTTGAATATGTTTGTTATTTATATCGTAGTTTTGGACAATTATTATCCCTTTTTTGTATCATCTCTGTATTTTCATTTATATAATTTACCACTCCCTTCTATTATTTGTAAACTTAATAATAATATTATTTTTAATTCATTGTTAGCAGGAAGAGATGAACCAGGGTGGTCAAACAACTTAAACATTGTGAGCTCGAGTCTCAACACCAACAAAGATGGGATAAATCTTTGTAACTAAGACATTGCATGTCGGTAAGTTCCTACACTTTTATACTCTGTTCCAGAAAAAAATTAAAGAAAGAAAGGAAAAAGAGGGATAATTTTAGAGAGAAAGGAAAGGGAAGGGATTTTAAATAATTTTCAGTTTTATGTTCCTGAATATGAGAGAAGAGAAAATAAAATAAAACAAAAAGTAAAGAAAAATATATGATTTTTTAACTTTCTCTCCAAATCTTCCCGATTATAGAAGGAAAATTAGGAAGGAAAATTAGCTAATTTTCCCCTCCTCTTCTCTTCTCTTCTTTCCATGAAAATTTTAGGGAACACAATTCAAAATCACTTTCTTTTCAAATCATTCACTTTCTCTCCATAAATCTTGTTGGGGAACACAGCGTAAGTATATATTACCTTGTAAAAAATTACTGCTAAAAGCTATAACAACGTACCCTTACTCAGACTTTACTGACAAGGAAAAATGATACGTGCATATATCTAGTAGTATTTATGATAGGTATTGTTAGTAGTATTTATGATAGGTATTATTACACTCATAGAGACTTAATAAGTAACATGTTTTCACTTAAAGTGATTGTGAGTGAGACAAAACCTATTATATATGCAACTAGCAGCGCATATTTATCTCCTTATAAGTATACATAAATTATGGCATATAGTTTTGATTAATGGGGACGGTTCAAACGAGAACTGTGAAACCAATCTTAGCCGTTGATTTGATAAAGTGAAATTCATCGATGTGGAACGTGACGGGATCAAGTGTGACAAGTTGCATGTGATGAATTCATGGGTAGACAATGATATTGAAGGAGTGAGTATTGGACGGCTTAGATTGGTTCTCGCGGATCTCATACGAAAAACAATTCTCATTTGAAACTTTGTCTTTTCTATATTCAAAATAATTTATATGTAACTACCATTATCTGTACGATACAGTGTGTTTATCGTACATTTTTACTTATTGGTTAATGGATTATTGCTTTTACTCTATTGAAACATTCTCATATGATCAACTACCGACTAACTAATTACAATTTAAATGAATATTGCGATTTTTATATAATTTTGATGGATAATTTATAATGAGACCACTCAACTATTCAACTTTATCATCTAATTAACTCACCACACTTTTAAAACTATTTTATAGGTCACACAGGTATGATATAGATTCGTTTATACTAAGAGAAAGAAACATACTCACGAGTAGCGAAAACTTTGTTAATTTTTGGTCATTATTAATTTAGAGAATAGAAAAGTTAAAAAAAAAATATTATTCTCAGCAATATTTATAAAAGGTTGTAAAAATCTTACAGTCTCTTATATTCCATAAAAAGGTTGTTTACCGCCGAACCAACCTTGCACCCGGGGATCCTTTGAATCCGAACCGCTTACAGTCTTTTATATTAGCGGCATTCATAAGTGTATGTGTGGGTAATTAACCTGTAAAATAGTATGAACAATTAGACTTTTAAAATAAATAATTAAAAATTTAATTCACCGTTTTATATATTATCTTATAAAGATAATTACTTAAGAGGTTATTCATATTAAAGAAAATGACAAAGTGTAGGTGCGACATGTTGATCTGGAGTGTGCCATGTTATAATTAAGGGGTGGTAATTGTGTCGTGTATCCGGATTTACAGTTCGTGGCTTGACAGGTCATAACACGAACATGACTCGTATAACACGAATAGGCATAAGTGAAAACACGACATGGACTCGTGTACCTCGTTTAAATATATGAGTTCGCGGGTCATTCACATGTTGATTGACGGATTAGTGGGTGTAGTTTTACTAATTGTGTATATTGTTTGTCAAAATATAATCAATATACAAAATACCAAATAAAGTGTAACCATAGTACAAGTGACAAAATATTTATTATTCAATAGTTTCTACTCTCGATGGTCTTAAAACAATGAAAAACAAAGGGAAATGATAGATTTGTTTCTGATTAATTTTACGAGGATTAAATATTAACAAAAAAGCTCAATAGTAAAATAGGAAACACAACAGAGAATAGAAAAATAAAAAATATATCAAAAAAATATACAAGTTGACGGGTCAAATACCCCAACCTGAACATAACACGGTTAGTTATACAGGTTGGTAGGTCAACTTGAAAATAACCAAAATTCGGTTATACTCAATTCAAACCTATTTATTTACATGTCAGATTTATGTCGATATGATGATTGACACCCCTATTCAACACATAAAAACCGCACACCCCAACGGTGGCATGCTGCAAAATTTGGTCTCCTACGACAATCGAGTATAGAATGATATCTCCAATTATACCTTGTGCTTAATAAGTTGTACCATAACATGTTCTAGAGTTGTATCATATGAGTGGTATGGCATAAATTCTTTGTAGTATGGCAAAAGTGAGATGACACTTAATGTAGCTAAGACGACAACAACCAGTCGACCACGAGTAACAACATTTTACCTTAAAAATAGGTTATCTTGTCACTTTTCTTTTTTCCTTATGTTTTGTCTTTTATGTGGAATTCTTTTAGTTTTAATTTAGTTGTTTACCATTACTTAATAAAAAATACTTATCAATATTATATGTTTAAATAAAGGTCATCATTCTTGTTACTTTCTTTATTAGTATTACATTATATTAAGAATTTTCTTAAACATTTAATTCTAGCATAGCTGGCTTTTCAATATTCTATTATCTCTATATTAATCCTAATAACGTCAAAGGTTATATTAAGTGTTAACTTTGGTAGTTTTTATTTTACTTTGATCATGTATACTGCTTATTTGTTTTAATAAAAAAATATTAAATAATTATAAAACAGAAAAAAAAAATTAATAAATGATTAATAAGAGTTTAAAATATAGAACAAAATGTATGAAAATACAATCAATTTTATCTAAGTTAATTCTATATATAACCAACTTTTGTCTTTAAAATAATACTGCCAACTTGCATAATTTATCAATTTTATGCAAATAACTTTTTCAGTTATGATTTTTAGTTACCATTGTATGTATTATATAATAAACTTTGTCATAATTAGTGGCGGATCCAGGAATTTCTTTGACGGGGATACATTTAGTTAAATAAGGTGATGTAAGTAACGAAAAAACATATTCGGGTTTAAACGGGTTGATTCAAACTTAAGTCCAACAAATTTGATTTTAATTTTTAATTTTTAAAAGTCATTTTTCACAAATCACAACATAAACCCGGATCGAACAATGGATTAAAAAAAATACATAGATAGGATATAATATAAATCATCTGAAAATTCAAAATACATTCATATGTTATTATTCCAGATGAAACTTATTAGAATTTTAAAGTAACACAATTAAAAAGAATCTAAACTGAGTATGTATATTTCGTTAAATATGATGAAGAAAATATGCATTTCAATCCCATGACGATTGATGAATTTTAATTCAAAACTCTATTCCTGTTCTCATCCCACATCGATGTTGATTTTTTTTTTTTTTGGAATTAGTTAATGCCTCTTAGTCACTTACGTTTCATAAATAAATAATTAGAAAATTAAATGAAATCTTCAATAAAACTCCAATCCGTGTAATAAGAAAAGGGGTTTAGTATTAAAAAGTGTATCGAACTTGTCACTTTTTGCTATTTTGTATATCCAATTTTGAAAACTACCATTTAGTGTATCCAATTTTCTAAAACTATCATTTTATATACTTGGTTACCTATTCAATAGGTTATGATGATGTGGCATCCGGTTTTGCTGAGATGGCATTAAACTTGATGCTGACATGTAATTTTTTATATAAAAATAATTACAAATATAATAATAATAACAATAATAATATTAATAATATTAATATTAATAAAAAACTCGATGGAAACCACCCTCGATTTACGTTAATAATTTTTTACTCAAATCGATTAGCATACCATCGATTACTGCTCAAATCTTCAATCGATTACTGCTCAAATCTCCAATCGATTACTGCCCAATTGATGTTGCTTCATCTTCGTTCTTCATATGAACAAAAGATCGATGATTCCATCTATGAACAATAGATCTGTGAAAATCGAACACCCCCACCATATGTTCGATTAGGGTTTTCATCTTCATTCTTGTTTTGAACCACCACCATCGATTAGGGTTTAGGCCGACAACCCCTAAACACCCTGACTCAAAGAATCCATTTGGAGGTCACCATGGCAGATCTTCAAGATTCAGTCCATGGCAGATCTGTGCACCACCACCGACCATCGACGGCAGCCATGAACTTCAAAAACGCAGATCGAGCATCTTCAAGAATAAAGATTTGAGGTTCGGGTTCTTGTTTACAATCTTCATCTCCAGTAGCTGATTCGATTTAGGGTTTATTCACAAGCAAGTTTCTACTAGGGATTCTACCAGATCTGCGATTTAGGGTTTCTTTTTTAGTTTTCGTTCCACGCTAGTTCTGTTCATACGCGATTTCTGTATGGATTTATGTGTTTGTGTTTAGGGTTCTTCATTAGAGTTCTTCATTCGATTTAGGGTTCTTCATTAGAGTTCTTCATGGTGTTCTTCATCATTTTAGGTAGATTATTTTAGGTTTCTGATTTTTTTGGTTTCTTGAAAGTGACAAATGTATTTGATGAAGATGTAAAATGAAAAAAGAATCTGATGAGTTTTTCCAATTGTTCTTCGTAGGGTTCTTTATCTGTTCTTGCTCATCTGGGTGTATGTTCTTGAGATGAGTGTATGTTCTTCATATGTGTTGAAAATAATGACATGGTAGCTTGTAAATGTGAGTTGAAATTTAGAAATAAATCAAAACTAAAAAAATTACCTGCAACTTGTTTAGAAGGTTTTTGGATACATAAAATGGTAGTTTTGGTAAGTTGGATATACTAAACGGTAGTTTTCAAAATTGGGTATACACTATAGCAAAAAGTGACAAATTCGATACACTTTTTTAAACTAAACCCTAAGAAAAGGAAGCTGAAGTCAGCCTCAATTGTAAATATAGTAAATTTATCATACAAAATGGAAGCTGAGAAATGGGAAATTTAAGTCAACCCATTTGTAAATATGGTAAACAAGTTACCTTTATATTCGCGTGCTGTTGTGGAGTTTTAAAATAACAAAATATAAAGCTAATATTTAAATATATAAATTTAGAATAAATTAGAAAAAATTTAAACATTTAAGATTATGAAACGTAATTTGATTCATATTCAAATCCATTCATATTGTATCTTTCATATCATATCTCATAAGCATTTATCATTATTAATAATGATTCATATTCAAATTTATTTTATTTTATTTAAAACATAAATACATGAGAGTGGTCGCTTATTTTAAATAAAAAATGGGTCATTTTGTAAGTGTTACACTCATGTTAGTGAGAGAACAAAATAGATCATGTTTGACCAAATATGAGATGATCTTAACTCAAACATTTTATGTAAAAGTAATAAAAAATAACGATAAAATTAAATATATTAAATTATAAATATAATAGTCTAAATTAAAATAGCAATATCAGATTTTGGGAAAGAAGAAAAAAGAGACATGGTTTTATAAAGAAGAAATAAGTAAAAATATAACTACAAAGAGTCGAACTCATGACTTAGTACATAAATGAAAGTCTGCTTACACCACGTCAGACTGTAAGTTCGTTTAAACTTCGAAATGCTTAATATATAATCATTTATCAGGAAGTAGTATTCACACTTCCTGATTAATATTTATATTATATAATGGTTTGTTGCATTCTTGTATGAACTGGTTTTTTTAGCTTTATAGCTCATTCACATTACACATTCTACGTAAATCATTAGACAATTAGACCATTTGTAGTAGCTCGTCACGAGTCATCATGACAAGCCCAACACTGCCGCCATTCCATCATCATCGACTATGAGTTGTTTGTTGATTGGCTCATCATACGCCCCTCATCGTCATGGTGACGGGCTCATAGCTCGTTGCTTATTTTCTTTTCTTTCTTAATTTTTTCAACCAATTATATCTATCTGAATTAATATTATGTGTATTTAGTAATGATAGTAATGATGATGTGGAATTTAGTCATAACTACGGTTGTTTAGTCGTAGGTTAGTCATAGGTTGGAAAAGTGATTTGACATTCAGTTATAATAAATATAATCAACATAAACACTACAAACTGATTGGAAACTGATTACAACATATTATTCATGTCAATTAGACTACAAATAAATAAACAAAAAACATATGTCATATATTTACATTACTGAAGTGTACTATATAAACACAAGCATACTGAGTTATTCGCCATAATAAACACTCACCATATACACAATTTGCAGCAAGAGAAGATGGAACGCAGAATTCATAAGTTCCAATCAACGTCATCACTACTCCATCTATGAACACCGATACGGCTCCAATTATCAACACAGTCTCTACTCAAGAGGTAATTTAAAAATAACTTTACTGTTTACCTGTTCAACAATCACATTTCTAGGAAAAAATAAAAAACATACAAATGTTAGTAAAATGACTTATTATTTGCTGTCACCTTTTCTGTATAACAGTCACATTTCTGGCAATAAGGGCATCAATATTACGTTTTATATTCAAGACATATATTTTATGATCTACCTAAGTTGAAACAGACACATACAAATACACATATAAACAAACATAGTTACACCAACATCTACACTTTGACATATTTTCTTGATCTTTAAACCTTCATGTTTCAATTTATCTGCCTATAAGTTTCCATATCAAAGAGAAATAGAAACCTCTTTGGTTGACATATTCAGAGAAATCTGCCTAGGAAATACACACACGACATATAGAAGCATATAACCGTCTTATTGTTTTTTTTTTTTTTTTGCTAAAGAAATCAAATACCATTCTTATCAAACAAGATTTGGGGGGAGACGGCTTTACTATAATATACACAAATTTAACCTACATACATTCAAGTTTCAACTATAGAGATCCTACAAACAACCATATCGAAATTGGAAAGTACTTATAATTTTGGTTATGAAAGCAGTCAACTTTAGATACAAGACTGATATAATTAACTTATAACTGGAAACAAGAAGAGTAAATTGTTAAATTCTATAAGAAAACTTTAAATATCAACAATAGCTAACTATTAAATCATCAAAATAATAATAAAATCATGTCAATTTAGGATTTCAATTATAAATAATTTGACCGCAATGTCAATATGTATCTCTAAAAGGGTTAATAAGCTTAAGAGAACAAAATTTTGCTGCAAAATCAAACATATTTGATCCTGGTATAACAATCCAAAGCTTCTAATAAGCATTGACATAGTAATATATCCATCATAAACAAAATCTACAAGCTAAAACCTAATCAATGTCAGTTTGTTATTTTAGTATACCAAACACCAATGATGATATAGCATCATCACGAAATTATCTTTTGTGTTGGCAGTTCACAATGCAAAAAAATATCCATACAAAGGGATACAAACAAAAACCTAAAATCAAACCCCCGAATCTGAACACTAAATCACAAATCAAATAGAAAACATGAAATCAAATAAAAAATGTTAAATACGTACTCTAAATATATGAAGAAGAACCTCCAATGGAACCGATGAATCTGAATCATGGCGGCCGTGCGGCGGACCGGAGGAGCGTGAATCATATGAGAGATAAAAGTCAGCAATGGTAGCAGCGAGAAGAGGAAGGCAGCGGCAAGGATGCAATGTGTTGAGTTAGGTAGTGATTGTGACGATAGGCGGACTGGTGGAGATCGGGTTTTTTAGTAGGCCACGCGGTGGTTGTAATGAAACTGATGGGTCTGATTGTGGCGGTCATGTGACGGACGGTTGAACGATGAGAGGGGAAGGACAGTAGAACATGAATCACGTGCGTCGATGGAGCCGGTTGGTAGTGTCGAATACTTACGACTAGCCGATTAGACCATATGCATTCAATCCTCGCTTACCATCTAAATCTATTGTCACATTAGCATTCATATCATCTCACCTTTAACCATCTCTAGCAGTTTAACTCTCAAACCTCCACATCCACTCCATACTTACTCTCCTAATATTTTATTATAAATAATAATAATTATGAGAGAGAAGAAGAAAGAGAGATAGAGAGAGAAAAAAAAGTGTGTGTACTCTAGTTGGGTCATAGGTTAAGATACCCCTTCTCTCTCTTGCCCTCTTGGAGATTAGGCCATCCGTTATGGCACTATTCGGGTGGTCAGTACTCGGCGGGTAGCAAGTGAAATCGGGTTGTGAGACTCGGCCGCCAAAACCCACCCCCCTCCCCCACACCCCCACATTCAACCAATCAGATTTTAGCATTCTTTTTTCTTTTCTTTTTTTAGTGAAAAGAAAAGGGAAAGGGGAAAGGGGAGTATAACGGGTGTAGTGAGTAAGGGAAAAGGAAGGAGAGAAAAAATGATGTGGCACTAATGTGGCAATGGTAAGGAAAGGGGAAAGGCGAAGTATAATGGATAACCTTATGGTTATTGTAAAAAAGAGTTTCATGTCATTATCCCACTTCGATTCATTAAGATTAAGATTAACATTATAAGGTTAGAATCTGACTAACAAATGACACAACGAATTCATAATTTAACCTTTTAAAGAATTAAATATACAAAATGGTTATAACGTCAAGATTTGATCAATTATGTTTCGTCTTATTCCGAATACAATCGCTATCGTTAAATTTCATTAATATCTTAAACAATTCAAATCATTCTAAAACTGGTTTTATTGTTTCTCTCCATAAAACTTGATGACTCATCTACATGTTACTAATTTTCTATATTAGAGAGAGTTTTCAAGTTAGATTTTTTTACAAAAGTTTTCTAATATTAAGAAATGGAGGTTACCTTGTCCCCTTGTATTATTACAAAGAATTCGTCTTCTTGTAATAATTCTTGGAAGATTAATTAATGATGTTAATTAATCAATATGATATTAAAATGTTAGTTCTTCAATTCCTTGGTTCTTTCTTCAGAAATTAATTTTATAAGCCGTCATGGTCTACATATATTCGTACGTGTAATACTCTCATTTGGGATGTGTTGTGTATGGAATATATTTATATAGTCAAAAGCTAACATTATTATTATATATTTGATAATCATGATAATTTCTTGACGCAAACAATATTTAATTCATTAATTCGATGTGTAAGAAATCAAAATGATTTGCTTCAATCGGTCGATTTCATTTTTTTGAGGATTAGTATGAATCAACTTTGATACTTTTTTTACGAACAAAATTTTAAGGATTTGTGTAACATTATTTTTATAGTGTTTATGAGTAATACTAAACTTTAATTTTATAAGGGTAGGTAATATACTTCTAAGATAAAACGATTTGGAATGTCTCGTTTAATTTAGTAAAAATAGATCCTAAAACTTATAAATTTTGAAAAAATTAAAAATAAAATTTTGATTTTCCATTTCATCTCGTAATATACTTCTAAGATAAAATTTCCTTCGAAATAACGAAATAGTACGCAAAAAGTATACTTGCAATCCACTTGATATATGTTTCTACGCTGAACTTATTAACCTAAAAAGGATATGAATTATAAAAATTTAACCTTTAATAAATAATGAGCATTGTTCGTGAGCACCTCATAACACAAGTCCCGGACACAAGACTGTTTTGGATTGGGATCACCATTGAATCCTTAAACACTGCAATTATATAATTTATAACTTATCCTGAAATCAATAGTTCAATAACATTCTATTTAATAACTTTACTAATAAACGTTAATATCCAGATAAAACTACCAACGGCAGCCACAAACAAAAAAAGTAGGTGGGACTTTAGAAAGAAAAAAAAAACAGAAAAAAAAGGGGTAGGTAGGAAAAGGAATTTATAGTATGATTCTAGTTTTTGAAAGTCAGATGCCCCAAAATGAAATAAATTCTAAAATTAATATTACTTTTTATTTATGTAATAATTTTCCATTTTTGTTAATTAGTATTTAATTTATGCATTTTATTATCTGTAAATATAATCAATTATTACATAAATTGATTAGATTGGTTCTAGGATATGGGAACCGTTGTTAGTGCGAAACCGCGAGAACCAATCTCAGTCGTTCCTAGGATATGGGAAGTATCATGGATGGAGAGCGTGGAAGGATAAAGTGTGGCAGGGTGCATGTGAGGAATTCATGGGTGGACAATGACATTGAAGGAGGGGGAATTAGACGGCTTAGATTGGTTCTCGCGGTTCTCGCGCTAACAACAGTTCTCGCATGAACTTTTGTCTATGTTTATATATATTGTATTTTGATAGCACCATCTTAATTACACTTATAACTAAATATGATATATGACACTTATAAAATATTATTTTACTAATAATACATTTAAATTAAGAGCATTTTGATTAATTAATTAATTGTTTAATATTTTACGTGATGTTGTGATTTACCGACTCCATTAAAAAATAAATACATCCCTAGAATTATGGAACTATATATCGTTCTTAATTATTGCTATAAATAATTAAAGCAATAACTTTAACATATATTTTAATAAAAAAATTAATTTTCAGTAGTCTCGTGGTTCATATGAATCTTCATCCTTCATAGCATACGTAGCCATGAAAAGCTGTCAATCTGTTACCTTTGGTACCTATCCATCTGTCTTCTCTCTTACACCCACACACACACATGTTGACAAAAATTCTCCAAGTCCACCCATTCCGATCCAAGATTTGTTTCTTTATACATATTCTTTATTCACCATCTTCTTCCTGATTTGGATTCAGCTCAACAGTCCACTCCATCTAGTAGGCGTAGGTCTTTTTTCTTCTGCAAATCGAATTCATCTTGAATGATCTAATCATCTGTCTCAATTGGTAATGTTTCATGTCATTTTTAACGTGATTTTAATTGTAAAAGTTAAAAACATTGTGATTGTGTGTAAATTTGTGCATTGATCTGCTCTGTTCAGAACCATATGCTTTTCATTCCAGGTGTTTGATGAAATTCGTATATATACATCATGCATTCTGAAGCATATGCTGCTTATTGATGTATTAATTAGTTGCTACTTTGCCACTAATTTTGATTGGTTGTGATGTATAATCTATTAACAACTTGTAAATGGTTTGTTTGTTTATTTTCAGGGTGATTCTTCTCTCATTATGGATCATTAATTAGAGAATTGGGTGTTCAGTAATTGGTTGATTCCATCTGTCTGCCAAACATGGCTATGGCTCCTACTGTCAAAGTAGTTCTAGGCTCTTTTGCTTTTGCTGTATTTTGGGTTCTGGCTGTTTTTCCTGCTGTCCCTTTTATGCCCATTGGAAGAACAGCAGGCTCCCTCCTTGGTGCGATGCTCATGGTTCTTTTTCAAGTTTTAACGCCAGATCAAGCGTATGAAGCTATCGATCTTCAGATTCTTGGTCTTCTATTTGGAACAATGGTTGTAAGTGTTTATCTTGAAAGAGCAGATATGTTTAAGTATTTAGGTAAGTTGCTTTCATGGAAAAGCCAAGGATCAAAGGATTTACTGTGTAGAATCTGCTTAATATCAGCAATCTCTAGTGCTTTTTTCACTAACGATACTTCCTGTGTTGTGTTGACTGAATTTGTGCTTAAAATTGCTAGACAACATAACCTCCCACCCCATCCATTTTTACTCGCACTCGCTTCAAGTGCAAACATTGGATCTGCTGCTACACCGATCGGTAACCCTCAAAACCTAGTAATAGCAGTACAAAGTAAGATACCATTTGGGGAATTCTTGTTCGGGATTGTGTTTGCAATGATGGTAGGCATTTGTGTGAATGCTTTAATTCTATTATGCATGTTTTGGAAGCTGTTATCTGTTCAGAAAGATGAAGAAGAACCTCCAGTTGAAGTAACCCCTGAAGAAGATGTGAATTCCCATAGATTTTCACCAGCTACAATGTCTCATCTTACATCTCAGAATTCACGTGAACTCAGTGCTAGTTTGGAAGCCATGAGTGTTCACAGCTCCCCTATAGTCAATGGGCACATAGATAATGCTATTCTTAGGAATCGTGTAGCTTCTGGTGAAAATGAAATTCTTAGAGATGCAAATGCTGTCAAGAATATTACAGATGGTGGATCTGTGCTGCCAAAGAAGGAGGAAAAAGTTGTTTCAAGGGTTTCATCAGTGAACAGATTCGCGAATGAGAATTCTGATTTGGGTTTGGAGGATATTGATGAAAAATCTGCTAAATGGAAGATAGTATTATGGAAGATAGGAGTTTATATTATTACACTGGGAATGTTGGTTTCCTTTTTAATGGGATTAAACATGTCATGGACTGCTATTACAGCTGCATTAGCTCTCGTGGTTCTTGATTTCAAGGATGCTCGGCCATGCTTAGAGAAGGTATATTTTATGTAACCATGAACCGGGCAAAATAGGCCGGTAGAGTGAGTTGGGTAACGGGTCAAAATGGATAAGTTTTGGATTTCTACGATTTTCTATAATTAAAAAAGAAAGGTTCATTAATAATCAAACTCTTTGAATAGAGCTTTAAGGAGATGTTCTTATTTTAATCTAAACTATATTTTAGTCAACTTTCTACCCGTTTGTCCCATTAGGCTGTTAGCAATAAAACACAACCCAATTAACCCATTTATAAGTAAATGGATAGGGTAACCTTTGAAGGAGTGTATGTGTACTTTTTATCTTTCTTTCTCTTTTTACTTTCAAGTTCACTAGCGTACAATTGAAAACTGAGACTTCCATTCATCTCCGTAACCCAGGTTTCTTATTCACTGTTGGTGTTCTTTTGTGGAATGTTTGTCACCGTTGAAGGCTTCAATAAAACAGGAATCCCAAGTGCAGTATGGGATTTCATGGAACCTTATGCTCAAATTGATCATATTAGTGGTGTAATAATTCTCGCGCTTGTCATAGTTGTTCTTTCAAATCTGGCTTCAAATGTCCCAACAGGTACTATTTCCATTTAGTGGTAACATTAAATATCACCACCAGCTGAGCGGGTCCGGGTTGAAACGGGTCATATTTATAATATTAACTGTGTTGGCCCGCAAACACTTTTTGTTTCTTTTTTCTAAATAATTAATGTGTTTATTATATATTGTTACACAAAGAATATCGTCATTAACAATAGTTCTTAGAATAAATTCTGTTGTGAATAATAATTTATAATATTTGATCAGTACTCTTGCTTGGAGCAAGGGTTGCAGCAGCAGCAGCAACTATATCACCAGAAAAAGAGAAGAAAGCATGGCTAATATTAGCCTGGGTCAGCACAGTAGCAGGAAACCTTTCATTACTAGGATCGGCAGCAAATCTAATTGTTTGTGAACAAGCTCGGCGTGCACAGAATTTCGGGTACAATCTTACCTTCTGGGCTCATCTCAAATTTGGTGTTCCTTCAACCATTATAGTTATAGCTATTGGTTTGACACTTATAAGGGCATAGAGATATAAATTCTGTTAAAAAAAATAAAAAAAGATTACTAGAATTTTTACTCAAGTAGTCAAGTGTTTATATATAGTTGAAGTGTTTGGGGTTTACAAGTTTGAGTAAGATCGGCGCGCACATGTAAGTAGCGAAAACTAAAGTGTTTTCTGCAAATTGTCTCCCAAGTCTTGTTATAAAGTTCAATGTAATTTGTTCTCATTTTCTCTTTCCCAGAGTTGAGATCCGGGAACAATATTTGTTTTGCAAAATGTAAAATAAAAGGCTCCAAACTTATCAAGCCAATGTTGAATATGGGGTATAAACCAAACTACGGTGGTTCTCCTAGCTTATCCTTTGTCTTTTGTGTGGATCTCTTCATATATATATGGAGTTAAGTTTGTGTGGAAATGATGTATGCTATTTGATGTGCTCAAAACTGCTGGTTTTTTTTTTAAATCTTGTGACACAACCTCGTTTTAAATTTATAAAAACGATGTTACTAAGCAGATACTACACACGACTCAGGCAAGTATAACCTGGTCAATAGTAGTATAGACTCGGTAAGACCGGATATCATTCCACCAGGACAGAAAGCTACCAATACTTAAGTCTCATTGTTGTTTGATCAGCAGAATTAATATTAAGCAAGTGACAGAATGAACTAAATTAAACAGGAAATACAGCAACTAAAACAAATTAACACTGAAGACAAACAGGTAGGATAACAAATTCACTCAGGCTTTCGAATCATCGAGACTAGTCATGGCAATGACACAATACAAAACATAATATGAAGACTTGAATAGATTAAGCGCATAGCATGCTGTTCTAATACTCACAAGACTACATTATCATGCAGAAATCATCACTCGAGTTATCAAGACTCAGACTTAGCAATTAAACATAATCAGGTAAGCAATGACATATAAGGATTTAACTACAGATCCACCAGATCACGTCCAAATCAGACTACAAAGACATACATCTTTTCAAATGACATATCCAGTAGTCCTCAGAACCCAAAAAGGTGTTAAAGTGGTTAAATAAGTTAAAACAAGCAAAAACAGCAAACTGTTGTGAAAATAACCTCCTACGGCCGTATGGATTTCTTACTACGGCCGTAGCAATTTGTACAGTCCCTACGGCCGTATGGATTTCTCTCTGCGGCCGTAGGAACCAATACGACATAACAGTCAAATCTAACATAAAGACATTCAACAACAAATTACAATCTAGACTTTAATCTCAGATCATAAACACATGTAAACTGGTACAATGGGGTCACAAACTCCTCTAAACTCAAACCACACAATTACGGGGTTTTAATGATTAGCCACATGATTACTAAAGATATGAACATGTTAAACCTACCATTTCTAGTATAGCCAACACTTCTTAAAACATGAATCATGTGATATGCACATTGAACACTAAGACAAGCATAACAAAGGTATACATGTGAGTTCATTTCACCATCTAAACATACCAACAAACATCTTTGTGAACCCTTTAATTATTTGTAGCATATTAGACCAATGAATACACCAAATGACAAGATTTTCATCTACAATCACAAGGCATGCATAAAACCAACATATGAATAAAATGACCAATAATGGATGAACCTACAAGGATTCAAAACATATTCCAATAATGATATCTAAAGAAAACCATGCAAGATGTATCATTTCTAATAACAAACTCAACATGGAATTAGTAAAATCAACCATCATTCTTGAATATCCACATGCTTAAACAGGAAGGAGTTATCCTATACATATTATCACACATGAACATGGTAAGATTAAACATACTAAGTTGATAAAACACACTTGTATTCAAGATCAAAACATGCATATTTGAATCAAGTCATCATAAAAGTCAAATATATTGCCATAACTAGCCAAGAATCATCTTGGCCCAAGTAAAATAAATTTAGCTATCCATATACATCAATAAAAGCACTACAACATCTGGAACACATGGGTACATGATGGAATTTAGAAATGGAAAGAGTATACCCAAGCTAATGAATGATAAAACTAGTGAATCCAATCTCCAAGATGTTGTTCCAAGCCTTCTAATCCAATCCCTACTCCTTTGAATCACCAAGAGAAGTCCCCTGGAGTGTTAGAGTGTTTAGAGAGGGTATATGGATGTGTTTTTCCGGAGTGGAAGTGAATTTGGTAACCCTTTGCAAAATGGTAGAATTCTAAATTTAATCTGCTGTAAGTGGGCTTCCTACGGCCGTAGGAATAAGCCTCTACGGCCGTAGGAAATCATGACCCGGACTTTCTCCACACGCAATGTTAAACCAATCAACCGGGACACGCAAAGATCTGGCAGGCAATGATGGATTCTAGAAGACAGACTCCTACGGCCGTAGGGATTATCTTCTACGGCCGTAGGGCTCACTTTTTCACTATTCTTCAATTTTCTTCAATTCTTTCCTTGTTTTGCCCATTTATCTTGCTTTAAGCTCTTTGTAACCTGCATGGTGAATGTTAAGCATATTAGATCAATAATAGGAGTAATCACCTTGGATTTGGGCTAAGTACGGGGTATTCTAGCATGTAAAACATGCATAAAAACACATATATCACTATTACTCTAGTAGCGGCATTAAAATGTTTGTGAACGAGTTAGAGCAGACCCGCGCGTTGCAGCGGGAACAAAAGCTAAGGACTATATGCACATGTGATACACGCAGTGGCGGATCCAGGAATTTAGGTTAGGGGGGCACAAGCTATCTTATGGAAAGTGAATCCTCGAATATTGGAAATTTGGGTCGGGTCGGGTTTGGTCAATGTGACAAGGAGCGGTCCAAACATACTCGGAGTCCGGGGCATATATAGTAATAAGCACTTAATAATATAGTTTTCTCAATAAAGCTTGTTGCAAGTAATTTTTGTAATTGACTGAAAAGATGGTATATTTTCCAGTAATCAATGTGCATAACAAATTGATACTTCGTGAAGCTATTACTCTGAACAAATAACATAATAATTACTTAGTATCTAGTAGATAGTAGTAACTTAAAAAATTAACAATAAATCAATAAGAACTAACAAATAGCAAAAACTATTGATTACTACACTAATTAATTAAACACTATCTTAGCTAAGAAATAAAAAACAATAAACAATTTATGATTATTATAATATATTAATGGACGCTAAAAAAATTAAATTAAACAATACACTAATTTATAATCCCAATCGGCGTGAGTACCAATCACCTAATCAAGTGCCTATTATTTTAATAACAAATGCCTACTAATTTCTTCATCCTTTACGTATTCAAGCACACACAGAGAACGAGTCAACGAGAGAACTTAGAGCTAGAGAGGAGAAAAACGAGAAATATGACTTACAATCGAGAACCAACCGACGACTACCGTCTTCAATCGAGAAAGCTGAAGCTGTTTACTTCAATCAAGATTTGAGCTATGGTGGAAATCGATTAGGGTTACAGAGCTCCGTTCCTCTTGTTTTAAAAAACATACATCTGCAGGTTTGTTTGTTTTTTTTCTAATTAATTAAGGGCTTGGGGGCCTTAAGATTAATTGTGGGGGGGCCCAACTTTCTAAGCCCATATATCCCTATGTAAAAAATTCTGCATCATTGGGGGCCTTTCCCCCCCTCTCTTGCTACTGGATCCGCCAGTGGATACACGGGTTGATTTTATAAAAGTAAACATTAATTAAAAGATATTAAGTAATTATAAAACACGAATGGAGTTGTATTAAGAAAATGACATATGGAATTAACAAGCAGAGGAGTCGTTAAAATTTCAATAATATAAAATTAATTATTTTTAAAATTATAATTAAAAATCAAATGAAGTAATGACACAATTGAAGCCATGGAGGTTCAAACCCATGGGGTTGATGTGGATGACCTTATCAACTCATATAAGTAATCACTTTGTTAATCTAGTCCGTTATTACATATATACTAGTTTATTGACCCGTGCGTGCACGAGTCAATAAACTAGTATATATGATATAATAATAGCTAACGATTGTTAGGATTACTATTCATTCCTCTGATAAATATTATTATTTTATATAATATAATGTGACAACTAAGTGGGTGATACTAGCATTATACCATTCTAATTAAGTGCTCCGACTTAGAAAAAGATTTCGACGGTTGCACAAATACAATGAGGGGTGGCGTTTATATAAAACAAACAAATTTCGACCAAATTCCAAGCTACTCACGAGAATTTGAGGGGTTGGTCACTAGCAATGGCTTTGTGTCCTAAATGTAAATATTTCTTGGTGGTAAGAATGAAAAAAATATCTTCCGAATTAAAAAAAATGTCTTACTTTTTATTCTTACTTTATCATTCAATCTATTTAATACTTAACATGTGTAACGTACTAATTATCTTTTTTTATGTCATCTTTTGATTTCGATATTTGTCTTAATCAAGTGGATAGTGAGATAATTTGAAAAAATAAAGTAAAAAATATATATCATTTCTCTAAAAAAAATTGGATTTTTGATGATATTTTCATTAAATGACAAGTCAAATTAATTGGTATATATGGGTCAAAAGAGAAGTAAATTGAACTTGTAGTCATGGACAACGTGTTACTCTCCCACCATGCTTATTAAGCGCTTGGCATAAGGCATGGTGTACTGGTATTTGCATGGTTTCCTTCAATTTCATATGAATTAAATCTAAAGAAGTAGATTGTTTTTGAGGTTATGAGTACACTATTCATAGCACTGATACCTATACTACTTTTGATGTCTAGAGTACAATCCTTAATGTTATTAAATAAGAAAAAGGTGTTATTTCCTCTAAATTTGCAAATCTGTTTATTATTCTGATTACAAGATTAAAAATAACAATTATAATCAAGAAATGAGATAAAAAGAATTAGAATTTGGTGGGTAAAAAGATAAAGCATAAAGATATAATAAAAATAAACAAAAATTTCCTAAATAAAAAGAATTAGCTTGATATCGGTGAAAACTATGAAGATTTGATAACTAAACTATTTGTTATATCTTTTCTTTTTTCTTTTCTCTCGTCACTTTATTGTTATATCACTTCTCTTTCTATTACTTATCAATTGGGTTTAAAGTTTAGGGTTTACTTTTTAAAATTGAAGACTCTGATAAGGACTCTCCATACGTCTGCTTCTTTGGTTTCTTCGTGCAGGTTTGTGAAGTAAAAACTGGTTGCCTTTCCTTCGAAAATGTCTTTTCCTTTCTTGCCTCCATTTCTCCTGCGATTTTGCACTATTCTCCAACCATCCCTCTCCATTTTCTTGTTTGAAAGTTTTTGGATCCACCCACCTACACCTCTTACTCACCTATACTTTCTTCCCACCTGCACCGATTAATCGGCAGGATGCTGAGAAACGAAGGCAGGACACTGAGGTAACGAGGCAGAACGCTGGGAGATCACTAGTACGCCTAAATATAGCAATCAAGGAAGCATGTGGGTCTGGGGTTTTCCACAGAATACAGCTCCCTAATAACGGGCCTCTGATTTCATGCTTGCAATACGCAAATGACCTGTTGTTCGTTGGGGACTGGTCGGAAGCAAATGCTTCAAATATAATTTGTATCCTACGCTGCTTCTACTTATCATCAGGCTTGAAGATAAACCTTGAAAAATGTAGTATTACGGGTATCAGCGTTTGTAACTCTGATATTGAAAATCTCGCAAGAAAACTATCTTGCAAAGTGGGTTATCTCCCTTTCAAGTATCTCGGTTTACCGATCGGCGGGAAAATTAATAGAACAAAAACATGGGAACCTATCATCAACAAGTTCTCTTCGAAACTAACTAAGTGGAAGAGTAAAATTTTATCGGCAGGTGGTCGTCTCATACTTTTAAAATCAGTTTTAGGAAGTTTAGGGGTGTTTTATTTCTCGCTTTTCAAAGCCCCTGAGAAGATCATAAAAAAACTCGAAGGTCTTCGTTCTAAATTCTTTTGGAGTTCTAATGAAGCACATAAAAAATCAGTTGGGTTTCGTGGAGTCAAACCTTAAACAGAGTTGAAAATGGAGGTTTGAATATAGGAAGTCTCAAAACACTTAGCATGGCTATGCTAGCTAAATGGTGGTGGCGATTCAAACACGAGGTTGATCCATTATGGAAGAGGGTGATTCAGTCAATACACGGAGCAGATGGAGGTTTTCATCAATCGAGGCCCATTGGAAAATTCCCAGGTATTTGGAGTAATATCTTAAAGATTGCAAAAACCTTCAATATTCTTAACATTCCCATCGCTGAATTATTTGAAGAAAGAGGGCAGAACAGTAATTCAGTTTACTGGTCTTTGGAGGAAAATGGACGTTTTCAGTAAGATTTTTAAGAAATGTTTTTGATGATGTATTTCTGAAAAAGGGTGACAAAGGAGGGATGGAATGGCTAAAATGTATTCCTTCGAAGGTAAACATTCACGTCTGGAGGTGCTTGAATCAAATATTAGCAACTAAGTCAAATTTAAATAAAAGAGGTGTAATTGTTTTAAGCTTCTGTGTCCAATCTGTTGCGATCTTGACGAAACAGAAGACCACCTATTCACGCAGTGTCCTTCAGGCATAAAGGTATTAAAAGATGTTGCAGATTGGTGGGGAATTGATTTGCCAACGTTCTGTAACATAGAGGACCTACTAGAGTGGGGCAAAACCTCTCGACTCAAAGGCGGTAAGCTAAAGGTATTCACAGTAGTTGTTTACATTTTCTTATGGCAATGGTGGAAGTGTAGAAATGGTAAAGTCTTTGACAAACCATCAAGGCACAAGGAGGATCAGGTGTTTATAGAGCTTCAAGCTCTATCATTTTTTTGGTTAAAAAATAGGTGGTCTAAATGTAAGCTAGCTAATAGATGGGTAATGAATAAAACGAAGAGCCAAATGTAGTCGTCCGATCAAATCAAATGAAATGTCAGATTAGTCTCTCATTCTAACATAAATATAAATTTCACTTGAACCTCCCAATGTATATAGACACACACACACACAAATACATGTGTGTGTCTCTTGAAAGGACCCTTTACGAAAAAGTATTCAATTGTGAAAAGTATGACGTCCCAATTTCAATCAATCTTTTCGTCTTTACCCACCTTCGTTGATGTCTCCTCCCTTTTGCATTCAACTCTACAATTCTAGTTTAAGAAAGCCTTAATTCGACTAAACCCCAACTTGAAAACTTCATCGATCTAAATGTTTGAGATTGAAGTTTTCGAGAGATGTCGGCTTCACAAACACAAAAGTTCTTTCACTCTGATATGTTCCCGTGAATCTTGCTTTCTACACTTTTTTTGACTGCATCTAAATATCCTTTTTAAGAAGCACTAATTAATAAAGAGACATAATTGAAAGGTTTTTTTGCTTTTGGATTACGGATAACTTTTCTCATTTTTCTTTTGCTTGTATTGCATTTGCTAGATGCAATACTTTTTATTGCATCTTCACGTTTGCATCTTTCGAAGTGATTCGGTGTTCACAATAGAACCTCACCCTACACACACACACACACACACACACACACACACACACATATATATATATGTGTGTGTGTGTGTGTGTGCGTGCGCGCGCGCGCATATGCATATCTGAAATCTTTTTAGGAGTACCTTGGTTGTTGTATAGTTGCTTTTAGTCGGTAACTCCTCCCACCCGTTTTCAAGGAAAACAAAAAAATGAGGTAAACATAGGTCGATATAATAACTTAAACTTTTCAAAAAGACTACGACACAAATATTTAAATTATCTCTAGTTTCTACATCATTCTTAGCAGTAAACATGGGTCTATACATGACAAATCCCTATCTATATCCCCAATGGTGATCGATTGGGTGGATGTCTATCGAGGTGGGTGCGGGTTGTCATGTCCGCTTTCAACCAAATGAGTGCAAGTGTTATAACAATAGCGTATAAAGCATTTGAGTTTGATATTTATTTTGTTTCGGAAAAGATTGTTATAAGATAGTTGTATATTCTTCATCATGTTCCATCTAACTTATAATATGGTAAAATCCTCACAAAAGGGATTATATCCTTCTCGTTTATCAAACTTCATGTGAATCTAAGTGTTCACCGTTCTCTTGTTTCAACCGTCAAAAATGTAATACCGTATCATGTCTTAACAAAAAGTTTAAATGGTTGATAGGCTCAAGTATGTATCAATTGCGCATTGTCACGCATACTCTCAACTAAATAGGTATAAAGTCGGTGCTCAAAGAGTATTGATGTTAATATTTGTTTTATTTCAGAAAAAAATTGTTACGATTAAGTTATGCGCTCTTCATGTATCATCCAATTTGCAATATGCTAACATCTTCACACCAAAAATTAAAATTAAAAATTAAAATAAATTATACTCTTGTTGTTTTTCGACTCTTATTCCAGTTTGAATATCCATCATTCTCTTGTTTCAATTGCAATGGTGTAATAATGCACAATATACCAACAAACAAATATATAGAGTAAATAGACCCTTGATGGTATGCCGTACTTGAATATATGTATCCCATCATAAAATAAATATCAGAATTTATAAATAGTTAATAGGCACGTAGGTTTATACCCTACTCTATTAAATTAGCCCGACTCTTAAAGCTCAAATATATTATATATAAATACAATGTTTAATGAATAATATCAAATATAAAAAAAATAGAATTATACTCTGAAAAAGGTAGTGTATTATTAAAAAGAAAACCATTGTAATACCTAACAACCAAATGGTGATAGTGATGGTGATGTCTATTATGTGACACCCTTAAAATCTTCAACCTAACATGAAGTATTGGGATTTTTTATTGAAGATACAATATTTTAAAGTCATATAAAATAATTATTGTTGGACATTTTGTATTTTTCTTAATATTAATTAAGAACATAATCTTTACATATGTTCACACTTCACACCACCACACTAATTACATAATTAAACAAATTAATTAAAGTTAAAGTATGATAAAACAAAAGAAGTAAATCAAAGTTGAGAATTATATTTTATATTTTTAAGAAACATAAATTAAATTAAAAAAAAACAAATCGATAATCACTTTGTCCATTTTTCACATAAGAATTAAGGAGGGGATGGTAACGACTTACTCCACTATTACAAGTCCACTCGCTTCTCCTCCATTAAACAAAATTAAAGTGAAAGCAAAAAAGAGAAAGAAAGAAACAACTCTCTCTCTCTCTCTCCTCCTCTCTCTCTCTCTCTCTCTCTCCGATCTCTATCTATCTATCTATCTATCTATCTATTGCTCTCGCTTTCTGAGTTTATTCTCCAAGAACATCACTTGGAAACCTCACAATTCCAAAATCTTTTTACTAAATTTTCTTTTATTTTTTCTTCATTTTCTAGCTTAATTCAGACGTCAACTTTCACTTCTTTGCATTTCTCTTCTGCTCCTGTTGCTGCTGCTTAATCGTATGTTTGATGCTTCATCTTGTAAGGTTAGTTATAGTTTGTTAATCTTCGTATTGTACTTGTTTCGCTCTGTTTGTTTGATTCTCAATTTAAGCATGTGTAGATCTGTGTTTAAATGCTGTGATTTTGGACCGTTATAGATCAGATTAAATGC
This sequence comes from Pulicaria dysenterica, assembly GCA_947179395.2. NCBI lineage: Eukaryota > Viridiplantae > Streptophyta > Magnoliopsida > Asterales > Asteraceae > Pulicaria > Pulicaria dysenterica. Next base: position 98,302,191 of record OX359288.1, read on the forward strand.
TAACCTAGTTACAATATGTGAATCATTTGTTTTTATGTTTGTCTAATTTGGGTGAAATGTTGGAGATCAAATCTTCTGTTTAGTCGGAGAACGTTGTGGATAAAAGCATGGTGGAATTTTGTATTTAGACATCGAGTTCGTTATCTTGGTAAGTGGGAGATAATTTTTGCTTAAACTTCAGTTTTCGTGAAGAATGGATTCAATTGAAGCTTGAACCATGAGATTTATATAGAAATAGATGAAAATAGTCATGTTAATTATAAGCAATTTAGGTAATTTTAGTTTTCCTTTCTTAGTAAAGATGCTTATTGTTGTTTGTCTTCATATCGGGACTAATGATTTAAATTAAACTTTTTTTTTCTATTTATTTTTATCTTGTCTGTATGCTGATAATTCCGTGGAGAACAAGTGATGTAAGATGCAGGGCTAAAATTGTAAGATGCTGATTAATTAAAAACACAAGTGAAATCAAATAGACAACAGTATAAAGCTTTGGATCCAGTATCAAGATGCTGATTTATGAATACATCCTTGATTTAAGATAACTGCATAACTCTGAATAATCTGAGCTGCACAAATTCCTGATCATCAGCAATAAAATCCTTTGACTTATAGACTGTTTTTCAGTAGGACATGGGATGTTTATTCTTTTTTTTTCCTTCTTCAGAGTAGCTAGTTTTTCCCATTAAATTTCAACTCCAGTTGTTCTGGGACTTATATTATTTTGCACTAGAGGTTTAATCACACCTTGTAATTAATATGTTGGTAATATCCTTGTATTAGTTAACTGACCTGCCATTTGTTTGATATATCATAATTTCAACCTTTTGCATTCAGAAGTCACTTGGTGGAAAGCATTAAAGTTTGACAGAGAAGCGTAACATGTCTCTATATTCTACAAAATGAGGCATACTGAATAATCTCATTTCAAGCGATTGACCCATTTGTTAATAGTGTGGACTTCTCTCTGGGTTCGATATTTTCTGTAAATTATCAGAAAATATGCCTACATGGTGGGGTAAATCATCATCTAAAGAGACCAAGAAGAAGACAAGCAAGGAGAGTATTATTGATGCATTTCGAAAGTTTAGGATCCCTTCTGATAAAAAATCAACCAACAGATCAGGTGATTCAAGAAGAGGTTGCAGTGACACGGTTTCAGAGATTGGGTCACTATCCAGGGTTCAGTCTAGGTCCGTTTCACCTTCCAGAGAATCTAAATTTGTGGCAAGATGTCAAAGCTTTCAAGAAAGACCGCAGGCTCAACCGCTCCCACTTCCTGTTTTTCACCCGTCCCGTGTGACTCGAACCGAGTCGGGGATCAGTGCATCTGGAAAACAAAAACATGAAAAAGGGTCCAAAACGCCACCATCTCTTCCACTGCGCCATGCTGGATACCAGCGCACCAGGCCTGATGCTGCAGATTATGATGGAGCTGATTCTGTTTCTAGTGAATGTTATAGTGATAGTGATGATCCACCTGACTCAAGTCAGCTTAGCCCTTTAGCATCTGATTATGATACCGGAAGTCGAACAACAGCTGGCAGCCCTTCCAAGTAAGATTTATGATATTTGAATATTAGAAAAGAATACATTAATATTTGATTTTTAAAAAAGCTAACTTTTTTTTCCCTTTCTGAAGTATGATTGTTAAGGATCAGTTGCCTGTCGTGAAAAATAACTCTAGAGATGTAGCAAAACCAGCGGACCATCTTTTCGATAATCATATATCTTCTTCTCCTCCTAGAAGAAAACCGTTAAGCAGTCATGTGCCTAATCTTCAGGTCCCTTACCATGGGGCAATATTCAGTGCTCCGGACAGCTCGATATCGAGCCCTTCTAGAAGTCCGTTACGCGCATTTGGAACAGAGCAAGTTATAAACTCAGCTTTCTACTCCACAAAACCTAATCTTGATTTTCCATTCCTTGGATCGGGCCATTGCTCAAGCCCTGGGTCAGGTCAGAACTCTGGGCATAATTCTATGGGTGGTGACATGGCAGGGTTATTTTGGCAACCTAGCAGGGGTAGCCCGGAATATTCTCCACTTCCTAGCCCTAAGATGACGAGTCCAGGGCCAAGCTCAAGAATCCATAGTGGTGCAGTCACACCACTTCATCCAAGAGCTGGTGGTGCAGCAGCCATTGAGTCACAGAACAACAGACCAGAAGATGTAAAACAAAAAAGTCACCGGTTGCCGCTTCCCCCAGTCACGATTTCCAATTCTTTACCTTTCTCTCAGTCAAATTCAGCAGCAACATCACCTTCTGTACCACGAAGTCCAGGACGGCCTGATAATTTACCTAGCCCAGGCTCGAGATGGAAGAAGGGGAAGCTGCTAGGTAGAGGCTCGTTTGGGCATGTTTATGTTGGGTTTAACAGGTATGAAATCGGTTGATTCCTGCTCCATTTATAACTTTCTTTTCTTCTTCTTCTTTGTTTTGTCTTTGTGTGTAGTGGTAGCAAAATGCACGGGTCAGGTAACTAGTCAAAACCTGTAATATTTTCGTTTGGAGCAAAATGGTTGTACCAAAGCCTCAATCACTTTTTTACTCTTATCTAAATCTTATATATAACTGACATGTTAAATTTGATTACAAAACTATATCATTACATTAGTAATCTTAATTCTTTAAAAAATTAAGCTATTTAGAAGGTTTTTACACATTTGGATACATTTCAGTGTCTGTTAACCTGTTTGACACTTTGACCCATTCTCTATTTGGATTAAATCTTTTAGCTTAACCCATTTGACCTGCTATGTATATAAGACCGTCCAATTCCTTCCCCATTTGTATATATTTACGGCTTTAAACTGTCCCCTGGTCTTATCTGCTATTGCCTTTGGTTTACACTGGGCAAGTGCTCTTAAGTGGTCTAGACTCTAGAGGCTTTTAAGGCATTTATTTATTTATATCTTGGAAACACAGTAAAGTATATAATCTTACCATCTTTATGGTTTATTAGTGGTTAGTTCCTAACCTAAGCTGCCTCTTACCTGAGTTACATTGATAGTGAAAGCGGTGAAATGTGTGCCATGAAGGAAGTTACATTGTTTTCTGATGATGCAAAGTCAAAGGAAAGTGCAAAACAGTTGGGCCAAGTACGTGTTTTAAGTATTGAGATAAATTATAACTTTTACTCCTGTTTCTCACATCAATTCATGTTTGCCATACCCATTTACGGTTGTATCTTTTTTTAAATATATTTCCAGGAAGTTTCTTTATTGAGCCGGTTAAGCCATCCAAACATTGTGCAGTATTATGGATCTGAAATGGCAAGTTTCTTACTTCGTTCGCCTGTAATACTGAACTGAATACGTCATGTTTGTTTTTTTTTTGTTCTGGAAGAAAATTTCTAGTCTGATGATAAATGCTTCTTTATATCAATGCCCTCGACTTCTGAATAGGTGGATGACAAACTTTATATATATTTGGAATACGTATCGGGTGGTTCGATCTATAAACTTCTTCAAGAGTATGGACAATTTGGTGAGCTGGCAATCCGAAGTTACACCCAACAGATCTTGTCAGGGCTTGCGTATTTGCATGCTAAGAAAACTATTCACAGGTGATTTGGTTAGCCGTTTGGAGTAATTCCCTACTCTTAGCTAATGTCTGACTGCTCATTTATTCAACATGACCATAATTTGGGTATCGTAAAATTTGTTTGCAGGGATATTAAAGGAGCAAATATCCTTGTTGACCCTAACGGTCGAGTTAAGTTGGCTGATTTTGGAATGGCAAAGCATGTAAGTTTACATTATCTGTTAATATGTAAGTTTGATAACTGGTTAGTGGTCGAAAAGAAAAGCTAAGCAAATAAGATATTAGGGATCCCGTACTCGGTTTTTTTCACCATTGAATGATTGGATTTGCGTTATTAAAGTGAATATGTATTGTTGAATAATCAGAATCAGGTAACCAGTTTAAAAGAACCTGCTATTGAATAAAGTCTTTATGTGCTTCTATTGTTTGAAGTTGCTGTAGTAACATAATTAAGTATGAGTGTTTGGAAACTTCTGATTTTGTTTATTATTTACTAAAAAGTAAATGAAAAATTAGGGCTTATTTTCTGGTTAGGTGAAAAAAAGATTTTCTGTGAAAAGTGAAAGTTTTAGGCTAAATGAAAGAGTAAACATGTAGTCTTATGTTATTATCTGTTTTATTGCAGTTGGTATGAAACTGATTGTCCAGCAATGTATATATTCAGATTATTACAAGCATAATCTGTCTATCCGAAAACTAAAAACTGATTATTGCGACTTCAAGTCTTATAGTCGAATTAATTAATATCCAAACATAAATCCAAACACCCCCTTGTTTAATAAGGACTCCTGGATCATTTGGTAACCATAATTAGTAAGTTTATATCCCCCAGCATTCTAATAAAATTTTACACTCAACTTTTGATGAAAGTCTCTTTATTATGTATCCCAATTACACCCCTCGATCAAGAAACTATAATATTATTTGAAAAAAAAATAGAAGAAAAATACTAATTTCCAATAAGAAGCTCTGATGCTTAATATTCCCTCCACAAACATTGCAGATCACAGGGCAGACATGTCCATTGTCATTCAAAGGAAGTCCTTACTGGATGGCACCTGAGGTTATCACTTTATTTTTTGCTTTTACTCTCAAATTAAAACAAATTACTATCATACTCGTGCAATTCTTACTCTTTTCTCTGACAACACAGATTATTAAGAACAGCAACGGTTCCAACCTTGCTGTTGACATTTGGAGTCTTGGGTGTACAGTTTTAGAAATGGCAACAACAAAACCACCATGGAGCCAGTATGAAGGGGTCAGTTTTATATCTTTAATTTCTTTTTTCTTTTCATTTTTCAGCTTTTATGCTCAACCCATGACTCTTTTATTATATATAAATTATAGGTTGCTGCATTGTTTAAAATTGGAAACAGTAAAGAGCTCCCTGTGATTCCTGATCATCTATCTGAAGAGGGGAAAGATTTTGTAAGGCAATGTCTACAAAGGAATCCATCACATCGTCCCACGGCTGCTCAGTTGTTGGATCATTGTTTTGTTAAAAATGCTGCTCCCTTGGAAAGGCCGTTGTCATATTCTGAACCATCTGACCAACTTACAAATGGGGTAAATCTCTGTTAATATATGCTACTTATGTTCTTAGCGTAATTTCCTTGGTTTCTGAAAGGTAAGTTCTAGATTTACTTTTCTGTTTGGTCACTTTGGTGTTTTCATCACTGGTTCAAATCAAATATGCTGTTCATATGCTTGAATGGCAACTTTTTGCAATTTTCTTTGATAATTCTTCTTGTACCCAGAAACTGTATTAATAATTTGATATTAAAAAAGGTTCATACAATAGTGTACTGACGATTTTGACATATGTATAGTGTTATTTATTTGCTCATATCTGTTGGTGATTTATTGTTAGAACTAAAACAAGGATTTATTGTAACTCTTTAATAATGTTTTCCAGGGAATTGGGCATCCTAGAAATCGACAAGTATTGGATTCAGATAGACTTGTTACTCATTCATTTAGAGTGCCAAGACCGGGTTTTATTTCCAGGTATGTCTCCCTTCCCCCCACTCCACCACACAAAGTCGCACACACACACACACTGACACACACACTAACACTAACACAGTAAATCCTCCAGGTGAAACATAAAGTATCTTTCTTATATCTGTTCTTGTATCATGTTTGCAGTGATGTTCAAATTCCAAGGAATATATCCTGCCCGGTGTCTCCAATTGGAAGTCCACTTTTACATTCAAGGTCACCACCACAGCACCTTAACGGAAGGATGTCCCCATCACCGATATCGAGCCCACGAACCACTTCAGGCACATCCACTCCTCCAAACACTAACACTTGTAAAATCCCGTTTCATCATGTTAACCAGTCAGTTTACCTGCACGAGATCTCAAAACCCACCAACATATCTTACCGTGATCCTGTCCCTGATCTGTTTCGAGCCAAGCACCATCCTCATGGAGGAAAGCAATTCAGTGGCCTCACTCAACAACTTCACGGGGGACACGCGGTTTTGGCTGATTCTGTATCTCATCTACTCTTAAGGGACAAAGTGAACTATAAACCATCTCTGGATTTAAATCCTTTTTAAGGTGGAAATTTCATTCTCATTCATATTTTTTTATTGCGTAATGGGACTAATAACAGGAAAAAGACGTAAAGCGGCTTGATACGTGATCTAATTCAGAGATGGGTTTTGCATAATAATCTCTGTATATTGAGTTCTGCAACCATCATTGGAGACTTGACTGGTTTTAAGTTATGGAAAGGCGGCTTTGTTAACAGGTAACAGTATGGTGGTATAAAACAAGAGTTCTTTCACATGTTATATCGTCAAATAGAAGAGTAAGAAGTAGTTTAATAAATAGAATTAGGGGTCTTTTTCTTTTTCTTTTTTCTTTATTCTTGTGGGAAGCTGAAACTGCTGTACATAAAATGCAGAGTCAGTATTGCATTTGTGTTCACTTCACTTGACACACTTTCTACTGGCAACTTGTATCTATATACTATCGGTGTGTACCATTTCAGGGAACTGGGATATGTGGTAAAATGTTTATCAACTTCTTTTTCATAAAATCTTATTTGGTTATTTGACTGCAAACAAACGAATTACAAGAAATAAATAATTTTGAAGGCAGAGCATGACTCTCACACTATCTGCTGCTATTTTTCATCTTGGGTTGGCTTCAGATGTAGCCTTGTGACTTGTGGAAAGATATGCAGAGTATAAAGGGCCAACATGGTTTGCATCTTCTTTTGCCAATGCTTACAACCTCCACCCTCAAACTACTCCAATTTGACAGTGTTTACAAGACCTAATCAGGTTCTAAAAACCCTCAGGGTGTGTTATGTATGAATAAAGGTGGAATGTCATACCTTCAACATTTATAAAGTGAAAGCACTGAAGTCTAATGTGACACCCTAAATTCAAAGCAAATCTTTTTACTAACCAAAATTTCATATGCAACCAAAGTGTGCATTTGTTAGCTTACAACATTGGATATGACAAATTTAATAGATATAGATATAATAGGAGATGTTTTAATCAAGAACCGTTATTCTGATAACTGTGAGAATCAATCTTAGTCATTGATTAAAAATAAGTCAAAGACTAATAATGCTAATGGCTTATTAATGATGGGTGTTTCGGGAAAATCAAGCCTTACTTGTTAATCATTATCTATAAATATATGTTAACTTATCACAACATATCAGTTTTCACCATTGAATACGAAATAGGTTGTCCAAACATACTAGCACTTTAGTTCTCTAAAAAAGCATGTACATGGAGTCTTTCTTTTGTGTTTATAGTTTGTCACTTGGGTCACCAATTCTACATAGCAAAGGACGTACCCTTAAAGCTTAGTGAAGATAGATTCTACTTGCGCTATAAGGGCAACGAGGGATGACTGTATAGTCCTAGTGATCAATAATAATCAATATCCTGTTGATAACAAATCTACAATCTTTTATGAACGTATTACTTACATAATCATATATGTATAGATAACAATACTAATACCTCAGAACGTAAACAAGTTTCCAAAACAACAAAATGGTCGAACAAGATGTGAGAGCAAGTCCATGGTCATACTGTTGTGTGATTGTCCAAGGTCTACAACGAATCCCATGGTCGGACTGTTGGGTCAAAGTCTCGTAGGATGAAAAACTCATCAATGCTCAAGACGCGACTCATTTTGGATATAAGTTACAAAGCATATTGACCAAATTACTTCCAAATGGAGGACTCTACAACTAAACATGAGCAAGCTAGTTTAATGGCTACTATATGAGGGTGTCCAAGAAAGGTATTATAGTTTGTGGGATGATGACGTGTTTAAACAAGCATGCACATGAATAACAAATTAATTAATACACTTTTCTTCCAATGATACATGAGAAGTTTTAGAAGAGACAGCCGTGGTCGTTGAATTGGTAGGAAAACAAACACCGGGCTATGGAAGCAGTCGATCCAGACCCATTGTTGATCATGACGCACGTCATGGATGAGAATAAGCTATTTGGTGATGATTATATTCCTTGTCGATCCGCCCGGATGAGGACAAAATTGCTCATTACAACAATGATTTGACCGAAAATAACAAGTCGACTCTAAACACGATACAAGAAGCCCAACGATCTTGATTGATGCTAGACGAGTTGCTTTTTTATCTGTTCCTAGGGAAGAGATATCCGAGCATGACCCAAGAATCATCAAAATGACAACCATGAAAAAATTGCTAAAAATATAAATATCCGGATGAGTAGGGTTTTAAAAGTTAAATATTTTGCTTGTGTTGTAAAACATTGTTTTTAGTTTATATATTTTTAGTATCCTAATATTTTACTTTTAGTTTATTTATTTTTAGTCTAATATTTATATAGAAATATAAAAATTAGATAAAATTGGAAATAGAAAATTATTATTAGAGGATATTAAAAATATGTTAAGAATTCGTAGCTATTAATTACTATGTGTGCACTAAAATTAATAAACATTTGATAAAGTGAGTTATATTGATGTAAAAGTGATTTATGTGACAATGATTATAATTGATTTTTTTAAATAAGAAGTTTAGTTAAGAATTATGTCATTAGCACTTCGTTTTTAGTTTTTGTTATATAAAATATTAATGACCTTTTTACATATTATATTTTTATATTTATTTTGGTTTCTTATATAAATATCTGTTATATTTAACTGTGAGGTTTCATAACTACTGTATATTAAAAAAGTTATATTATTACTATATATTTTTTTAACATGTACATTATTAGTGTATATTAATCACTTCTCATGTGTCTTATAGGATGATTATGTTTAAATAAACAATAGCTCAAATATGTTTTACTCTTTTCACAAACTTTATATTAATTATTTACTATTATTATTATTGAGTTAATATGGTGTTAGTGAATTATACTACTTAAAGTTTTTTTTTTCAAAACATCAAACTTGATGGGTAAATATAAGTTTTTTGAAGATTAAAAAGTCAATTTTTTTATCTATAAGATATGAAATCTCTTTTGACTCCTTTTTGTTTCATTATTCTTGCACCATATTAGAACCCTAATCCTATGATTATTGCGTTTCTATTATTTTTGCATGTGTTTTTAACTAATTATTAATATATTATCATGTCGATCAACCTAATTTTATGATTTATTGTGATATTAAAATTCTACATTTATAAAACCCGGCGTAATGCACGGGCTATATGTTACTAGTTAATACTATTTACGAAACAATCATGAAAAAAAAAATTAAAAATGAAACAGAGGTATTGTTTTTGGTTTTCCCTCCTCTGTATCCCGCTCCTTTTCATTTCCCTCGTATTAAATCTGTGAATTACTTTGAAATCAATTGACAGTCAAGTAACATTCTCTCTTTCTTCCTTTCTTCCTTTCTTCCCCTCACCCTTCACCCACCCCTAATTTTGCCCTAGTTCATCTTGTTCCTTACATTTACAAGAAAAAAAGGGGATTCTAAATAAATACAAAAGTTGGTTGGGGTAAACAAACGGCTCTTTAGCTCAGTGGTTTAAGGCGCGTGTATAGGTCTCCAGCGGGTCGTGGGTTCGATTCTAGCTATATTCATTTTTTTCTTACATTTATTTCCATCAAAATTTTCAATAGTAACCCTTTCTCTTTACTCATATTCCAATAACAACCTCAAGTTATTAATAAATTGTAATAAAACCCCCTTACTTTACTATAATTTATAAAACAACTTTATATAGTATAGTTTTCTAAAAATAAATGTTTTAGTACTATATACAAGTAACTTTACTTGATTTTATTTTTTTATTTTTACATATTATATGTGACCCTTTAAATCCTACACAATTTTAATATTTACAAAACAACTTTATATAGTATAGTTTTCTGAAAATAAATGTTTTAATAACTTTTTTGTTTCTTTTTCGGACTTTTTCAATAAAAAAAAGCTCAATTTCAAAAAACGTGTATTCATTTAATACACCCATATAAGCCTACATAATATATCTTATGTACTCGCGAATTATAACTTTCTCTTATAACAAACAACCAAATCCAAAAAATATGAACCCTTTAAAATAATATTAAACATGAAAATTGAAATTCAAAACTTCATATATCTAAGTAGTTATTAAAAACATTCTAGAAAAGTGTAAAACTACGTTTAATAACTATATATGAAGTAATTTTTCTTAACAACTGTTACATCATAAGCCAAACAGAAGTTGTATATATTTTTTACTCATCTTCTAACTCAGTATATTAACACAGGTGTTAAAACTAAAAAATTGGACGAGAAAAAAATACACATCGATAAACACAGAAAGAGTTACATAGTTATTTGTTAATTATTAAGCTAATATAATGTATTACATAATTCCTCTGATGAACTAAATGAATTTGTACAACAAAAAAACATACGACACATTTTATCTCGAAAATGTTATTCTCCATCGTCTAAATTTACTACTTATCTTTGTCAACTTCAATTTTTCAATAATCCATATATCCAAATAACTTTTTGAGTTCTTTTTATGTAGATTTCCAGATTAAACGAGGGCCTTAGATGTTCGATATAATAGGGCCCTAGGGTGTGGAGTTTGTTTTTTATATTAAAATTGTGTAGGATTTATAGTATACAAGTACTTACTATTAGATCAAATCCAAGTCACATTTGTTAGTAGTGAAATACGCTCTCATTGTTTAAATATTTTACGTAGTCTCAAGATAAACGGAAGTTAAATTACTTTAAAAACATTCAAGTGATTCAGTTTTAAGTTTCATATCTAAATTCAATTTACCATTTTTATCTAACTTTTTTAGGAAAAAAATAGTAGATGAATAATCTAATAAAACTCGATTAAAAAGTAATTAAACCCCGACGCGAAGCGCGGGTAAGCTAACTATACACATACACACCATTTAGACTGCGTAAGGTTCTTTTGAAATGGAAATCTCCCTTGATTAATTCATGAGTACTAAAGTACAATATTATTGTTATATATTAATTTTGTTGGGTGATTAATTATTTAATTAATAGATTAAACATGCATGCATGCATGAAGATAAGAACTTACATATATATCGGGTTTTAAGACTTTTCTTTATGGACTTCAATTCGCCGACAATAAGAGTGAGCGAGAGACAATGAGACAAACATGATCATGCGACTAGACGACGACACCGACCGATCGACAACCGGGAGAGATTTGAGGTTAATTGCTACCAGCTGCCTTTTATTTATATATTGTAACATAATAACATGCATGCCTACTTCATAACACATTTCTTTAATAATTGATTTTGCTAAAAATCAACTCTAAAACTTTATATTTGATTTCCTTCAAGAATTTCGTTTCCCAAAATTGATTAGTATCTTCACAGTTAGGTAGGCAAATCTTAATAAATTTTTTACAGAAACTTGATGAGTCACGGACTCACGGGCATTCTTAAAAGCTAATTTCAAGACAACTCACTTTCTTTATTCTTTGTTAGTGCACCTTTAGTCCATACTACTTGACAAGAATTTAATAAATTATAACATCATTGTTCTACTATTTATACAATTTTATCTTTTAACTTTTACACTTCATTAAACTCAACATAGAATTAGAAAAAATAAATAAATAAGAGATTTATTTATATTAAATTTCGTGAGGTCCATCATTATTAAAATTAAAAAAAAAAGAGATGAACCCATCTAATTCTATACATCTGTGGTATCCCCATTCAACCCTCTATAGTCTATCCCCCTCCACAATTGATACCACTTTGTTAAACCCTCATACAACCCTTATTGACCTCCCATTAAAGGTGCTAATAGAACAGATATATGATAATGATTTTTGTGGTTTATATGTAAAAAAATTTATTTGCTCCATCTGTTTATAAACTTATAAAAATCATCCTTATTTTTAAAAGATATCATCATTTTTATTATTCCATTTTAAAAGAAGTTGTTTTTAGGGTAAATTACACGAAAATATAATAAATTTGTTTTGGTTATAATTGTATATTTATATATAAAAATATTATATTTATATAGAATACAACCAATTTTCATAATTCTTTCATTATATGTTGTATACAATAAAATTATGACAACATTCATTATATGCACTATTAACTAAAAATCAGATACATAAAATATTTGTTTGCATAATATATTAGAATTATGATAGTTAATTTTTGTTTTTATAATCAAGAATTTTAATTGTATACAATACTAAACCAAAAAAAAATTAATTATATTTTAAAGCAATTCATCTTGTTTCTGATCCATGGATTGATTAAAGTCAAATTAGAGTTTGTTAACTTTACATAACTGACAAATGTATCCTCTTATGTGGTTTATTTTTGACTATTTAGTGTTTATTAAAAATATAGGAATTAAACATATATATATAAAAGGCATGCAAATTTTTTAAAAATAACCATAAATTGAGTCTCAATCAACCAATCACAACTTTCAATTTCAAAATTAATCAATTCTTAAAACAATTTTAGAAAGTTTAATGTGGAATGGAATTCAATTTTGAAATAATTTAGGAGGGGGCTAGATGAAAATTCATGTGAGAGGTTTTTAAGAAAATATGAGAGGGTTATATAAAAATTATATATTAATGTAATTAATTATAAGCTTTTTATAAATTATTGTTAGTAACTTTTCATATATTTTGTTTAAAGAAAGAATAATTATATATTTACGATCGTCTCATTTTTATCTATGTTTTGGTATAAATTTTATTGTAATATGACACTTTTTTAAAATTAGGATATTCTTAATTTTTTGTTATCCATTAATAGTAGTGAGTTGAGTGGATTTGTTGGGATTATAGTGATGAGTTGAGTGGTCAACTTAAATATGCAATTCAAAGTGTTTAGTTATTGATTTTGACGTATTTTCAATCTTATTAGAAAGATGTATGAAATTTTTTATAAATATGGTTCAAAATAAGATGTATCATTAAAAGATTATATATTATATATTTAAAAATTTAAATTCAGAGATGTAAAGATATGTGTTTTTGATGGTCATAAAACTATATTATTAGTGTAGGTAGTTAGCTAAAGAAGACAATTTCTTCTGATGATGTGTTTTGTTATGACGATTAACAAAAGTCAAGGATAGTCACTTTCAAAAATTGGTTTATTCCTCAGGAAACTTATGTATAAACATGGTCAACTGTATGTTGCCGTTTAACGTGCTAAAAGTGAAAAAAAAATTAAAAGTTTTAATTTGTGATAACAGTGGTAATGTTACAAACAAAATAACAATGTGGTCTACAAAAAAGTGCTTCAAAAAATTTAGTTATTTTTTTGTTAAGCATTATGACATATGTAAGTTTACAGTGTTATTTCATTTATTGTATTATTTTTATTTGAAAATTTTAATATCTCAAATACACTTTCGAAATATCCGTGCGTGCACTGGGCAATGAACTAGTTAGATATGATTTGCATTTATTTGGTTATATTTAAATATTTTTTTTTTGTAATTTGATAGAAGGTCAGTATCTCTTTATATTAAGTGTTTATATTTTATTCTTGAACATTTCATTATTTATTTAAATGTTCTTGAAACCATCAAAGTCTATCACCATCAACCACCTATTGACTCCTATAAACTGCCTCCATCTTTAAAAACAACAAAATCTAAACAGATTCATGAACATGGATCAGACATGAAAACACGTGTAAGCACAAATAAAAAACAAATCCATTAACCCAATCAAAAGGCAAATATCATAAACAGGTTCATAAAGGAGATGGGTCCACAAATGCATGCAAATCACAAAAACCCGATCTAGATGAGGAAAGATGGTGAAGCGGATCGGGTTTCAGACCAAGTTATCCGGATCTGGAATTAATCAAAATCCACAAACACCACGTAACCCCTAAAAAGAGATCTGAAATCCAACCCACAACTCATTGAAGTGGCGAAGAGACAGAGAGGAGGGAGTGAAAATAAAGAGATACATAGTTACAATTGATAGTAGTCAAAATGTCTTCATGTACATGTTACATAGAATTCATAAAGTTACCTTCATGTGTAGCTTACATAGTTACATGAGACTTACTAACGTGACAAATAAGCAGTTTAAATGAATAAAAGACTAATAGTGTTATTTTTTTTATAAGAAAAGGGTCATCCGTATAATTTTATTATTAAGTTTTATTAACAGAAGGACTAATTAAACCTGAGGTTAAGAGTAAACATCCAATTATGAAATCTACTCAAATAATCAAGAATACCCCTAACACCAAATCTAAATATCAAACTAAAAATCAAACCGTGTCTAAAAGGAGGATGTTTGAAATAACTCTTTTTTTTTACCCTGGAAATTTGATTATAGTTTGTGTGTGTGTGTGTGTGTATGGACTGTGGGCTGGGGTGTGTGTGGGTGAGGGGGTAAGAGTACTAGGAGTAGTAACATCTTACCACTCCTACCATACTGTCTCGTCATCCTTTTTATTTCACTACTTTACATACCACTCAGCCACATAGTGATCACTTTCACTATATAAACTTTTGAGAACCACTAATTACCTCATTAACTAACTAGAAATTAAAAAAACGAAAGAATATGTGAGGATGGCCCACCAAATTCAAGACTACACCACTTTTTTTAGAGAGGTTGGAGTGACAGGTGGTTTTGGCGTGTAAGAAGCCAAACCACACTATGGAAGAAGAAAAAAACCACTCTATCACGTCGTTAATTAATTTTGGTATGGTTGTATCCACATGCGTAGTGGGTATCAAATGTAGGTCCAGCTGTTTTTATTCTTTTTCTTTTAATTTTGGTAGTGAGTGTTAGGTGGGTCCCATAATTTGTTGTGGTAGAAAGTGATGGCTATAGGGCTGAGTGGTTGGTTAAGTGATAAGAGAAAGAAAGTGATGTGAGTCCGTAACGGTATGATGAGTGTGATAAGAGGTAACCATACCGTTCACTCTTATGTGGTAAACTCCACACCAGTAATGTTTTTACATAGGGGCGGAGTGGAAAAAAGATTGACCACCATGTGGTGGTGGTCACCACATGACTTGCCACATTGCCACTCCGTTCACTCTAAGTGTGAGTTTTGCAGATTGGAGTGTTTTAATGAAGTGATGCTATTTTTTTATTGTGATGGCATGTTTTGTTTATAAGTAAAAATCTTAGAAGATTTTGCTCTTTTAGCGATGTAGGATCATTCCATCTTATTATTATTATTTTTACTAGCTTAACACCCCGTGTATAAACACGGAAAATGATTAAAGTCAGTTTTAGATTTTTTTAGGATTTTAAGAGTACTAACATTTATAAATATACAATTGCAAAACATACATTGTTATATAAAACGTAGTATGAACATAATTGTTTTCTTTAGAATTTCTTAATCGTGATTTCTTCCTAGAAGTTGAATATTGTTCCAATAAAGATCTCTTTGAAGACGATGAAGAAGATTAATTGTTAATTATCTGTAATTGATAACTATCAAAATAAAAAAGAATCATAGCAACATGTGTGATGTCCAAATGCAGTAATGTTTATAGATTTAAGATATAAATGCCTACAATAGTTACGATCCCTCCGTTAATAAATACCTATATTTGAAAAGTAATTAAAAAATGAAATAGTGAGCTGCTAATGTTTCAATTCATATTGTGATGAATTTAAACATTTATAATTGTTTTTAAAATAAACATGTTTCTAACTAATATATAATGACATTAGAAAGTTTCTAACTTAATGTTACTATTTACATATATCTTGTAGGATAATTAACATATATTGTTTTTATATATTATATGTTTACCAATACTAATCACCTACAAATATGGAAAGTTTAAAAATTTTAAAAACTTTAGTATCTAAAATTATTTACGACTTTTAACTAATCACTCTTGATTTAAGAAAAGTAAATATATTGAAAATAGGATGTTGTTATCGGTAATTATAGGGGGTTATTAAGAAAATTTGTAAAATAGAATGTTGTAATTGATAATTGTTATAATTAAGGGATAATTATGAGATGGTTATTAAGAATATTTGTAAAATATAAAGTTATAATTGATAAAAGTTTGTTATAATTAAAGATGATGATGTCATCATCCTTTTCTTTTAATAATATTATTATTATTATTATTTTTCTAGCCTACTCATCTCTCTATATATATCGAGTATATTCCACATGAACGCGTTTATGAAAAAAACAACTTATAAGCTTATGCTTATGCTTATCTGTTTGATTATAGGCTACATTAGAAGTTTGGAACCCTTAGTCTTAGTAAGCTTTTATAATCTGGATCTAATAACCTTTAAAGGAGTAGAATGTATATAAAAGTAGGCCGAAAACACTTGCAGTTCGGAATGTATGACAATCCAAAGGGCCTCTATGCATCTCTAAGGTGTGCAATCAGAATTCTTGCAACACCATATATAAATATATATGATGGTTTTACAAAAAGAAACAATGGTCCAAGGAATACTGTCGGTGATTACTTGATTAAATTCATGCTAAAATCCCACAATCTCTTGGCCAAATCCATGTCTTTGGCCAGCTCTGTTGTTTTCGCCAAGTTGCTATCCGAAAAATATGCACCGCTAACCCCTTTAACTTGAGGGTGGAGTGCTACATAGCATGTCGTTGCCGCCCCCTAGTACCCCACACAAAATATAAACGACCAATAATTGTAACTCCAAAGGTGGAAAAACAGGCGGGTTAGACAGGTTGTGTAACAAATTTGGACCGACTACTAATGTTTTTTACCTTCTTAGTACGGATATGCCCAACTTTTTATTATTTTATGTAAAAAAATTATGATTTACAAATGTTAACTGGTCCAAATAACTTCTATTTTCGTTAGAAAACGGGACCAAGTGCAAAATGTGGTTAAGAACCTAAATAACTTCTATTTGGGTTATAATTTATCTCTCATGGGTCAACGGGGTAAACTTTACAAGCTTGGTTAAAATGGAATGGTCAAAAGTTTATTTAAATGCTTAGATCGTTTAATCCTGTAAAAGTTAGTGTTCTAGTAATATACTTGTCCTATTTTATATTTAATATACTAATTATATATCTCAAGAGAAAAAAGGGAAAAGGACAGGGTTTGTGGGTCAACCCACCCATTTTGACCCGTATTAGAATTTTACCTTCACTAACCTGAACAGTTTAGACCCATTGCCCAACCTGCCAAAATTGACCCCTTAAAAGCATAAGTTGTATAAATTACTAACCTGCTGAACATTTTTCATCAGGAGACTACTAAGCTTGCTAACAAAACCTGCATTCGAACATAGCAGCAACAATGTAGTTATAAGCAAGATTTCTTAAGGTAATATGATATTATGATTTTATCTTATTTGGAAAATAGTCATGAAACATTACCCTCAGCAAAGCTGGGAGGAGTAAAAATGTGGCGGAACAGATTCGTTGAGATTACTCCTGGATGAAGAGAATTTGCAGTTATTTCTGCTCCTTCTCCCTGTTCAATCAGCAAATCATAGAATATTTTGATTAATAAGGTCAACGATGTTATCTTTCGAATCAAGATTTGGATTTCCTGACCATCTATATGTTTTTATTTGTTATTGTAGTAGTTCAATCTAACATTAAAGATGGCGATTTTAGTTTTTCAGATTTGAGGAATTCTTGCCATTTTGTAGTTGAAAGCAATCTGTTTAATTTCAAAACTGCTGAAACACATTTCATTTACAAAGAAAATGAAACTTAAACCTTTAGATTTCTTGTAAGCTCATTAGCATGCAGAATGTTGGCTAGCTTTGATTGACCATATGCTTGATATTTACTGTACCTGTACAACATCACCTAATCAAGTTACAGTACAATGGGGTTTTGTTAAACCTCTACATACTTGTTTACTAATAAGTAGTTCGATCGGGGTTGTGTTCTACTTCAAATGGGTCAACTTAAAAGATTTAGCTAAAATAAAAACAGGTTGAAAATCACCAGGAGTTCAGTTTCAATGCATACGGCCTCCTACATTGACTTATTCATAGAGATGGGTTATCAGTGTAACAGTATAGTTTTTGTAAATTGATTATTTATGTTTAATAATGACAAAAAACAGACAGGTTCAACCCAACTAGTTCAACATTTAGAATTGTACTTAAAATGGGGTGTTGATCCTGAACCCGCTCAACCTGCATATCTTACCACCTTCAATATCATATGCAATTGAAGAGAAGATACTTATATGGCCCTCGTACAAGTCAACATTTTTTTTACCGTAACCGTCATAAAAACTAGTCATATGGTTGGATGTTGTACTTGTACCCAATGTTTTGTGAAGTTCTTTGCCTATTGGTCAAACTTTCTGGCAATAAGAGAAAGCCACTTAACAAGTTGACCATTAGTGAAATATTCACCAAGGGAAAATCTGTTGGCCAATTGTAGAACTAGTGAACAAAAAAGGTGCTTAAAATACAAGATAAATAGCAAACTTACTGCTTTTCATCATTAATTTTATCGAAACGAATTCCTTCAGGATAAGTGATCCTATGGGCCTCTGATGACACATTCACTATCCTTCCCTCTTTCTTACTTTTACGTGCCGTTTTCTTCATATTCTCAAGCAAAAGATGTGTCAGAAGAAAGTGACCTGCAAACACCGGTCTTAGCAGATAAGGACTTACTGTACTGCACAACTGAAAGGATTCAAGTAAATGAACCAAATAAAATACATAAAATATACCTAGATGATTAGTGGCAAACTGTAGTTCTATATTATCTTTAGAAAGCAGGAATGGAGTCATCATTATACCTGCATTGTTTCTTAACACAAAACATGGAAGCAAATGAACAGAAATAGGCAAATAGCTTTAGCTTTTTCTAAATTAAAAATGCAAATACATAGTCCCACTATTCCAAAAGAAAAGGACAGGTTGACCTTAAAAATGATATGAACTTTTCAGAATTTTCACTAAAAGTTTCTACACTGATGGTTGTAATGTATGGCATAATAATACATACCATCTCCTAATTTGAACGTGATCAATTTGAGTTAATAGTCTATTCCAAAGGGGGTTGCTCCATGCAGGTAAGTTTGACCATGTTGATGTTTTCCTTTATTGCCAACAAGGTTTAATCTTACCTTAAGTTTGATAGTTGCTTATCTTTCTATGGTGAAAACAAAAATGGACGCAAAATACATAAATCTGATTAAATATTACTTTTCTATGCAATAACCGTTTTCTGGAGGGAGTGAAGTCTAATGTACAAAACAAGGAGGGAATTTCATCATGTTACTATTTAATAATCTTACATTAACAAGTTTAATGATCGGCCGCTAGAATTAAAATCAGAGGCGAATTTCCTGACGGATGCCAAGGAATTAAGATCCAATTCCATTGCATCAACTTTGGCAGTTGGGATTTCTTTGACTATTGCTTCTTGAACCTGTTTGCCAGCAGACATATTCCTGACACCCATGATGACATCAGCCCCTCGAAGAGCTAAGACTCGTGCTGTTTCACGGCCAATGCCACTTGATCCTCCTGTGTTTGTTATATGTGAGCAAAAAATTAAGATAATACAACCTTTTGATCTTAAAAGTAGACTTAATACCTTAAAATTCCAAAAATTATGTAAATTTTGTTAACTATCTATCTCCGAAAATTGTTATATGATAGACACCACTTGTTATGGAATTAAATCTTGTTTCTTTTCAGTTTGATGGATGTCCCAACTACATGCATCATATTACTACTATAAACCCAACAGAAACTTGCCAACTAGTGTACTTTCTAGGTGTTTTTTTTCTGCAATTTTTGTTATCTGAAGTATTCTTTTTAGAAGAGAAATGATTCAAACTCTTATTTTAGCTTAAAAATACTTATGATAAGAACTTGGCATGAATGCAAAGTGTATGAGGGTGTAGGCCCCTTTTCTAATGTGATAAATGCATGCAAAGTTTCCATTAGGATGAGTTTAAGGCTAAAAATTAGGAAAATATTTCATTACTCTATTTACAAATATGTAAGTGGTAAACTGGCTACATTATTTCTATTAGAAGCTAAACCTATTGTTTTAGGTTGAAATTCAACACAAATATCTTAAAAATTAATTAGCAGTAACCAATCTAGACCCCTAGGGTATCATGTAATTAAGGATATTAACTGGTGTTGCAAAATTATAACACAAAAAGGCCAGCTGTGCGTCAAGTTACAATTGTGTTATTATCCAAGGGCGTTAATCACGATCATGTTTGGTTAGCAGTGTTTTCACCTGAATCAATCTACATTAACAGTCACCATGTTGACCCTGATTATACCTAAACGATGACAAATAGTCCAACAAAACACAGATTCGAAAACTAAGATATGATCATTAACAAAAGACGACGAACCTGTAACAATGGCAGTGAGTCCAGAGGCGTCAATTCCATCGGTAACCTGCTCGGCGGTTGAATATTTCGAGAACCCAGAAGGACCAGGTTTACCAAACAGCCACATATCTGGGATTTTGGAATGAAATCACAGTTAAAGGATGAAATGAACAAGGGTTTTATCTTTGGGAATTGGGTAAAAGCAGTGTGATTGTGACGATGATTGGATGGAAGTAGAAAAGAGAAGAAGCAATGGAGTTGATGTCGCCAGGTCGACCCCATACATACAAACCATATCGCAATCCACACGCATCAACCACTAACAACGTATTCGCTTTGCTCACCAATACAGTGACTTATAACCTCACACTTTTATTGATAGGACTATAGGAGGCACTATTCATTCATAAATAACCTACTTTATTCTTGGACAAAAATTCACTCAATGTGGTATAGCGTTTATTACATATGCAGTCTGTTATGTTTATCAATTAAGCTGGAGATTATTATAATCAGCACTTATTTTTTATTAAAAAAAGCCATAAAATTATATATACAAATAATTATTTTGAACTTACAACAAATGTAACGAAATAAATAAGTAGTTTTACAAGAAGTTGAGCATTTAAAACCACCCGACCCAGCTAAACGACACACATTGTTGCTACAATTTAAAAATTACGGAATTATAATAAGTACTTTGTAATACTACTAGTGCATGTCCATCTCATGTTCAGTTATAAAGAGATGAGATGGCGTGTTGAAGACAGAACACATCACAGACGTGTTTTCCAGTAGTGGTGATGCGCGAGGTAAGACGGTGGGTTGAGGTGGTTCTGTTCGCCGGCTGTTGCTACAAAGGCTTCGGGTGGCCCGGCAGCGGACACAAAAGCTTCCTGAGTTAGGAGTGATCTGCTAAACGAATAAACCGTTAGCCTCGTCACGAGGGGGTTCCTCGTGACCAAGCTCCGGCGTGAGAGTAAGATTACTAATTCCTTCAAAAAGAGTGTCTAAGTTCTTAAGCTATAGAGGGGGTGTTAGAGGTTCTCGAGAATACCTCTTTGAGTTACCTGGATGCTCCTTTTTATCCTTTTCTTGGTCAAGAGAAGCTAGCTATTATCCGCTGGTTATTGCAGTGTTCTTTTCCTAAGGTAGATAGCTACCTTTCCTTTTTGTCCCTTTCTTTGTCTGCTACAGCTACAATCTTTCTTAAGATGATGTGTTTTCTTACTATCCGACTATATTGTGATTGGTCCTCTAGTACTTCAGCTGACAGAGGAATGTCAACCATGCTTCTTCTAGATGGTGGGTTTGTTCTTCATGCTTGGGCCGGAGGTTTACCTTTTTATTGGGCTGTTGGTTTAATTACCTTTTGGGCTTGGTACACACATACATTATCACCGGCGAAGGGGGCGAGAGGTGATGGATGGCGGTGGTTAAGTGAGGAGGATGGAATGAGAGAGAAATTATTTTTTTTGGAAGGGGAGTAATTATAATAATAAGAATAAAAAATAAATATCAATTTATATTAATGATAAAAATAACATTTATGATAGTAAAAGTAGAAAAAAGGGTACATAAGGATACTTTAGTCATTTCATGTGAAAAGAATGAAGGTATTTTGATCTTTTTAGTTAGACTAGGAACCGCCGTGAAATTTTCTCTACTTTCAAAATTCTATGAGTTTTGTTCATTTACTCTCTTTTTTTACTTCTTATATTTTCATAAGTGCAAATATATGTATTTATTGATATTACTCATTATTCCCATTTTTTATAGATAATAATAATATATTAATTTATTTTGAAAAAGGTTATATAAATGTTAGAGCTATAAGAAAAACTAAAAATTATATTCATAATTTTATTATTTTTATGCATATTTTGTAGTCAATTTAAGTTGCATTTTGCATTAAACAGTTTTAATCTCATCCGGAATAGAGTCTTTTTAAGCATCACTAGCAGTCGTATTACTATTTGTTACTTACAATCTTGGATTTTAAAAGTGGCACTGTGATATTATAACAATCAAAATAGTCACTTAATTATCAGTTATAATGTCATCTAAAATATAGTGTTATACTTAACTGAAAACGAAATGTCATATACATCTAATATAAATACTTCAGAAAATGCATGAAAAATATTTATAAAAGTTACATTTAGCAATCATATACTCTTTAATTTAGCAGTATTATGAAGTGATTAACATGTTTCTCTCTCTCACTCTGATGTTGATGGTTCAAGATTCGTCCTAAGCATATGTGTAAATTAGATAATTGTGTGTGTTAACTGTTTGAACAGTTATATATAGCAAATAGGTGAAAAACCTGATAGCTTTGTATGATAAAGTTGGAAGGTGTTACGAACGTTTAACTTTTTTCACTCCATAGGCTTAATTGAGAGCTAATCCACACTATAAGACCATAAGTATGGTATACAATTCAGGTTACCAAATCCAAATGTTACATCAAAGTTACATTATCTTTCTATTGTATCTCTTTTTGCAACCCAAAAACAAATATAACTTAACTCAATTATCTTATTTTTTATTTTTATTTTTTTAATATATATATGAGTGAAGGAGGAATAGATATATAAGAGGGAAAAAGAACTCAAAGAAGAGAGAGGAGATAGGAAGGCTCAAGTTTCCCAAACCTAGCATGTATGCCCGAACATGTTACTTTGGAGGGCGTATAGGTGTTTTTGATCTACACAATGACTCTCCCAATACCATACGAATGACCTAAGATCCAGGTATCATTTAATTTATTTTATTATCTGAGAGAAAATCTAAAATTGATGCTAAACTAGTTTTTAATTGCCCTCGCATTTGCGAGGGGATGAATTTAAAAGCAACAAATTGGTAAGAGGGATTAGGTGTGAGTGAGATAGGCATCGTAGGAGATGTAGTTCTACTTTGTGTAAATATCAAAATACCATAAGAAAATAAATTATTATGATATTTTATGAAATTACCTCTTTAACCTTGAAAATGTCATGATAAAAAGACCTTTTATTATGGTCTGAACATTAAATGCTTAATAATCCTCCTTTTTTATTCCGGGCCTCCGGCGGTATATATGATAAGCACTTGAAGTTAATATCAGAATTATATTTTTTTTTCTTTTTCTCTCTTTTATCCGATGCCAAATATACATTTAACAAATCAAATATTTTCTCTTTTCTTACTCTCTATTACACAACAAAAAAAAAGAAAAATATGCCGATTAATTGGAGGGAATTCAAAGGGGGACGTACCGGTCAGCATTTGACACCTAAACTACCCTAAGAGGAACCCGAAAGATTTCAAAAGACCCTACTCTTTGCGTTATATGTTTTAATTTAAAAGGCTACAATGACATTCAATCTCTCGTTACAAAATGATAATATAATTTGTCAATTGATATTAAAAGCGTTTTGTTTTACCCTCATGATTTGCTAGATGAAAGCAATTTATATATTAGTTTTTATATTTTTTTAATATAAAAAAGTTCATAAATTACTAAATGTTGTCAGGTACCCATATTCATCTTTGATTTAGCTACACGTGTCAATATAGCTGTTAGACATCAAAATCAAGGTTAAATTTTTTTAAATTTTATCGTTAATAATAAAAACTACATTTTTTTCTCTTTGATGTACTCGGCCTCTCATGGCCTCCTGGCAATAGAATCGTCTCGACCTCATTCACCGCCTCTAATTTTGAAATCAAAAACCCAGAATCGGGAGCTACAGATTCTTGATTTTGTAGAGGTTGGTGGATGGTCAACGAACACCAATAGAAGCCTTTGGTCAACAGCAAGCGAGGTCGCTGGTGGAAAGGGAGGTGAACACAAAAGTGTCGTTTGGTTGGTCGATAGTTGTCTCTATGAATGCGAGGAAAAAAACAAATAAGGAGGAAAACCATTCTAGTGTTCTTAAATCTTACCCAAATCAAAGCGGTAGAAAGTGGAACAAAAAGAGACAGACTATAATATCGTGAGAAAATGAGGGCAAATGTACAAAAATACCCTTGAATATCTCGGGAGAAATTGACAAAATAGTTTGAGAATTGATATATATGGTAATTTAGAATCTTATTTATACATGTAAAGATCTAATTATGATTTGCCATGAATATATTTTTGTAATTTCAAGTATGAGGACCTAACTTGTTAATGCCTAAGTCTGATTAATATGTGTTAATTTATAGACGGAGTAGATGACTTTCTAAAAATACACTAAGGTAGTGTTTGGTTTGATGGATTTTGTTTTGAAGGAATTGGATTTTAGGAAGGAATTGGATTTTGAAGAATTTGGAATTTGAATCTAAATCCTTCCTTCTTGTGTTTGGTAGTATCAAGAAATGGAATTCACTTCACCACCACAAACCACCATCGCCACCTTCACCACCACCCTACTGCCGCCGCCCCACCCACCACCGTCGATACGTTGCCACCGTCTAAACCCTACGTCGCCGCCACCATCTAAACCGTAAATTTCCGCCACCGTCTAAACCCTAAATCGCCGCCACTGTCAAAACCCTAGCCAGAGGTCGCCGTCGGTCGTTAAACGTCGCCATCGAAGTCGAAACCCTAGCCAGAGGTCGTCGTCGTCATTGAAGGTCTCCGTTGAAGGAAGGAGAAAGGAAGGAAACCCTAGCCAGAGGTCGTTAAACGTCGCCGTTGAAGAGAAAAAGGAAGGAGAAGGTCGTCGTTGAAGTCGCCGCCGACCACCTAAAATGGGTGGTGTTTATGGTCAGTGAAGAGAAAAAGGAAGGAGAAGGAAGGATTTCAAAATCAATCAGCTGTGGGAATTAAAATCCATTTTCTAAAATCCATTTCTCTTCCTTTGTTAAACCAACATATGATTTGGTTGAAATTAAAATCTAATTCCCACCAATTCCTATGGAATCCATCAAACCAAACACTACCTAAGAAAAAATAAACAATATGAGACAAATTTAACAAGAAAGATAAAATATGGAATTTTTTCAAAAGTACTATTGGTTTAATTTTATTTTTAACAAAAGTACGTTCCTTTTTTTAAATTTCATTATTATGGTATCCTGGAACATAGTATCTCAGCAACATGGTATCTAAAATGGGACACAAATTCGGTTATTTTAGCGGCAAATAATAACTAAATTAGTGTAACAACCGTCTAACTGTTGCTTCAACATGTAAACGTTATTCACGGTAACGATGCATGTAAAGAGGTGTTAAGAGGAGTGCGTGTTAAAGATTCTACTTTCGCTAGCACTCATGTACATGATTCGATGGAGGTGTCTTAATATACTTTGTATATTTTTCATAATAAATGTGTACTCGTGTATGCATACAAGAAACAAGAAGATAAAGAGAATCTACAGTCATTTATTCAAGAAGCCTAAATTATGTATCTTTGTTCTTCTGACTCGAACCATAATACTTCTTAAAAGCTTTTGGGAGATAAAAAGGCAACAAAAACCCAAATAGATTAAACCCCCAAAACACCATATTCGCCATTGCAAGCCCTGTTCCTACATACACCCTTCTACTACTCACATATGCCTCTTTATTCCCTTTCATCACTTCACTCTTCACCCAATCCAATATATCATACATCCTCATCGCGTTATAAACCACCGGCACAAAAACCCTAATCGGCAGCGAAAACCCGCCGGAAAACGTCACTCCCTCCATAAACACTTGGCTAGCAAGCAGGAACACATGGGGCGCAGCTGCTTTTATTCCTTCCTTATCACCTTCTAACACGCCGTGTGATATGTAGATCAACGGGAGAATTAGTCCGATTAGGGCTCCGATGGAGACGTAGAGGGTGAGGAGACGTTGGTGGTCGGCGAAGATTGGTGGTTCAGGGGAGGATGAGAGGGCGGGGAAAGCTACCTTGGCGATGAAGAACATGTAGAAGAAGGAGAGGAGTACGAAGGCGATGTCTTGGAGGCCGACCATGCCGGATGCGGAGAGGATGACGGCGATGGCGACGGCGTTGAGGTTTTGGAAAGAGAGGAGGCCGCGCCGGAGATTGAGGGATGGTTTTTCGTTTGTTAGGGCGATAGGTGCGACGCCGGCTGACATCTTCTCTGGTGTGAAATTGGGATTTTGCTTGGCTATGTTCGGAGAAAGAGGTAAATGAAGGATGAAAAGGGGGACGGGATGGGTGTATAGGTGTGGCGGTTGGTGGTGGCAACGGTTGCCACGTGGTAGATTTAAGTGCGTATTTATGTTCAGTGAAGAAGAGGTCCATGCAATTTCTAGCTCACATTTATGTTCAAAAACTAATTAGTATCCAACCCAACTTATCCAATCAAAATGACTGCCACATCAGTATTCAGATTATCCTTTACCTTCAAGTCTTCAACCCTTTTTAATCCTAAACCCTACATCCACTTTTGGTTCATTATATTAAACTTCCGATACATAACTAATGCATTAAGTATGATTACTAAAATGATAGTACGATAACAATCTATACTTTTGTACAAACAATTAAGAAGATTGTATGTAATAACTTATTGTCTCATATAGAAAGATGAAATAAGTTTGAAGTATTTTATAAATTTAAAGTTATGCGCTACTAATAACTTCAACCATGGTTTTAGTTGATATCGAAGTTATTGGGCTAGCTCATGGCTTTGAACTGCAAGGTGTTACAAGTGGTATCAGAGTCATTAGCCCTCGGGTTGTAGTGAGTATAGAACTCATACATCTCCTGGGTTTTGAATTCTGGGTATGTCAGCTTGACGTCTGAAAGAAGTTTGAAACACCTTATAAGTTCAAAGTTATAGCTACTAATAACTTCTACCATGGTTATTAGTTGATTTCGAAATGATTGAGCTAGCTCAAGGCTTTTAAGTACGGGGTGTTACATTGTATGCATTAGATTTACAATTGAGACGACTTCAACTTGTTTGACTTATTCAACTGGTTCATAAATTAATGTGT
The DNA here is from genome assembly GCA_947179395.2 of Pulicaria dysenterica. Classification (NCBI taxonomy): domain Eukaryota; kingdom Viridiplantae; phylum Streptophyta; class Magnoliopsida; order Asterales; family Asteraceae; genus Pulicaria; species Pulicaria dysenterica. The sequence continues at coordinate 98,329,475 of OX359288.1, forward strand.
CAAAACCACCCTTAAAATTAAAGTGACAACTATTTAACGCTTAAGAACTCGCTGCATCCTTATCGCTACATCCTTGAATGATATAATTCCTTAGCTTTATTGTACATAAGCTACACGTAAGAATATAATTGTTATATAACTCATTTTTTCCAATTCTATTAAACTCAGAAACATTAACTCAAAGTAATATTCTTTCTTTTCTTTTCTAATAAACCTAAAAACACGAAAACTTATAACTATTATTATTATTTTTCTTCTCTGGTTATTATTTTGTTCTGTTTGTTTTTCTTCGTGTCTAATACTCCAGAACACATAAACGTAAAATAATAACAAATTTTGTCGTGGTTTACGTCACTGTATTTATTTTTGTTTACAAGTTCAAGGTAACGTAGGGGACCAGTGCTCACTATTGGAACTTGATATCCACCAAGCTACAGACCCTGGAACTTCGCATTTTTAAAGACTCTATCCAAAACCATCCTAACAAACCCACCAATCCCGGCGAGTGGCGGTTCTTGGCCACCGCCACCGCCATCGCCACCAGTCACACACAAAGTTACGAAAACACCCTTGTAATTTAATAAAGTAATGCAAACATCATGTTTATTTAAAGGACCGTACGTACCAAGTTACCCTTCGTTTCATCCGCCTTATATTGGAGTACTCATTACACCCAAAAGTAGACCCTCCAACACTAGCAAGAGTGTTGTAATTAGGGCAATGCCTGCTTCTTCTTCTTCGCCTGAAATTGATAACAATGGCGCTTTGCGTAAGTTCAAGCTGAACGAAGCGACTTTTTTGGCTTCTCTCATGCCCAAGAAAGAGATCGGTGCCGACCGGTTTATCCAAGCTCATCCGGAGTTCGATGGCCGCGGTGTTGTTGTTGCCATCTTTGGTACCTATTTCAGATTCCTTACTAGTTCTCGATGTCTTTCTTTGGCACTTATAATGAATATTAAATCTGTTATTTGATTAGTTGACTGATGATTTATACTGACATAGTGAGTGCTGAGATTGAGTCTATAATTGAATCGAGTCGATGTGTTTTGCGATTCTGTGAAGATATTTAGTTAGTCGATATGTGCATGTATAAGAAAAGTAGCATTAGATTGATGAAGCGCAGAATACGAGCAAGTAATCTTAAATATAATTAAACAAGGTATATCAAAATCGTTGAATTTCATGTATTACTATGTTAACGTAATCAACAAACTGTAAAAACTATCTCGAACCGAACAAATAACTGTCTAAACTTATCAATGGAAGACATATTCGGCTAAACGAAATAATCAACTATAGAGAAGTCCCTGTTTACACTCTCATGTCATCTCCAGTTGCTTGCCCTTGTAAGCACTTCTGTCCTTCATTTGTTTTATAAGATATTTATTTATTCTTAACAGTATGATGTGTTGTCTAGAAAATTAATATGATCATGTCTTAATTTAGCTCCAGAATGTTAATGGATGGACCTTCAGTCCCTCTTGGCTGGTTTATCTTTTGTAGAGTGAAGGTTCTTCATGTTTATGCGACTTTTCTGCTTTCAGATTCTGGTGTTGATCCGGCTGCAGCAGGATTACAAGTGACATCAGATGGAAAGCCAAAAGTCCTAGATGTTATTGATTGGTATTCATCAAAATCGAATCAGTCTTGTTATTTTCTTTTCTGTGATGGTATTGTTTATAGAGTTCTTTCATACTTTTGTGCCAGCACTGGGAGTGGTGATATTGATACGTCAACGGTTGTGAAGGCTGATGCAAATGGTTGTATTCGGGGAGCATCAGGTTTGTAGCTGTTATAGTGATTTAATTGACTATCTGGGTGTTGAATAAATTTCATTTGTAAGATATATAATTGGTTCATTTAAATGCTTTCATTTCAGGGGCATCTCTTATTATAAATCCTTCTTGGAAAAACCCTTCTGGGGACTGGCATGTGGGATACAAATTGGTGTATGAGCTTCTTACAGATACATTAGTATCTCGTCTGAAGGTGGGCCTTACTACGGGAGTTATTTGAAAGTAAGATTTTATAGCATTGTTAAGGAACTACGAAATGAGTTGCTTATTTTATTTATTTATCTATGTGAAATGTGGAATCCGGAGCAGAAAGAAAGAAAGAAAAATTGGGATGAGAAGATTCAAGAAACAATAGCCGAGGCTGTGAAGCAGCTTGAAGAGTTTGACAAGGTATGTTCCCTGTAATAACTTATAATGATCCATCTTTCATTATGTAACTCTAACAAAGTAACAAGTTTTCTTTCTTTAGAAACAAACAAAAGTTGATGAGCTGGATTTGAAAAGGACCCGTGCAGATCTACAGGATAGAGTTGATTATTTGAAGAAACAAACAGATGTAAGTGCCATATGTCTTGGATAAACTTTTCTTGCTTTTCTGTTTCCTTTTTATTTTTCTAGTTTAGTTATGTGCATCTGTGTTTGTATATGTTAGAGCTATGATGACAAGGGGCCTGTTATTGATGCTGTTGTATGGAATGATGGACAAGTGTGGAGGGTTGCTCTTGACACACAGAGTCTTGAGGACGACCCCACATGTGGGAAACTTGCTGATTTTGTTCCTCTTACTAATTTCAAGTATACTTACTTTATCTGACTTTGACTTCTTTTACTGTTCTTCACATGTTAAATTTTCCCCGTATTACTCTTGCTGTAGAACTTCAGTCCATTATATCTTTCATGCAGGGGATGTTGTTAGTGCATTTTGAAAGTAATTATCTGATATTGATAATAAGATTCAGATAATCAGCTCTAACAAAAAGAGTTTCAAAAATAGTGTTAGGTTGTGTTTTTACTGTTTTGTAACAACGAATTGTTTGAGTTTGACAAATTATATATAATGTAAGAAATCAATAGATATAATGACCAAATATTTCATTTTTTGCGGAAAAAGTAAACACGGACTTGCAAATGGTATGGAACTTATTATCTTAAGCTCATAATTTGATTCCTAAAGAATAATATAATTAAAAACGACGTATTTTACCCAACATTACTGTTAGTGTAGATATTCCTTAGTGAGATGTGGGCCCTTATGGGCTTTAGGGTTACTTGTTTATATGTTTCCCTTTGTTCTCTATTTCATGTTAATCAGATAATACAAAGTTATTTAGCTCTCAACATGGTATCAGAGCTGGGAATCCCAGCTCCAGTCCCGTCATGACTATAAATCGACCTGTAAGAAGGTCTTCGTTACTCTCACCCCCCTGTAGACATGCTCATTGGTCTCCGGCGACCTCAGCCATCCAATCCAACGCTGTTCCGACCATCCACGCACCGCCACTCGCCGCTGGTCGCCGCCGCCCTCGCCTCACGCGCCGGCGCGTGGGCCTTTCTCCGGCCACCGTTGATTCTGTTTTTTCTTCTGAATTGATCGGTTTTGTACTCTGGTTTCATTTCTGGTGAGATTTCGAAGTATCTTGTCTGTTGGTCATATACCCTTGTTTGGGTCTCTTCTAGTCTGCTGTTTGGGTTTTATTTGGTCTGAAGAAATTGCTCCTGATCTGATTTCTGAAGCAACATCTTGATTTTGTGGTATTTACTGGTTTAGTTCAGTTGGTTATGCTCTTGAACTCGATTAATATATCAGGCAAACATCTGAGGTTTATAATCTGGACATACAGTCATCTGGGTTTTGATACTTGAGCATTATAATCTGGTTATCAAGTGTTGTGTTCTGATTTTCTGGAAGAGAGATTTAGTTGGGAAAGATTATTGGTGTGATTCTTGAATCTGATATTGTTGATACTGGCTCGAGTTTTTGAAGACACTTTCATTTGGTTTGCTGTCTCTCGGGGTAATATCTGAAACGTTTGATCAGGTAGATCGCTTGTATGAGTTCGGGCTTTGATAATTGATTGTACAATCTGGTTGGTTATCTCTTTTCTTCTGCTCTTATTTTGGCTCAAGAGGATTAATTACAATCTTTGAATAATTGGTTATGGCTAATCTGAAATCATCCGTATCAATCTCTACATTGGCTGATAATTCCACTTGTTTACTGTCATCTTCTTCTCAATGGGTTATTGATTCCGGTGCTTCGGATCACATGACGGGTAATCTTAATCTGCTCTCTGAATTTAGTAAACACCGATCATCTGATAAGGTCGTAGTTGCTGATGGATCTATTTCTGAAGTAATTGGATCTGGAACGGTTAAAATATCTCGGTCAATGTCATTATCCTCTGTACTAAGCCTGCCTAAGTTTACATTTAATCTGATGTCAGTCAGTAGAATAACTCGTGGAATGAATTGCAGTGTCTCCTTCTATTCTGATTACTGTGTTTTTCAGGATCTGTTAACAAATAAAATCATTGGTAGAGGACGAGAATCTGGTTGACTTTATGTGTTTGAACCTGAAGAGCTTAAATTTCAAGCAGGGTTGGCATCATTATCCCCTATTGAGTTACATTGTCGTTTAGGGCATCCATCCCTTCAAAGTCTAAAGAAAATATATCCTCAGCTTTCACATCTGTCTTCCCTTAATTGTGACTCATGCCAATTTGCTAAACATCACCGTGTTCATCTAAGCCCCAGAGTTAATAAACGAGCTGCATCTCCATTTGAATTGGTTCACTCAGATGTATGGGGTCCTTGTCCCATTACTTCTAAAACTGGGTTCAAGTACTTTGTTACTTTTGTAGATGATTATTCCCGTGTTACTTGGCTATACTTGATGAAGAATCGCTCCGAAGTATTCACTCATTTTTGTTCCTTTGTCGCGGAGATCAAGACGCAATTTAACGTCTCTGTGAAAACTTTGCGTAGTGATAATGCAAAAGAATATACTTCTGAAACCTTTCATACTTATATGCTTCAGCAAGGTATACTTCATGAATGAATCTTCTTGCGTGGATACTCCTGCTCAAAATGGTGTTGCTGAACGCAAAAATCGCCACCTTCTTGAAGTGGCTCGTGCACTGCTATTTCAGATGACTGTTACGAAACCATTCTGGGCTGATGCAATCTCTACTGCTTGTTTTCTAATCAACCGTATGCCATCGGCTGTTCTTCGTGGTGAAATTCCAATGTCTGTTCTCTTTCCTAATCAACGTTTGTTCCCGATTGAACCTAAGATATTTGGGTGCAACTGTTTTGTTCGAGATACTAGGCCCCACGTTACTAAATTAGATCCAAAGTCTCTCTCTCAAGTGTGTTTTCCTTGGATATTCTCGTCTTCAGAAAGGTTATAGGTGTTTTTCTCCTACCCTCAATCGTTACATTGTTTCACGCGATGTGACATTTGTGGAGGAAGCACCTTTCTACCCGGTACCCATTTCTCCTAATCATGAAAACCATGATGATTTGCTGATCTATACTGTACCGATTCCGAATTCGACTGTTGACTCCCCAGTTCCATCTACCTCAGAAGAATCTTCAGAACAGCCTTCAGAACCAACACGACCACCATTGATTCATGTATATAGTAGGCAACGCCGACCTACTTCAGAACCTCCTGTGATTCCTCCGGTGGCTCCAACTTCTAGCCATGTCCCTCCAGACCTTACGGTTCAAGCATGTGATCCATCATCTAGCAGTGATTCAGATACAACAGGGGATCCTGATTCGTCATCGCAAGAGTCTGATGATAATGTTCCTATTGCCCTTCGGAAGGGTAAACGTTCATGTACATATCCAATTGATTCTTATGTATCTTATGCGAAGTTTTCTACAACGTCTCGATCATTGGTTGCTTCTTTAGACTCCATATCCATCCCTACGACTGTTGGAGAGGCTTTAGCTCATCCGGGTTGGCAAAATGCTATGATCGAGGAGATGAATGCTCTTGAGCACAATAACACGTGGACGTTAGTATCGTTACCGGCGAGCAAGAATGCCATTGGTTGTAAATGGGTATTCACTGTAAAGGTTCATTCAGACGGATCGATATGCTCAAACCTATGGGGTCGATTATTCCGAGACATTCTCTCCTGTTGCTAAATTATCATCTATTCGTTTGTTCATATCTCTAGCTGCAACTTATAATTGGCCCTTCATCAGTTAGATGTGAAAAATGCCTTCTTGCACGGTGATTTACTTGAGGAGGTTTATATGGAGCAACCACCCGGGTTTGTTGCTCAGGGGGAGTGTGGTAAAGTCTGTAGATTACGAAAGTCTCTGTATGGTCTGAAACAATCTCCTCGTGCCTGGTTTGGACGATTTAGTACAGTGGTTACCAAGTTTGGTTTAAAAAGAAGCGCATATGACCACTCGGTGTTCTTTGATTCATCCAGTTCAGGATGTATTCTGTTAGTTGTATATGTCGATGATATAGTTGTTACTGGGAGTGATGAAAATGGAATCAAGAAATTGAAAGATTTCCTTGCATCTCAGTTCCAGACTAAGGACCTTGGTCCTTTGAAGTATTTCCTGGGAATCGAAGTCTCTCGGAATTGCAAAGGGATTTGTTTGTCACAACGTAAGTATTGTTTAGACATTCTGACTGATTCGGGAATGATCGAGGCGAAACCTTGTGAGTCTCCTATGATTCCAAATGTGAAGTTGAAAGCTGACGATGGCGACCCTCTTGAAAATCCGGAGAATTATAGACGAGTTGTGGGAAAGCTCAACTATCTAGACAATCACTCGCCCTGACATTGCTTTTCCGGTAAGTGTAGTTAGTCAATTCATGTCGTCTCCAAGAACCTCACATTGGGATGCCGTTTGTCATATTTTGAAGTATTTGAAAGGAGCTCCTGGTTATGGCATCAAGTATCAAAACCATGGTCATCATGTCATTGAAGGTTTCTCAGATGCCGACTATGGTGGAGATCCTACAAGTAGACGGTCTACAACCGGCTATTGTGTCTTTGTAGTAGGAGGCAATCTTGTTTCTTGGAAGAGTAAGAAACAGAACGTGGTTTCTCGCTCAAGTGCTGAATCCGAATATAGAGCTATGGCACAGACGACTTGCGAACTTGTATGGTTACGTAACCTACTTGATGAGATCGGGTTCTCTCAATCAAAACCAATAAACCTATGGTGTGATAATGAGGCTGCTATTCATATTGCTAACAACCCTGTATTTCATGAGAGAACCAAACACATTGAAGTGCATTGTCATTTCACTCGAGAAAAGATAGAAGATGGAACGATTTCTACCTCTCATGTGAGGACGGGAGGTCAACTTGCGGATGGATTCACCAAAGCCTTACCAGGGAATAGAGTTAGTTATATTTGTAACAAGCTGGGCATGATCAATATATATGCTCCAGCTTGAGGGGGAGTGTTAGTGTAGATATTCCTTAGTGAGATGTGGGCCCTTATGGGCTTTAGGGTTACTTGTTTATATGTTTCCCTTTGTTCTCTATTTCATGTTAATCAGATAATACAAAGTTATTTAGCTCTCAACAATTACAAACCGAAGATCACGGCTTCAAATCACTATAAACCAGTTCCAAAACGCAAATCCAAACACCTATGTAATTGCTAACTGATCGCATAGAGGTACTTCCTCAGGACTGAACGGAAATATGGCGTATTTAGCAAGCTTGATGCATGTACATTCGTCACCAATGTTTATGATGACGGTACTATCTTGAGTATAGTTACTGATAGTTCACCACATGGCACTCATGTTGCTGGTATTGCCACTGCTTTCCACCCAACGGTACAAATACAATATCTATGTTCTGTTTTATCTAATCTACAAACAACATGCTCACTAAATTCGCTGTGAACTTATAGGAACCATTGCTTAATGGAGTTGCTCCCGGAGCACAGGTAGTTTCATGTAAGATAGGAGACTCACGCTTAGGTTCGATGGAAACTGGAACAGGCTTGATTCGCGCACTGATTGCTGTTGTGGAGGTATGATTATCAACACCAAATTCTGTTTACCTTTGTATTTGATGCATGGCAATTTTTCTTTGCTTAATATGTAATGTTGTTCTTAGTAATCTGTTTTGGACCTTTTCAGCACAAATGTGATGTTATCAACATGAGCTATGGAGAATATACGATGTTTCCAGACTATGGGCGCTTTGTGGAGCTCGTTGATGAGGTCATAACCTAAAATTGATTAAATTTCCTAAATATGTCTTGTATGTTTGGCACTTACTGAAGATGATAACTTAATACAGGTGGTAAATAAGTACCGTGTGGTATTTGTTAGCAGTGCTGGTAACAATGGGCCTGCACTGACCACTTTGGGTGCACCAGGTGGTACATCATCGAGCATAATAGGAGTTGGTGCTTATGTCTCTCCTGCTATGGCTGCTGGAGCTCATGCTTTAGTTGAAGCTCCTCCTGAAGGGCTCGAGTACACTTGGTAATCATTTGATGAAGTTATTGGTTGTTCTCTCAATCTATGTTCAAGGTGGAAATTTGTACCATTTATTTGAAAATAAGTTGATTTGGGTTTTGTGATAACTCCAACGACGAGCCAACTGGGCCCAAAAAAACTTAGCTTGTAATGAAATGGGTTGAGCACGACAAACAGGCTGAAGGTCACATTGTTATTCAAACATTTTCAACCTCTGAACAAAATTATATATAACTTCAATAATACAGTTTGTGTATTAGTATGTTGAACATTAATTATCTGTAAAATTCAAGAGTGCTCACAACAAAACCGTCCTGTCTTGCGTCATTTTGACCCAAAATCATTTTTTGATCCGTTACACAACCCACCAGATTCGCTCATTTTGCCACCTCTAGTCTATATGATATACTATGTGTGATTGTCCTGTTATTTGTTTTTTGCAATGTGAAATGCAGGTCTAGTCGTGGACCCACTGCTGATGGGGATCTTGGGGTGTATGTGAGTGCTCCTGGTGGGGCTGTGGCCCCTGTTCCTACATGGACTCTCCAGCGGCGGCAACTCATGAATGGTACATCCATGTCATCCCCATGTACATGTGGTGGGGTAGCTCTGGTCATCAGTGCAATGAAGGTATCTTTATTACATGGGATATTTACCCTCCTTTATATATTTATTTATTTTTCTTTTGTTGTGAAACTACTTAAATATATTATTAACATTGGTCAGGCTGAGGGGATTCATGTGAGTCCATATAGTGTGAGGAAGGCCCTTGAGAATACTTGTGCACCGATTGGCTGTTTGCCAGAAGATAAACTATCTAATGGACATGGCCTTATTCAAGTTGACAAGTTAGATTTTGGCCTTCATATAGAACAGCTTCATTAATTGTTTGATTATTGATATTATATAATCCGGGTGAAAACTCTTACAAGTGATATCTTTTCAGGGCTTTTGAGTATGCTCAGAAAGCCGCTGATTTGCCATGTGTTTGGTATAAGATAACCATCAGTCAGGCAGGAAAAACATGTGGGTTCACTTTCTTTCTTATAATTTTCTCTTGTCATATGATTCATTCGATTTTGATGATTCACTACTTGCAGCATCATCAAAATTGCGCGGCATATACCTAAGAGAGGCTAGTTATTGCAACCAATCTACTGAGGTGAGACTGCAAACTCATTTTCATATCATTAAAGTCATATAAAAGGTATCTTAAAGTGTGCCAGCTTTATAATTGTTCTATGTGTTCCATTTTTGACATACAGTGGACAGTGCAAGTTGAACCACAATTTCATGAAGGCGCCAGTAATTTAGAACAACTGGTCCCATTTGAAGAGTGTATCGAGTTACATTCTAGTGGAAAGGAAGTGGTGAGAGCCCCAGATTATCTTTTGCTCACTTACAATGGGCGTAGCTTCAAGTAAGTCAGCATCTTTTCATTGCACAATAACAGATTATTAGCCGTCTATATTTCATTCTTTACGACCCAAATTGTATTTTGTACTTTCGCTAATATTTTGTTTATTTGTGCTGGCATGATCGCACCCGTGCTAATATTTTGTTTATTATTCTTATTTTTGTTTCTTCTTGCCAGCGTGGTTGTAGATCCCACGAAGCTTAGTGATGGTTTACATTATTTTGAAGTGTATGGAATAGATTGCAGTGCACCTTGGCGTGGTCCTCTTTTCCGAATTCCAGTTACTATAACAAAGCCAAAAACTGTGGAAACTCGGCCTCCACGTGTTGCATTTTCTGGATTATCTTTCCAGCCTGGTTTGTTCACCGACAATGATAGTTCTTCACATTTATGGTCAAATTTAACTAGCTTGTGTCGATTCTTTCTTGCTTTTCTGATTTACTGAATTGACAGGTCATATTGTACGCAAGTACATTGAGGTTCCATATGGGGCTAGCTGGGTTGAGGCAACTATGCGCACATCAGGATTTGACACTTCTAGAAGATTCTACGTTGATACTGTCCAGGTATGTTGCATGAATAGAGGTGGAAATTTTGACCATTTACTTGAAGTTGGTCCATATCTTCGATGTGTAAAATTCAAAAATCTATCTGAAAGGGACGGGTCAAATAGGTTGACTGGTTTGAACAGGTCAAAAGTCGCTTAATGTGCTCTTGAATGCTTAACACCTAAACCACTTTAATCAAGAAAAGATATATTATTATTTTAACAATATAATTTTCATAATCTTATTTTATATATTAATTAGCGTCAAAATCTAAAAATTGACTTTGACAGATCTACCCAGCACTTCCCAACCCATTTAGATTCTACATGTTTTGACCCATTATCGACCTGTCCATTTTTCCACCTTTAGGCATAATGTATGTCTACTTGTCTAGTTGTGCAATGTGTAGACGTGTAGTCTACTTTTGACATTCTTGCAAATCTGCAGCTCTCCCCGTTGAAGAGGCCTATAAAGTGGGAAAGTAATGCAGTATTTTCATCTCCATCTACCAAGAGCTTTACTTTTTCTGTCGAGGGTGGCCGGACAATGGAATTAGTGATATCTCAATTTTGGTCCAGTGGTGTAGGAAGTCATGAATCTGCTGTTGTAGATTTTGAGGTGACATGTTTGTCTCATTATTCTGAAAACTGTAACTATTATCTTTTTGACTGTTTTTTTATGATTATTTGTAGATTGCATTCCATGGGATAGATGTTAGCAAAGGTGAAGTGCTCCTTGATGGAAGTGAAGCGCCTGTTAGAATTGAAGCCCAAACTCTATTATCATCGGAGAAACTTGCTCCTACCGCCAAGCTAAACAAGGTACAACAGATTACATGGTCTGTTACAATACGTTAGTGCTGTAGGTGGCAATATGGGCGGATTAGTTAAGAGGTTGAGATAGGTTTATGATACAAATCAAATTGGCAGGGATAAGAACTAACGGAATTGAACACCGTTAGTCGGATGCTTTATTCATAAACGAAGCTGGATTCGAGTTCCAGTAGACTCCAAGAATATGCAAAGCAAAAACAAAACAATCGATACCTCCCCTCTAGGGGTCGGCTGCCCTATATGGGTCGACCAAACTAAAGAACCAAATAAACATAATTAACCACTAACAATAATTAAATGACATCCAGCCCCTGCACTAATAAGTGATAATTAATTAAGCAGCTCCTTTCTTTCGCTTGTATACTTTCCCGAACCTGCCTGAGCTCGTATCATCACCCGGGTCCCGAAGAACCACCTTGTCCTCAAGGTGAAAATCCGGAAACTGCTGTCGCATGAGCTCATAGTCTTCCCACGTAGCTTCTGAGCGAGGTAGTCCTTTCCAGCCCAGTAAAACCTCCCGGCGACCAGCTACCTTACGAATATCCAGTAAAGTATCCGGCTCCACCATAACCGAATCAGCAAACACCTCAGGCAGCTCCTGCGCCACTGGATGGCTGCCCACGACTTGTTTTAGCTGGGAAACATGGAAGACCGGATGTATGGTAGAAGAATCCGGTAATTTTAGCCGATACGCCACCGCTCCAATCTTTGCCAGCACTTCAAACGGACCATAGAACCTGGCGGCCAATTTAGCATTAGCTCGTTTCGCCACCGACCCTTGACGGTATGGTCGTAGTTTCAAGTAAACCAAGTCACCCACTGCAAACTGCACATCCCTCCGTTTCCTATCTGCACGATCCTTCATCAATTTCTGAGCCCTCTCAAACTGCACCTTCAGTTCCTGCAAGACTTGGTCACGGTCCCGCAGATACACATCAACATCAAATGTGACAGCCGTACCCTGGTCATAAGTCAACAGACGCGGGGGTTCACGGCCGTACAAAACCTTAAACGGCGTCGTCCCAATGGTCGAATGAAACGAGGTGTTATACCAGTACTCGGCCCACGGTAACCATTTAGCCCACTCTTTCGGTCTCGATGATGCAAAACAGCGCAAATACGTCTCCAAACTCCTGTTAACAACCTCCGTTTGCCCATCCGTTTGTGGGTGGTACGCGGTACTATGCTTAAGAGTCGTGCCCTGAGAATTAAATAGCTCACGCCAAAAATGACTAACAAATACCTTATCCCGATCCGAGATAATAGAGTGGGGAACCCCATGTAACCGCACAATCTCGCGGACAAACACCGTGGCGACCGAAGCTGCTGTGAACGGGTGTTTAAGAGGCACAAAGTGGGCTGATTTGCTTAGTCTGTCTACCACCACCAGAATCATGCTGAACCCCGCTGACTTTGGTAAACCCTCTATGAAATCCATCGTCAGGTCTTCCCAAATCCGGCTAGGCAAGGCAAGAGGTTGTAATAACCCTGCTGGAGATAAGTTCGAGTGTTTGTTGCGCTGACATACTTCACATTCCGCCACCAACTGTGCCACGTCCTTTCGCATCCCAATCCAGTAGAATTCCCGACCTATTCGGTGAAATGTTTTCTGAGTCCCTTCATGCCCCCCGGTTGCCCCTCCGTGTATTTCCGTGAACACCTTAACAATCCAGTCAGATGCCCGTGGTAACACAATCCGTCCCTGGTAGCATACGGCACCGTTCACCATGTGATACCCCTCCAAACCCGGTTCAGCCGCCTCTACCCGTGCTCGTAGAGTCGTGATTTCCGGTGTTACCCGAATATCACGCAACAAGTGTTCCAAGAATCTCACTCTTGCGACCGACAGGTCGTTCAGACTGGCGTCCTCCCCTCGTCGCGATAATGCGTCGGCTGCCCCGTTTTCTTTTCCGGGCCTATACACAATGTCAAACTCATACCCGGATAATTTCGACACCCATTTCTGATGCTCCCCAACCACGGTTCGCTGTTCCAAAAGGTACTTAAGTGATTTTTGATCGGTTAACACTGTGAAAGACCGCCCTAGTAAGTACGGTCGCCATTTTTGAACCGCCATAACAATCGCCATTAATTCTCTCTCATAAACCGATTTAGCTTGCGCCCGTGGCCCGAACACCTGACTGAAATACGCAATGGGCCTCCCCTCTTGCATTAAAACCGCCCCTACACCGTGACCCGAAGCGTCCGTCTCAATAGTAAATTTTTTGGTGAAGTCCGGCAACGCGAGGACCGGAACCCGTGTCATGACATCCTGTAGATTGTGAAATGCCTGGGTGGCTTCATCCGACCACCGAAACCCGTCTTTTTTAAGCAGTTCGGTTAACGGTCTCGCGATCTTCCCATACCCTTTCACAAACTTACGGTAGTAGCCTGTCAAACCCAAAAAACCGCGCAGTTCACGAATGTTCCGCGGAATAGGCCATTCGGTCATAGCCGTGAGCTTAGATGGGTCGGCCTGGACCCCCTCTCCTGTGACGATATGGCCCAAATAATCTACTCGATCTTGCCCGAAAATGCATTTCTTGCGGTTGCAAAATAGTGTCTCCCCACGCAAACACCCAAATACCGTTAACAAATGTGCTTTATGTTCTTCCATGTTGCGGCTGTATACCAAAATATCATCGAAAAATACCAGCACAAACTTACGCAGGTAGGGTTTAAAAACTCGATTCATGAGTGACTGGAATGTAGAGGGTGCGTTAGTTAAGCCGAAGGGCATGACCAGGAACTCGTAGTGCCCCTCATGTGTTCGGAATGCGGTCTTATGAATGTCGGAATCCCTCATGCGAATCTGGTGATACCCCGATTTCAAATCCAGTTTGCTAAAGACCCGCGCTCCATGCAGCTCATCCAACAGTTCATCAATGACGGGTATTGGAAATTTATCCAGCACGGTGGCCTTATTGAGTGCTCGATAATCCACACAAAATCTCCAACTCCCGTCCTTTTTTTTTACTAGCAGTACCGGGCTCGAGAAAGGGCTTGTGCTCGGCCGAATTATCCCCGACTCTAGCATATCATTGACAAGTTTCTCGATCTCGTCCTTTTGAAGCTGAGGGTAACGATATGGCCGAACATTTACAGGTTCCGTGCCTCCTTTGAGGGTAATAGAGTGGTCGTGTTCGCGAATGGGTGGTAAACCTGCAGGCAACACAAACAAATCCGAAAAATTCGTTAATAAATCACCCAATTCTGGATGAACCAATTCGCCCGTTGGTCCCGAGCTATCCAGCGCTGTCAGCGCCACTAAGAAACCCTCCGTAATGCCCGACATGTCCCGGGTTAAGGCGCGGAGCGAAGACTCTCCTTGGTGTAGCCCCGGGTCCCCCATCAACTTCACCTGTCGCCCCTCATACATAAACACCATGGTTAGTTTCCGCCAGTTCACCCGCACATCTCCTAACTGACTTAACCATTTCACACCCAGGATGACATCGGTACTACCCAGTTGCAGCGGGTAAAAATCATCAGTAATTAGCAGCTCTGGTAACTGCAACTCCACCCCCTTACACACCCCATAGCTTCGCTCCGTTTGGCCATTGCCCAACACTACCCCGGTCTCCCGTTTTCCGGTCACTGCTAATCGCAGGGGCGCGACCAAGTTGAGAGACACGAAATTGTGAGTCGCCCCGCTGTCAATCAGTATCACTACCTCCATTCCCCTCAGACTGCCCTTAAGTTTCATCGTGCGGGGTGCCGTTATCCCCACGATCGATTGGGCCGACACCTCCACGGAGTTCAAGTGAGCGGGCTCATCGTCGTCAGGTGCTTCCTCTCCGGTTTCCTGATCATCATCGGCAACCATCATAACCTGCAAGGTCTTATCCGGGCACTTGTGCCCTACCGTAAATTTCCCGTCACATCGAAAACATAACCCCTTAGCACGCTTGTCAGCGTATTCAGCCTCAGTCATACGTCTAAACGGCTGCTTAGCCTGTACAGGAGCAGGCCTAGAAACAGCAGCCACGACGCTAGTAGCCGGCCGTGAAGCCCCCGTGGCCGGTTTCGGCCGTGGCGGTCTACTACCACCCCCCTTTCCCGAATCCATCACCCCCTCTGATTTATTCTCGTCCACCATAATAGCTAATCGCATTGCCTGTGTTAACCCCGCCGGCTGTAACAACCGAACCGAAGCCCTCAATTCTGATCTCAACCCGTTAATGAACGTCGCCTGCATCACCTTTTCCGGTAACCCGGGAATCTGGGCAGCTAGAGTCTCGAAGGCTGCCACGAACTCACGGGCTGACCCCGTCTGTTTGATAGCCAGAAACTGTTCATACAAATCTCCCTGCATTGACGGCTGAAACCTGTCTAATAGTCGTGCTTTTAACCCTTCCCAATGGCGGAACGGTTCCCGTGCGTCACTCCACCTGAACCAAGATAGGGCCGGACCCTCAAAGCAAAGAACAGCTGCTCTCAGTTTCTCCCCCGTTGTCATAAACCCTTGAATGTAAAAAAACCGTTCAACCAAGTAAACCCAACCAAAAGCATCATCCCCGTTAAATAGCGGCATTTTCAATTTCCTCAAACGGTAATCAGTTCCGGGGACCCAAACCCTTTCTCCCGACGGTCCCGAGCCCCGTCCATAACTTCCACCGAACACGGGCTGCCCAGTTTCAACGCTACAGCCGAAAGGTAAAGGTTCAGAAATAGGAAAACCTACCGACACACGATTGGTGCTACTACTTTCTGGAGACGAATGCAAGGAGAACCCCAAATCATCATACGCCCTGGAAACTGACACCGATGCCGGCGTGGTGTAGGGTGGCGCTGATGCAAAAAACGATGGCGCCGTGGTTGGCGGCGGTGGTGGTGGCGCCGAATTCTGCTTCATGATTGCATTCAGAATTTCGGTGTGCCTTTGCTCCATTCCGAGTTTCATGGACGATACAGCGGCTTCCAATTGAACCACCTTATCATCCGGGTTATCGACCTTGGTGTCCAGTTGCTCAAAGCGTGCGCTAGAGTCGGCCTTGTGTTTGGCCAGATCGCCGTCGACATCAGTAACCTTTCTTGACATGGTTTTTGTTATCCGAAAAAAAAAAATTTTCTTTTTTTTTTCGTCCGGATGAACAGTAGTCTCCGGTGAACAGTAACTGCGGTGTAAACAGTACTTCCGACTTGAACAGTGAAATCGTACTTCCGATGAACAGTAGCGGCGGCGTGAACAGTGGCTCTGATACCAATTTGATACAAATCAAATTGGCAGGGATAAGAACTAACGGAATTGAACACCGTTAGTCGGATGCTTTATTCATAAACGAAGCTGGATTCGAGTTCCAGTAGACTCCAAGAATATGCAAAGCAAAAACAAAACAATCGATACCTCCCCTCTAGGGGTCGGCTGCCCTATATGGGTCGACCAAACTAAAGAACCAAATAAACATAATTAACCACTAACAATAATTAAATGACATCCAGCCCCCTGCACTAATAAGTGATAATTAATTAAGCAGCTCCTTTCTTTCGCTTGTATACTTTCCCGAACCTGCCTGAGCTCGTATCAGTTTAGTCAACAGGGGTAACTTTACTATGGATTGCAACGGGTCAAGTCTGTTTCAGTTGACCTACAATGACTTTATACTTTGTCTAAAAATATGTATATAATAGCTGATGTGTAAAAATATGATTTAAAAAATTGTATTATTACCAAAATAATCTGGTTTTTAAGATAATATGTTTTAGGAGGCTGTATGCCTAACAAACACACTTTGTATGAATTTCGACCTGTTCCATTTTTAGCTAGATATTTTGATTCGACCTATTTGATTTGTTAGAGATAAATACAACTAAAATATACCCATTTATAGCTTATAGGTTTATGGGTCAAAATTACGAACTCTAGTTACTACCTTCTTTGTTCATCTGGATGCTTTGTAATAAAGAAATTGTCACTGTATTCAAAACTGTTTTGCAGATTAGAGTCCCGTATCTTCCTATTGATTCAAAACTGAGTGCTCTTTCAGCAGATCGGGATAAATTACCATCTGGAAAACAGATACTTGCATTGACATTGACGTAGGTTTTGGTTGACTCTTCTCACCTGTCTTGCTTCACTTTGTTATTTTTTATCATGTAATAAACAGATCATTAATGTCCTATGCTGCAGTTACAAGTTGAAATTGGAAGAAGCGTCTGAAGTAAAACCACAGATACCCTTGCTTAACAATCGTATCTATGATAACGAGTTTGAATCTCAGTTTTATATGATTTCAGATGCAAACAAGGTATTTTTTTTCTAGTACTGTAAGATAATTCATGATCTTGCTCTATTCTTACTTTAGAGGTCACTTTTGCTCGACTTAGTATCTTCTATCTTTTTCCATTTATTTTATATAGCGTGTATATGCAATGGGTGATGTCTACCCAGCTTTCACAAAATTGCCCAAAGGTGGATACACTTTACAGTTGCACTTGAGGTATGTTTCCGTCTTGATAGCTTGTATATATGTATCTTGTAAAGTTAAAATGGACGATTGTAAGTTATATATCGTAATCAATTAGTGAGTTTCACTGCTAATTTATTGGAGTTACGAGTTTTCAGGCATGACAATGTGCAGTATTTGGAGAAATTGAAGCAATTAGTGTTGTTCATTGAAAGAAAATTGGAGAAGGTAGTAATTTAATAGTTTTATTGTTATTTTTTTATTTTGCATGTACAGTATAATAGGAATTGAGAATCAGTCCTTTTTTAGTATGAGTTCCATTAAAGATTTTATGCGAGCACTATAGATACTTTCACTTTTATGTGAGGTACAATGCGATATGTTTTTTTTTATGTCCTCATCTTTTTATGTTCACAATTTAACGTAAACTTCTGATAGGAGGCTGTGCAATTGAGCTTTTATACTCAACCAGATGGTCCAGTTACAGGTTCTGGCAATTTCACTTCGTCAACTTTAGTCCCTGGGTTTGTCTCTCTCCATCTTTTCCCACCTCGTCTTTGAATGTTTGGCATGTAATGACTTACATGTTCCATCTTGTAGATCAAAAGAAGCATTTTACATAGGACCTCCTTCTAAGGACAAGCTTCCAAAGGTAATATGTTGATATTTTTTTTCTCTAAATTTTTCTTTATTTATTTTGACATTAGATTTTGTGAAGTGGTTTGTTTACAATACTTGGTTGGTTGCAGAACTCTCCTGAAGGATCTGTACTACTTGGAGCAATTTCATATGGAAAGCCTTCAGCTGAGGTGTCAGATCAGGGAAATGACCCTGAAAAGAACCCAGCATCATATCAGATAACTTATCAAGTGCCACCAACTAAGGTTATAGTTTAATACCTGTGTCTGTGTGTCAGTGTGTGAATATTATCATTTAAATAACTTCATATGTTGCTTCTTCATCATACTCTGGATTAAAGTGAGTTGACTTCATCTCTTTGACAGGTTGAGGAGGACAAGGGAAAGGGTTCTTCTAAGGCTTCCACGAAAAGTGTCTCGGAGCTTTTAGAAGAAGAGGTATCAAGGAAGTTTCAAGCATCTTACTATTATCCAATGTGATTTATCTGCATTATGCTTTATAAAAATAGTTTTTTCTTTGTATTTATGGTTGATCAGGTTCGTGATGTCAAGATAAAGGTTCTTGCAAATCTTAAACAAGACACGGATGAGGAACGGGCAGAATGGAAAAAATTATCCATCTCACTCAAGGTTTTTAAAGTTTTGTGTTTAACCTTATAAGAGGCGGTTACAGCAAATTCTCATCAACATAATCTATATATGATATCTATTGGCAGACGGAATATCCAAAATACACTCCGTTGCTGGCCAAAATATTGGAGGGACTGTTATCCCAAGAAGTAGAAGATAAAAGACACCATTATGAAGAGGTAATAATGCTAAAAATATCTGGACATCAGTACATTTAGCAGCTAGCCAGCTAGCATTTAACACCCCAAGCTTTAATGTTATGAATTGTATTTTATGCTTTCCTTTGTCCTACCAGATTATTGCTGCAGCAGATGAGATTGTTGAGAGTATTGACAGAGATGAATTAACAAAATTTCTTTCCATCAATGGTGATCCTGAAGAAGAAGAATTTGAGGTAACTGTTGTGTTGCTGATTGATTCACTTAAATGCTCTAAATCGTTTTCAAAACAAAAACTTTTTTATGCTTTCCGTGATAATTTTTTTTCTTCGCATCAATGAAATCTTTGTGCTTCTGTAGTTTGTTTTGTTTTCAGACCAAGAACTTTTTGATGCATTACTATGCATAATTTTTTCCTTTGAATCGATGAAGTCTTTCTGTTTTTTTTGTTTGTTTATTTGTATGTTAGAAGAGATTCATCATTATCTTCTATGGCATATTTATAGAAAACCAAGAAGAAGATGGAGACAATACGTGACCAACTAGTTGAAGCTCTTTACCAAAAAGGTTTAGCTTTAGTGGAAGTTGCTTCGCTCAAGGTATTATATGTTTGCAACTGTTATTGATGAAGCTAATTGTTATTGTTGTGGTAACAAGCAAGGTGATTATCCAAATATTGTCCTATGTAATAAGTAAATATTCTGTATCGTCCAACAGAATAAGTAAATTTGATAAGAGAATATGATATCCAGCTATTAGTTTCTTCAGTTTCCACTGGCGCTCTTGTTGTTCAGTCCATTCATTGGAATAACCTGTCATTTAGTCATTTAGATTTAAAGTGATGGAGAATGAGAAAATTGTAATACATCCTTCTTACTTGAAGCTTAAGCATCTCACATACAATATAGTGCACAACAATTATATCAGCTGATGATTAAACTAAGAAGTTGCACATAGCCTCCTTGACCATAGCCTACATTAACCCTAGCTTCAGTATAAAAGCTCATGTCATACCCATTTATTTTTTATATGATCCAAAATTTCTGCATCCAGTGTCATGGATCTGTATGTGAATGGACCTCCAAGAATGACCTAATGCCTTTTCTATTCTTTCTTTATTGGGTATGTGACTCAAAGGATGAATATATTTATTGAATGTTGTATGAAGGTAGTAGGTATGTCGATTTCATACGGACCTATCTATTGCAGAAATGTTCTTTTATTCTTTGTGCTTTCTTTACATCGTTGCTATGTACATGATGTGTGTTTTTTTCTCTAATTAGTTCAATTAGGTAGATTGTTTACCATGTGTTTAGATGGTGTTGCATCTGGTTGGCTACTTATGTATTATTGGTGTATTGTCAGGGTGAGATGGCTGCCTTGGCTGCTAACTTAGGTGCAGAAGTTGTAGATAAACCCATTGCTATTGCTAAATCATCATCTACGTCGGAAGACTCTAGTGGTCAGCCAGATTTGTATGAAGAGACATTCAAAGAGCTGCAGAAATGGGCAGACGCTAAATCATCAAAATATTCGACTCTTCTCATGATACGTGAACGACATAACTGCAGACTTGGGACTGCACTCAAGGTATCATTGTTTATATACTTGTGTCATATCAGTACTTAGAAGTTGCAATATGGGTGGGTTCGGTTGGGTAAATGGGCCAACACTTTTAGTACTTATCAAAGTGCGCTTGGTTGACATGTTCGTCCATTTTCTTGTTTTTTTCTTTCTTTCTGAGAAAGTATATGAATAAGTTGTTTAGGATGGTTGAGGCCAATAATAACAGTGTGTGTGTGTGTGTGTGTGTGTGTTAGGTGGTGAATGAGATGATCCAAGCAGAAGGAGATCCTGCGAAGAAGAAGCTTTATGAAGAAAGGATATCATTGCTTGAACAAATAGGGTGGGGGCATCTGGTGAAGTATGAGAAAGAATGGATGCTTGTACGTTTCCCGCCAATGCTACCCCTGTTCTAGTTAGTGCCGCCTTTAATCATATGCATCGCCGCTTCTCTTGTTGCTACCAATGCATAAATAGCATTTGTAGGTTGCCACGTGAACACCTTAAAACTAGATGTAGGTAGGTTTCATATTATATTATTTAAATTAAATAAATGCATCCACGTAGTATTTCATTTCCACGCTCTTCTCTTATACAATGATTCTACTCTTGATAAAAAGAAAAACAAGTTATTCATGCTGTTATAAAAAAGCAAAGCTAATACTTTCTATCGTTTCCAGACAAAATTTAATAATATTTAGTATATGTAATGTGCTTCATGAAGTATACTTCATAGCTCCTGTTGCTTTGGGTTCAACAATACGGATCGATAAAAATTGAAGGAATAATAATTTGTTTTACTTATTTAGTGCAAGTAAAATTGCTGGTATTTATCAAGTATTTAAGATGCTCTTCACCCAAACATGTACAATGATATAAGCCGATTTGAGATGGCTAATCTCCTAAAGAAAACAAGAAAGAAAACATTACTAATTTCAAAACTATTCTTCTTCGTCCCTTCATTATCATCCTAAAATCACAATTTATAAATAAAATAAGAAACTAACTCCTAGAATTAAACTTCTACCACTAAACCTTGAAACAATGAAAATAGGAAACATGCACACGTGGATGAGCCGGAAAAAATCAAACATGAAAACATCATGCTTAAAATGGTTGTAACTTAAGCTTGGAAGCTTGTACTTCCACTTGAGAAACATATAACGTACCTACGCACGTATTAATACTCCGCCCCTTAAAAACGACCTTGTCCTCAAGGCCGGAGTAATTCTGTCGGGTGGTCCGAGAGATGGTATGGGCAGGGGCGGATACTCCAGTGGTGGCACGTGCCACAGGTCAATTTTGCGAGCGTAGTGGAAATGTTCGACTTTTTTGAGCCGGTGCTACCAGTGATTTTTCTATGCCACAAAAACTCAATGAAAAATGAGTTTTTTTTAAAGCAAAATGATAAATTATAGTTCAATATATGATTTATACTTTTAAAATGCTCTAGTTTATTCTAAAAATAACAATTTAATTAATAAAGTTTCATATAAATTGTGTTTTGTTTTATATTTTAGTCATAATATACCGGAAAAATAACTGAAACGTCATTAACCCAACATAATTAACCGGAAACCCGAAAAAAACCCGAATAACACCTGTAATCTTAATTTATTTTATTTTTGCCGTTATATGGTGTCACCGGTCCTCAAAAATCTTGGGTCCGCCCCTGGGTATGGGTTTCAAAGGTGTGGGGTGGAGAGCCGGTATGCCGTAGTTGTGTTGTGGTGGTGAAGGCGATGGAGTCGGGCGGGGAGGACATCGTCTTGGGCGGAGACGGCGGCAGAAGTGGCGAGGTAACCGTGGGGCGTAGTTCTTTTGGTTGTTGTTTGGCATAGGGAATAACGGTTTGTGGGTTGTCATGGTTTTCGAGGTGATGGTTGGTGGACGTGGAAGCATGGTAGGTGGGTTTATGATGGCAATAGTGTGGCAGGCAGCGGTAGGCGCGAACGGGGCCGGTAATAGGAGGCTTGTTGAATTGGCGGTAGTAGTAGATTGGATAATCCCGGTTTGTTTGGTGATGATGGTGTCGAGACGGGCATTGTTGGCATCCATTACGGTGATGAGTTGGGCCAATTTGTCCGCTATGATAGCAAAAGACTCTTCAAGGCCCGGTGGATAACGATGGCGAGGAGCCATGTCGAGTTCGGGAATGAAAGCATCAATTGATATAAGCCGATTCGAGATAGCTAATCTCCTAAAGAAAACAATACTAATTTCAAAACTATTCTTCTTCGTCCCTTCATTATCATCCTAAAATTACAATTTGTAAAAGAAATAAGAAACTAACTACTAGAACTAAACTTCTACCACTAAACCTTAAAACAAGGAAAATAGAAAACATGCACACGTGGATGAGCTGGAAAAAATCAAACATGAAAGCATCATGCTTAAATGGTTGTAACTTAAACTTGGAAGCTTGTACTTCCACTTGAGAAACATATAACCTAACCACGCACTTATCATACAAGTTCAATAGCATCTTAGAATTGTTACGTTAACTTGCAATCTCAAAAACCGCAACATTTCCAAGTTAAAACTTCTTTCGAGAGAATTAAAAATTATTTACACTTTTTTATTTTAAAGTTCAACTTCAACAAACATTATAAACACGTAAAGTTAAATACACTTTTTGAAAGATTACTTTTTAATTTTATAAGTTTTCTCTTTTTTTACTTATAGCTCAATTTTTACTTATAGCTCAATTGCAGGTGGTTAATACAGCTAGCTAATCCATGTATCCATCCATTCTACGAAAACATGCAATCTGAGGAACTGAATTGCATCTGGGACTGGAAGTGGCTCATAAATTTCTAGATTACAAAATTTTATAATTACCGATCAATACCTCAGAAGTTTTTAATGGAACTTTATTATTTTGACAATAATAGACCCCCCCCCCCCCCCCCCCCCCCCCCCCCTCTCCCCTCAACAAAAAAAAATAAAAAATTAAATAAATACACACCCACACACACGTGTTCACGTTATGAAATTCATTTACTTGAACATCGAAACCGCATGCGTAAAAAAAAACAAAATTGTATTAAATGTGTGCAAAACTGAATTATGTAGGTTACACTATTATCATACTTAGAAGTCATGAAACAGCATGATAGCATCATCAAGAATCATTAGAGAAGATTCTAGAACCTTCCATTTGTCTCCTACCCGCTTTCGTTTTTGCAATGCCTCCTCTCCTAAACTCTTTCCCTTGAGCACCCGAAGAAGCTACAAAAAG
Source organism: Pulicaria dysenterica (assembly GCA_947179395.2). Classification (NCBI taxonomy): domain Eukaryota; kingdom Viridiplantae; phylum Streptophyta; class Magnoliopsida; order Asterales; family Asteraceae; genus Pulicaria; species Pulicaria dysenterica. The sequence goes on from OX359288.1 coordinate 98,353,187, forward strand.
TATCACAACACTGTAAGACAGACGTATATATGTTATTTATAAAAACTAGTAAGATTATTAAAATAAGTCTGCAGGTTGGCCTGACCCGGTACAACCTGAAAAATTACTCATTTTGACCCCAGCCCACCCGACCCACCCATTTTACAAAATTGATGAAGAAAACCGCAAGTTGATAGTGAAGTTGTAAAAAAGTCTTCATACGTCTTTTGCTTCTTCAAGCTCCGTGTGAAGGCGAATTTTTAAGTTGAGGGCAGCATGATACATGTCATCTAAAACTTGCTCCCAATGAGAGCGTTTACTCAATTTCCACAACATAATGTCTGATTTCTGAGCTTCGCTTCCAAGTCTCTGCAAAGTATCATTAATAAGCATCAATGAGAAGAGGTACAGCCAAGTAGGAACTTGGATTACACGCAACTAGACATGCCAATTTCAATCCCTTTACTAACTAACGATTGGTTGATTTGAGCTTTTTTCCTTTTTTAGTTTCCAATGGATAATCTCAAATCTTTAAGCTAAAATGAAAATTAAGTCAAAATTTGCTAAAAAGCGTTTCGCATTAACACATTTGACATAATAATTGTTTATATAAGAATACAAATTATCGACAAAAAGTGTTTCATATCGACTAATCCTGTATCATACCAATAAATAATACCTGTTTTGACTAGTGATCTAATCCGCCTGTCCCTAGGCATTTCTCTACTTCTAATTAACAAACTTACACAAGTTCAGACTAGGTAATCTTAAATAGTTGAATACAGGCTGCCAAATGGGTGTGGGTTGGAATGGTGACTGGTCCGGAATCAGATAAAAAAGAATGATGCTTTAATAAGTGAGCTGGGCGGACCCGCCAACACTCCTTTTGTCCTTTCTCCGAATTTTATAATAAATTAATGTCTAAATAGTTTTTTCTAATGCCAAAAGAATTCATTGATAAATCTAGCGAGAAGCTAGGGATATTATAATCTATGATTATATTCCTCTTAATAAAGATGATTTAGAATGCTTCGAGCATTTGGAAACAGTTTGGGTGACTTTCGCCCCGGCTGACCCAATTAACCCTTTTCCATCTTCAGCTAAGTTTGAAATTTTTACTTGGTTTCCCCATTGGAGATAAGACATACAAGCCGAATTAACCCATTTTCAAGCAAATGGGATGAAACTGCCACCTCAACTCTTAAAAATACTACAAACAAGATGCTCTGAATACATGGCTAGGGCATTGTGTTTAGATCCACAGAATGCTCAGACATCATGTAGTTTCTTACTAATAAATGCAACACTTAGTCACTTACATGTTTGTGCCGTAAAATCAGAACTTCAAGTACTCACAAAACTACAGAAGTACAGAGAATTCATAAGCCAGTACCTCCATATGCAATAGATCATCTTTCCATAGCTGAAAAAGAATCTTAAGTGCGTCTTTCTTTTCAATGAATATAGTGCTGGATATCTACCAAAAGGTAAAACGATTGATGAATATACATACATGTATTTGTTGCTTTCACAATCTTTTTAGTAAAGAGATAACTAATAGGCTGTTAAAAAAGAAAATTATTAGTCTAAGATCTGCCTTCTCTACATGTATGACATTACATGTTGTCTAATTTCAGCAGACCACTTAACAGAAGATTGTATATTTATTTAAATACTGCACGCACTCATTCAGATGGTTCAAACTATAAAACAGTGCCATCCAGGACTCTTGCATAAAGACTGTCCTCTTTATATATGCAGTCTGTATATATGTATTTACAGGATTAATATATTGTAAAATGCTATAAGTGTCTAGATAAATCAAATTGTTATCCGCACTCACCACCTAATTCAAACTCGATATTTTCCTTTAAAAAGCAAAAATACATCATAAGATAAGATTTGGGCAACGAGTAACTGAACATAAAAGTCATATGGAGGTAAAGAGAAGGCAAAACTCAAACATTAATAACGTATTGAAGAACAAAAACAATAAACGTGGCCTACGATTGACAAGAGTTCTTGCAAAAAGATGATGCCTGGAAAAAAAGTAGAAACTTGGTCATAAGATTTGACTACCTTATCAGTCTCATATGGCCTTTCTTCTTCTGATAGTAACCTGAATATCCTATATGCCTGCCTTCCATATTTTTTCAGCACAATGGACTCAACCTGCAGAACAATCGATTTGTTGGACAACAAGTATATACTTTTTGTAATTTTCTTCAATAATAAAAATATTGGAGAGAACAGACCTCCTGGGCTTGAGCCTGATCAATGATTTTATTCACGTCTGCACAGCATATCAATAACTTAATACTCAATAACCAAGTTCAGTACTCAAAAAAAAAAGTGCTGAAAAACAAATAAAATGGGTTTAGATAGAGTTGGCAGCTTTACTTCTAAATGGGTCAATATGGGTTGTGTTCTGTCTCTTATAAGTCAAATCAGAACACGCAGCTAAAAGGGAATGTTGGGTTAAAATCCACTCAAAGTCTACTTTTGATGCATACAACCTCCTAAATCATTTTAGGCAAAGATTTACATGATTATAATATATAACATTGCTTTTATAACCATAACTAATACATTGTAAATTTATTTAATTTTAATTCTCCTAAACAACATACGTGCACACCCTTTGTCCCTTCTCGGACTTGAACCCTCAACCTTTTGGTTGGTGAGTCACTTGATACAGCTAGGGCAAAGGCCTGTTGGCACACCCAACCCAACCAACCCGTCCCAACCCTTTGACTAACCCGCCCATCTTGCCACCCCTGGCTTAAGGCACCACGATCTACTTACCAATGCTGTATGTTTCATCTATCCCAATTGTTGGGAGTTCACAACCCAATTGGACAAGGGAACCTCTAACACGTTCTAAAGTCAAACTCCGACCCTCTTCACTCTTCATTGCTTCCTCAAATATGGTTTCCATGGGAAGGGGAACTGTAGATCACAAGTCACACAGAAACATTAGGAACCACTAAACAAAGCCTGAAATTGTAAAAAGAAGAAGAAGAAGATAAATCTAATCACTAAACTAAAATAGAATAAAGCAACTGAAGAAAAGATACATCTAACCTGTTTTTTCCATTTTCACTTTAGTTTCTTCTCTTCTACTTGCCTCAAATATTGCACTTAAAACAATGCCAGCCACGCTATCCAGACGTGTTGTCACATGAGAAATGCATGCCTGTAGACCACATATATAAATATTTTTACCATAAACTAATCAATCTCAAAAACATATGCAAGAAAACAACCTTATGGCGTAAACGTCGTACGAATTCCTCAAAATTGACCCGCCAAAGTATTTCCTTATTTTTATTTGTAGCCCAAACTTCTGTTTCAGGTCCCAAAGGATCCTGCTTGCGCTGTTAAATACAGTACAGTATATGTCAGTCATGTGACTTAGAAAAGTAACATTAAGCATATAAAAAAAGTAGAGAAAAACATAAAGATGTAGTAGATAGACCTTTTCACCAACAATTTCTGTAGTGGGACTCTTTTTGCTATCGTCCTCAAGGTTGCCATTGCTCCATGTATCTGCTTCAACTAGAAATCTTATTGACTCCATGGGAGCTGCAGCCACTAATGCACGTGCCTCTAAGGTTTGTGTTACATCACCAGTCTGGTAAAAAACAAATTTACTACACCTAAGCAAGGGCAATGATGACTTTTCAAACCATAAAAAAAACCTGAAGAATGCAACTATATTTCTGAAATATCAATAGAGGTGTTCGAATAATTCATATAACCAAGAATTTTTTTCATGTAAGTCTTAATTATGGCTTTAGGACTACATGGTAAAAGTTAGATTTTGTATTGTTCCAAAAGGATATAGAGATAAAGCAAATGGTGGCTAGTATAGATGGGAGAAACAATTGTTACCTTAGACCTAGCATTTCGTTTCTTTGCACCTTCGTCTGGTGGTTCAAGAAAAGGTTCATGAGCAGGACATCTTTCAATATAGCGGGCTTGAGCAAGTTTACTGAAGCTTTCATGTAACAAATTAGTAGCATTGCTATTTTCTGTACAGTAGTGAAAATATATTAGCATACGTGTTGGACTCCTGTTGAGGATTTAGAAATAAAGATGAAAAGTGGAATAACCTCCACTTGTCACAAGAGCCTTGTGTTTATCCTTATGTCTATCCACGATCTGATTAAATGATAACCTACCATGTTGAAGTAGCCCTTCAAAAATCTCCATACACTGCAAGACACAAGCAAGCGACACTGTCAACTTTTCAAGAATTTAAGCAAAAAGACAGGCAAAGAAAAGGAAGCCATCCATCCACTTACATCTTGACCAAATTCATTCGACACAATAGCTAAAAACTTAGGAAACCGCATATGGTGGATGATATTGTCATGCAATGCCATATACTGAGTCACAATCTTTGGTGCTTCCCCAAATCCGCCTGCACACACATATTTGTCATTTCTTTAAGTGACATGGAGCCATGGAGGCCTGTTTTTGTTTTTTTAGTTGTCAAAGGACGTATAATTTTCATATTTGTACATGAAACGACATTGGGTGTCAATGATCCGGAATATGCCTGCTACAGTCTTAACAGTTATATTTCATCACATGTTTGGGAATCTTAATGAGAAGTTTCAGTTTCATAATATAAGGGAGCATGAGAAAGAACCTACTAATCTACTTTGTAACTTATATACTGGTTCCATCAGGCAACAATTAAAACTAAAAGGTCATCACCGACCCTAGATTAGGTCAGCACCAGTCATGCCACCACTAAAGTTCTTAATACTAATATAGCATCACAGTTTTCCCACTAATCAGTAAATAATTCCACAACGAGTGGTTAAGCGGTTACTGTAAGTTTCTACACTAAAAAAACCCCAAACATTCTCACTCTAAACCAATTATAAAACTTTAGTAGCTAATGAAACCTGGATTGCACTTCAAATACTCAACTTAGAGGATCACAATTAACCTCATAGCAATCCATACTATAAAAAACGATAAAAACCGATGAGAAAAAAGTACCTGGTTGTTGAATAGTAAAGGCTTGAACACAGTTATGCTGAATTAACACAAGCAAAGAATTGGTAACATTCATTTTAGGAAGTTCCGTGAAGCGTATAACTTGCGCTAGCGACATTGTTCCTTTACGTAGTAGACATTCGCACACTTTCTGTTAACAAAGGTGAGTGATTATAGATATACTCAAAACACAGCTTTCGGTAAGGAAACAGTAGAAGTAATTAGGGTTTGATAGGAACTCACAGAGACGATATCACCGAAATAGGTGGAGATGAGATGTACGGCAAGTTTGATCCCGTGCGAAGACACCATCGGCGTTTCTGTAAAGCAGAGGCGGCAAGGTGAACGAACTCAAGGGCAAAGGCAATGGAGCCGAGCCTACTCACGGGATAAAATTCGGTTTTTTTCAAGGTTTGGTTTATTTTTTAAATCGAATAATTTTAATTTTTTATTTAATTAAATAAATCTAACTATCTAATCTTGTTATTTAACTTAAACTAGTTTATTGACTCGCACGTACGGCTATTTCGAAAATTTATTTGAGATATTAAAATTTTCAAAGAAAAATAATGTAATAAATGAAATATCACCGAAAACTTTTAAACTTTTTTTACTTCTAACACGTGCAACGGCAACATATAATTGACCATGTGTAAACACAGGTTTTCTGAGGAATAAACCGTCTTTTGAAAGTGACTGTACTTGACTTTTGTTAATCATTATAGCAAAACACAACATTAGATGAAATTGTCTTCTTTGAAACTTAACCGAAAGTTTTGTATCTGATGAAATCATTTTCATTTAAGAATACCCACTACCATTAATGGATAACAAAAAATTAAGAATATAATAATTTTTAAAAAGTGTCATTTTACAATAAAATTTACACCAAAACGTAGATAAAAATGAGACGGTCATAAATATATAATTATTTTTTATCTAAACAAATTATATCACAAGCTATTAAACATAATTTATAAACAGCCCATAATCAATTACATTAATTTATAATTTTTATATAACCCTCTCATATTTTCTTAAAAGTCCATCACACGTTTTATAAATTCCCCCTCACAATTTTCATCAAACCCCCTCCAATTGATCTAAAATTGAATCGTTCAATTTTGCAATTGATTTAAAATTCCGAATTTTGCCAAAATTGTTTTTGATAATGGATTAATTTTGCAATTGAAGGTTCCTATTAGTTAATTAAGATTGATTTAATAATTATTTTTGAAAAATTTGCATGTCTTTTATATATAGATATAGATTAGAATTCTAAATTTTTTTATTAAAATTTAATTTAAATAAAAATTATCTGATGATTTATGTAAGTTATTCTTGAACTTTGAAGTCTCCTATTAATCCACCCTAATTTACAAATATTATATTTACCATCTATCATTTTAAGATATTATATTTAATTAAATTCTTATGTTTATCATTTTAAAATACTTTTATAATCATTTCAAATTCTTTTTTAACCATAAATTATAATAACATGATCTTATTGTCTTAAGTGTAACAATAATGATCAATGTCTTATACCTAAAATATAGTCCCATCTTTTCATCATGATACCACGAATCTATTGTAACACCGTAAAACACAAGTCATTTTTTTTAACTCACAGAGGAAGTATTGCGATATGAATTCATAGAAAAAGTAACCACAATTCTAAACCAACACTGTATAACAACACAGTGTTACAAAATAGTTCACAAAGATGACTCATCGTTTTCTCTAAATCCAAAATATCAGAGCAACGGTCAAACTTTCCCTGTACACAAAAGCATCAACCTACTGTGCTCTCTAAAACCTACAACAGGGAGTTAAGGTGTTGAATTAACACAAAGCTAAGTGAATGAAAAATCAAGCCACAAGCAACAATTAGTGGAGCCACAACGATCATAAGAACAGATAACCACAACAATCACTCAAAGGACCGGCGGCCCCGCCGAGCCTACGACCAAAGCCGGCCAAAGCAATGATCTACCGATAGCCTTTTGCTAACTGGCACAGTTAAATCTCTTCCGTTACAACGAACGCAACAGAATATCTATAACCGTCATCCATAAGCATCTAGTCCAACCCAAATACGTTTAGCTGACCTCTACCACAACTATCAAGCTCACAAGTTCAATCCCTCGATATTGCTTATCTTGGACTCAGTCGCAACAATCATCAAATATCCAATCAATCATATCAGACTAAACAGTCTATCGCATGATTAATCGTACATAATTTCAAGTAACCATAACAGTTACAACTAAAAACTACCAGTGAGTCAAAGTACACTCACCTCGTATCCGAACCGCAGTCTACTCAGTCACTAATTACTGAGCCTTTGAAATTCCTGAGAACACAAAATCATATGAATCAATTCTCAGCTCATAAATATATTCTTAAATATATTTATATCAATACTTATTATTCACATCATGTTATGAACACATATACACTCAAAAAATCGATCCTTATATATACACATACAATCGATTATCTATGTACAATTATACACTTTAAGATCGATCCTCATGCATGCATATACTAGCACATAAAATCGATTACCATTTATATATTTAGTAACACATCCAAATATAGATTGATTGCAGTTAATATATATATATATATATATATATATATATATATATATATTGTACACTCACACACATACATATAATCGATCATACACACACGGTCAATCTCATGCACTCACCAACTCACACACAATTAATCGATTTCACACCATACACACACTACATACATACGGTCGATCACCCCCATGATCGATCTACATATAAACACACATCAATTCAATCCATACTTATCAACCATAATCGATTCACATACATATATTCCATCATGCAAAATCGATCCATATGTATATGTATACTCTCATAAAATCGATCACCACATATACATACATTAACACAATCTATTCATGCTTTCATATGGGTTTAAAAAGAAGTCTAAGCGATGATAGACTAGTGGTTGAATATATGGATTACGGAATATGAGTTGTGTTCAATAAAGTCTATATAAAAATATAGTCCTGAAATTTTAATATTCAATCACATATGATTCAGTATACAATCACATGTAATTGTAAAAGTATCACACGTTGATTACGAAAATTGTAACTCGGCCCAAAATTTTATAATTAGATTTGGATCATTGATTGGGCTGATCCAAAGGCTAAAATTAGTCTCTTATGACTATGAATAAAATATGAACTATATTGAATATTTCCTTACGGAATCTACTAATATATATAAAAGACTTATTTAAAAAAATTTATTAAACGATCTAAACCATTCATTTAAAAAATATTTAATCTTGACCATTCATTCGTTTAAAATCAAAAAATCAATTTTGACTTTTTAGAGTCAAACTTATCAGAGATAATTTCATATATGCCCTTATTAAACCATATAAAATCATATTTGCCCAACTTAATTTACAAATATCATATTTACCCTTTATAATATTTCAAAATATCATATTTAAATTTAATCTTAGTTTTATTATTCTAAAAATTTTACGATCATTTTAATTTCTTTTTAACTATAACCAATAACATTTAACTTTATTACCCTTAATTGTAAAAATAATGATTGATGATTTATATAAGAAATACATTCACATCTCTTCGTATCATACTAACATGTTTCTGCCGTCAAGTCCACCCTCACGCTCGCATCGATGTTTCCATTGCTGGTTAGAGTCATGATACCATACATCGACATTTTTTTAAATTCCCATTTAATTCATATTTTATTAGTATTTAATACGTTTTTATTAAAGTTTAATATTTATTATCTTTTAAACCAAACGTGTATTACACGGACATTTAGTCTAGTATATGATAAAAGTTTAAAGATCATATCCGACATTTGTCTTTTACCTTTAGATAAATGATTTTCTTTTAACCCCTTTTAATTTATTTCCAAAAGAAATCAAGAAAGATGTATGCATGGCAGCATGGGTATTTGCCGTTAAGTAAAATTAAGTATCAAGCTTTTGAATTTTAAAAAGGACTAATTCAAATATATATTAAATATTAATATTAATCAATAAATCAATACCAACTAGTTAGAAGATACGGATCGATGTTTTGGTCGTGGATATAACATGGAGGCACGCTATGCATGACGAAAAAAACATTAATTGTTTAATGCATATACTTTTCATATTAGTTGGATAATAGTAATTTATATAGGATATTGCATCTTAATTACATTAAACAAAAAAAAACTATACTTTAGTTGATCAAATTATGCATGACAAACGACTCATAATTATATGTTATATTATTAAAAAGGTAAAAAGTTTCAAACTTATATTACAATGGGTTATTAGAAACTAAATTAGATGTTTCTATGATAAATGAAATCATTTAAGAAAATGATAATACTAAACGTTATTTAAGAATAGTAAATAATTATAAAACGTAAAAAAGATAGAAATTTTAAAAAATTGATATAGATGACGAATTTAAAGAAGGGGCTAACCTGACCTTCACTTTCATGTTTAATAAAAGAAAACGCGTGAACACTAAAACCACCGGTGCCAAGTGTGGACGTTAGGGGATGGTAGAGGTGATAGCAAAAAAAGTGGTATTACGATATGAAAAAATGTGATTGTATTTCTTGTATAAACTATTGATTATTTATTGTCCATAATTAGGGACAATAAGGTGAATTGTTTATCAGTTTTAATTAAAATAATTATAAAATATTATCAAATGATTATACTAAAAATTTGGTTAAATATGATGTTTTGAAATCTTGTAAATGACAAATATGATATTTGTAAATAGTCTGGACAGATACAATATTATAAGGTTTAAAAAGGACATATATGTAATATTTCTAATAATTTTAATTAAAATTAAGAGTTTAGTTTCTGAAAATGTATTGAACTTCTCACTTGCTATTGTATGTATTCAACTTTAAAAACAAACATGCTTATATGATATAAATAATAAAGTGATACGATAAAATCATAACTCTAATTAAATCTCTTGATTAATTGAAAATCACATTAGAGAGTAATTTATTATAAAACTAGTTAAATACCCCGTGTATAAACACGGAGATTGTTAATATAAATTTTAAACATTTATAGTGTACAATCTTAAACATATAATGAATCCATATATCAATAACAAATCAAGCAATAATCATGAAAATCCGAAAATTAGGAAAAAAATTTGATATACTTACAAATTTGCAATGATAGTTGTTATCAAAGGAAATAAACGGGGATGATTAGTGGGAAAAAAATTCAAGAATAATTTGAAGCCATTTTAAAAAAGAGGATTCTTATTGGTAAATGATATTAAAGATTAAAGATATATTTCTAAATAACTTGTCAAACACATGCCAATATTTACGAAAATATAATCTAATCTAATTACATTAATGATCAAGGATAGACTTTCAAAATTACATGTCGAAATATTAATTATTTAAAATTAGTTTTGAAATAGTTTGTAATTTATTGAACTTTTTTTATATTTACGATTGTTTAATTTTTTAACTGTTTATAATTTGTTGATATTTATCATTGATTTAATTAAATGTTATCTTTATCAAATTTACATTAATTTGACTCTAAAAAGTCAAAATCAAAATTTTAGAATTAAAAAAATTAATGGCTAAGATTAAATCTCTTATTAAATAAATGGTCCAAATTATCTAATAAAGTTTTTCAAATTAGTCTTTTATATATATTAGAAGATGTGTCTCTTTATCAAATTATCTTTTAAAATTAAATATCGTGATAGAAAGATAACATAGTTTGTAAATATATGTTAATAAACACATCCTAATTTTTCGAAAAGCATGGGTAAATAATTTACGACATAAACATCACTTAATCTAGATAATATTAATCTCACAAATTAATTTAATGAAGGGTCGTTTAGCCTTTTATTATTTGTTCATGTAAATGGTTTGTGAAAACAACTTCATCTAAGTTAGAGGATGTAGATTTAGAAATAGATTTAATGAATGTGTGTTTAGCCGTTCAAAAAAGATATTGACACCACGAGTCAGTTCTATTAGATTACATAAACGCTACAATACTCTATTAAAGCGATAAAAAAAGCCAATTTCCGAGTTTTGAAATAAAAACTCCATGCTTCTTAAAGTATCAATCGAAAATTGTTTATTTTCATGACAATATAAAATATATATGATAATTGCTTTTGTTTCATAACCTTTTTTTTAAAGCATGAGTAGTCTATTTTTTGAGACATTCGCCGCCCGATTTCATAACTAACATGGAAAAGTAAAATCATGTAACATAAAGTTAAAAAGTATGTCTTAAGGTATAATCCCCGTTTATCCGAACCTCTATTATAAAATCCCAACCGATAGACTATCTTGATGGGAACAACTCTCTGTTTTGTTATTGTTATTATTATTAAATTATTGAATATTGACGTATTGTAAAATAATGAACTATTAATGTATAAATACGATGATTTTAGTACAAAATTAAGTAGAAGGGATAAAAAATTATTATCCATGGAATGAAAATATGGGAAGAGGAGTGGATGGGTGGTCGGGCAAAAGAAACTCAAAGAAGATTTCTCAACCTTAATTTCCCCCCTTAAGATCTCTACTTTCCCCGCAAATTTCTTTCATCTTTCTTCACTAAAACTTCCATTTTTCAAGCATCTCTCTCCCCCCATTCGATCTTTCTCCTCTTCCATTTGCCTATCCATATTCATATCAATCTACTCCTCCACTACACCACCAACCATGGTATGCATCCCTCCCCTTGTAACATTTTCATCACAAAACATGAAAACCCCGAAAATCATGCTTATTTTTACGTGGATCATGATGTGTTAGGCATGGCATTATCCGTTACACGTTACATGTTTTGTTATCGTGGATTTTGTGGTATCGATCGAAAAAACATTCAAAATTGGCAAGAAACAGAGATTTGTTTTGTTTTGAGTTAATCATGATTTGTTATGTCTTACGATGATAGTTTTATCTAAAATGTTTTGGATCGTTGTAATGACGAGCCTTGTGTTTTGTCTTGGTTTGTTTTTGTTATGTTGATATGTTTGTTAGGCGAACTCGGCGTCCGGAATGGCTGTGGATGATGAATGTAAGTTGAAGTTCTTGGAGCTAAAAGCTAAGAGGAACTACCGATTCATTATTTTTAAGATCGAGGAGCAGCAAGTGATTGTCGAAAAGGTTGGAAGCCCTGAAGAGAGCTACGAGGATTTCACAAGCTCTCTTCCAATCGATGAATGTCGATATGCCGTCTTTGACTTTGACTTTATAACAGATGAGAATTGTCAGAAAAGCAAAATCTTCTTCATTGCCTGGTATTTTAGAAATCCTCCAAGAATTCCATTTTACGGAAAAAGTAGTTATGAAGCTAATATTGTTTGTAAAACAGGTCACCAGATACCTCAAAGGTGAGATCGAAGATGGTGTATGCAAGCTCCAAGGACAGATTCAAGAGAGAATTGGATGGAATCCAAGTCGAGTTGCAAGCCACAGACCCGAGCGAAATGAGCCTTGACATTGTAAAAGCACGAGCAATCTAATCATATTTCTTCGACGAGAAGAGCTGAATTCCCTTATCATTTGTCTACTACACATCCCATCCATCAACATTGATATTATGTATTTCTTCCTTTGCTTTCCGATTTACTCTTTTTCGCCGATAAAGATACATTCATTATTGTAGTTTAATGTAACATTGCCATGCGCTCATATTGTAATCTTGAAGAAATATGATTTCATTTATCTAAACTCTTCCTTAATTTGTATTTTAAGCCCCAAACAACCAATGAATGTAGAATTACGTAAATTCGTTTACATACTTAGGTCGTGGCAACAAAGGAGCATAGTAGATGCTATACCGTATACTATCCTCTACGACTAATTAAGTGGTAATACAATTATACAACAAAAAATAAATAAAATAAAATAAAAATGGAGAAAGGTTGGATCAGGTTCTGTTATTTTGGTTTTCAAAATACCCTTTCTCCCATTTTTCGACTTGTAATAAGGAGTTCGTTTTTCTACGAACGAGAGACTTTAGAGTTTGAGGTTCATACGGTGGTGGCATGGTGCATGGCTGCACTAGTGCAGGGCCTTTGATAATCGACTCCATCATAAATTGCTTCTCGAACCCCTGTGAAGAACAAACCATTGATTCTGAACAAAGCTCTACTGCTTTTTCAGGTATCGTGGGCTTGTATTTTAGGAGCTTAGAATATTCGGTTAGAAGATGGAACATGTAGTCGTATACTTTGTCCATTTTCAAATCATCTTGAATAAAATTACTTGCTGCTTTCCCTATCGCTTGTGCCTGCCACGAAATAGGAGATTAGAACGTGTCACGGACTCAATTTTTTTTAAAAAAAATCTCACACTATAAAGTAACGATTTAAGTTGATCATGTTGAATTATTTTTTGAAACGTTTTTACTTGTTTTGAGATTTTAAAAAACCCCGAACTGACTCATTCATAAGCAAGGACCACATGTAGTAATAGAAAGCATATTACCTTTTGCTTGTGGTTGTTGCCCCAGTCAACTGCAAACTTGATGGATCTGCACTTGTCGTCTTCTTTAATAGGCCAGTAATGGTGAACAGGCATCAACCCTCTTGTAAAGAAATCATAGTAGCGTGGCTTCACCATAAAAGTTACGGAATCACAAGCAAGAATGTATTTGTCACTCACGGACCATGCAGATCCCTCGATATAAATCTTATATCTGCTTTAAAAAAAGAAACAAATTCATGAATACATGAAATATATGTAATGATGCTGTCTACATGAACAAAATAGCTAGGCACACGTTATCTTGCCTATGGACACACTGGCTAGCCAAATCTGATTGCTTGTAACCTTGCTGTGATTCTTTCAGCCAATCCTGAAAAAGCATAATTGCATACATGATTACTGATTCTAACATCAAGTACTGATGGCTAGGTAGCTGCTACAGCAGGGTTCATTTTGTTAAAAAAAAGCGTAAATTTTGGACAATAAATGTTACAGGTCAACCCAACTGTCCAGAACTGCCCATTTTGCCACTTGAGTTACCAAGAAACAGTACCTGGGCGTAGACGCGTGCATTCCAGTCCTGCTTGTCAGAGACATTGCATTTAAGGAGATCCATTCGGGTTTCAGCAACTATTGGATTACCCTTCCAGTAAGCATATGGCTCCCTATCTATCCATTTGGTCCTTGTGTTTCCTTCCTCTAAGTCCTTCAACAATGATCCCCATGGCTTAATATTGATTTCCGGCCTACAAAAGAGTTCAGTTTAGTAATGCGTTTTTAAAGATTGTTTTTACTTGCATATAATTGAAACAGGATTGGCAACTTACCACCCCCAAAAGGACCAATCAGGAAAAACAATATCTAGAGTGGAATCATCACTGCAGTAACGAAACAGTGGAGGGGGAACAACCGCATTGGGCCCGCGATAATACTTTTTCAAGATGACTGGCCAGTCAACACAGTCAAACATAAGGTCCAAATCCGGCACCTTTCCAGGATATCTTCGTAACAGCTGCAGGATTCCCCAAAGAGTGAAAACATCTCTAGATTGAAACGACTTTTGATATGTTTCAACATAAGCCCTTCCATTCAATACCACTAGACGAAAATTGGCTGTTCTTTTTGCCCTTAACACCATCTCTTCAGTGATCCCTGTCTCCTTCCATGGCTTTAGATCTTCAAAAATCCAACGGAAGTATTCTGGACACTCTTGTTGTGGCTCTGATGAATACTCCTCATTTTGTACATCAAATCCTTTTGGGTAGTAGTCAGATGGGCATGTTCTAGTTAGATTGTCTGAGGAGCATTTCAATGGAATTTCTATTTTCTTGGGTGGCTTTTTGGAAATTACTTGGGATATGGTAGGATCAGTTGGTACTGTATTGGTCGTTTGTTCCTTAAGGGGATTTTCGGAAATTACTGGAGTTATAGTAGGTTCAACGTGCGCTATTTTGGTAGTTTGCACTGAACTCCCTGGGGGGTTTTCATCTATTGTCTGTAACAAGGAAAATCAAACACAGAACCAGATTAGGGCCAAAGCAGCAGATCAGGATGATTCTATGTTTTCCGATCCATATAGTCTTCTAAGGAATAAAACCATTACAGTATATCAGATAGAAAACATATAAATACTTAAAGATATAGGATATCGTAATCTACTCCGTTGCAAAATGTTTAAATTTAAAACATGTATACAAACATTGACTAAGTCAATGTTTGTATACATGTTTTAAACATTTTGCAACGGAGTAGATTACGATATCCTATATGACTATAATAAGTTCTCACTAAATGCAAGCCCTCTCAAAAACGTTGAAGGTGATCACAGGATCATCCATTAATATCTAGGTGTTAGTATTAATTTCCTTCTCGCCTTTCAAAAGAAAGCCCCCTCGTTAATATATAGGAAAATTCTTGTAACACCCATAAAAGCAACTACCTTCCTTCAACTATTCAAAATCAGCGGAGTGTTCAATCAGTCATTTTATATCAAATCAAATGCCAAAAAAAAATACCATCGGTTTCCATTTCCCTCTTCTCTAAAATCAGCAATCGTCTTTTTCCTCTATGAAACCCTACATATTGTTATTAAACAACACATTCTTTGCATATGAATGTCGGCAATTCCTAGACTCATACATAAAGTCCTGAATTTCCAACAACTACATTTATGGCGTACTAAGAAATTAGAAGCATTGTATAACTTTTAACCTAATAATTGTACCGCTTAATTACAGTCCAACCCCAATTATTTGGGAAGGAGGCAGTAATCGTAAATGCTATTACAATTTACAAGAAGACAAGAAGCAGAAAGCAAAAAAATCAGTTTGCTACAATCGGAGCGGACAGCTCCAAATGCGGGGCCCTGCAAACGACGCGTATCAAAAAATCGACAGACTTTTATGAAATGAAGTACGTTAAACGAAAGTCACGGCGGATGCAACGTGGTTATTTAATTTCTTATTTCCCAATGGAATCTGACGATACTACGTCGTTTCACCACCGCTACATCACTCTTGCGTAGTGGCGTTTCTATTACGTTACCAAAGTTCAAATAAAAAGTGAATTTGAAAAATTATAACAAGTCGGTCGGAGACTTACGGAACCGGCGGCGTCGAGCAAGCGAGTGGAAATGAAAACAGCGACAAACATGAAGATGAGGAAGAAGAGAAGACGAACAGAGGATCTAGAAGTGGCCGTCATGACGCCGGAAAGTAACGGAATCCAGACCGTATCGGTGAAATATCTGTAGAATCGTTTGGATCTCGATCCCCAAGTTGAATTGCTGCTACCTTCATCATACCAATCCTGCTGCATGTTTAACCAATCGAAATGTACATGAGCTAAATCTGTTAGCTGTTAGATCGGTGAATTTGTCAGAGCTCCGAGATTAGGTGGTGGTTTAGGTAGGATTAAATCTGAACGGAGATTTGAGTTCTTGAAGCTACTAGTAGAAAGTGAGGCTGGTTGGAATGGAGGGGTTTTACTTTTGTAGAAGTAGAACAAACAAAACCCGAGCCGTCGGGTGGAGACTATTCTTCCGGGTTTTATTTTGTAGCGTTCTTAAAAGAGAAAAAGAAAAAATGGAACTACAAACTAAGAAAAAAACCTAATTTGGTATTATAAATAGCAAATTGCATCAAGTAACATTACATAGGTGTAGTAAATTAATATAGAGAGAAAATACGTGTTTATTATGAATGTTCTTTTTTAAAAGGAGTTTTTTTCGATTAACGTTTCTTTCGAGGGCGTCGAACATTTGGTTAAATGTATGTGGTATGACCGGTGGTTATTTTCGAAACTTCTTTAAGCTATTCTTAAATTAAAACCGGTGAGACTTAAACCCTTAACCTCCCATATGGAGACAAGTGATTTACCCTATTAGGAGATGGTTGTATTTATTATGAATGTGATTTGTAATACATATATAATACTATTTTATCATATATAAACTGCATAACTAGTTTTGAATGCTCGTATAAACACACGATTAATCATTAACATTATTATTTTATATTCCTTTATTTAAATATATAATTGTTGTGTACTAACGAAAGAAAAACACAATTTAAGACTTTCTAAAAAACTAAATGAATTTTATATTATAGTTAGCTAACATATAAAAGTAATCGATGAAACCTTAAAAATAATGTAAATTTAATTACCATAATATTGGTATCACATAATATGATACACAAATATATTGATTTATAATAACGTGGATGTATTGTCTTCACAAATATATTAACATTATTTTATAATTTACGTAATACTTTTTTACTATTTTATTCCTATTAGAATTAGATTTTATAAATTGAGTTAACAATTTTGAGTATTAAAAGTCAAAATTAGATTTTTAATTTTGATAAAATGAATGGATGAGATTTAATTTTGATTAAATGAAAGTCAAGATCTTCTACTTAAATTTAATGAAGGTTAGCTTTTATTTAGATTTAAAGATTATTTTTGTTAACTTTTAAGGAGTTTTTCTCCATTCTGGCTTCTTCGGGACACCGAGCCTTTATTTTAGATTGTATGCGATTTAAGCGGTATTAGTCGTAGCCTTTCTTTGAAACAACCACGTGACTATCTCTTAATTGAAGCTCTTAAGTATTGAACCCTTGTCTTCCCCTGTGGGTGCAAAACAAAAGTATTAACCGGTAAGTCACTAAGGTGATAATTAAAATTAGTTCATCAAAATATATCAAACTTGTCATCTTTTGCTATAGTGTGTATCGAATATAAATTTTTTTCTATTGTATATCAAACTTTTAATTTGTTGATATTGTATGTATTTTAGATACATAAAAAAGAAAAAAAGTTATAAGTTTATTACATACAATAGAAAGTTTAATATACACAATAACGATACATTAAATGTTCGATACATACAACAGAAAATTTTAAAGTTTAATATACACAATAATAAAACGTAACAAGTTTAATACACTTTGATAAACTAAACCCTTAAAAGTATGACTTTATTCCCTCTAAAAATTTTCAAAAAATTTCTTAAACATATACTTTTTATTATATTTAACTAATATATATTATATACAAAATATTTAATAACTGACACGTACTTTTACACTTTTCTTTTATGATCATTTACTTTAATTTTGTTATCTTATCTATAGTGTATTTCTTACTAATGGTATATTTAGAGGCATCTTTTTAACACATATATTGTTTTCAGTTAAATACAAAAATCTTTTATGTCACCTTGTCTTCAGTTTTTAGATTTAGTTCTGTAAATTTTGAAATTACATCTGTTAATTAGGTTAATATTTTATCTTATTCTTAGTCAATTATCATAATAGACGTGCTCCTCGCATGAGAGTATTTTTGTCTTTAAGTCGTTCCCTTTCTGACAAAAATACCCTCGTGTAAGGAGCACGTGGGCACGGTTAATTCCAACTCTAATGTCTGCTAGGGTAAAGTCGTCGTAGTATGTTACACTTTCTCTCCTCCCTCCTAAAAGGTTGAAATATTGAAGCCTCTCACCGACACCAAATTTCAAAAAAAAATTTAGTTAAATATTTGACAACCTAACTTAAGAGTTTCTTCAGGGTTTGCAAGATCCGGCTAGAAGGAGCTTGTGGGGCATTATTGAGCAACCAAGGTAATTGTATAACCCTTTTTATAGGTTTCTTAGACCATTAACATCCATCACATGATTTACATACTTTTTTGTCTGCCACGTCAGCGTCACATCATTCCCCCACCATTCACTCATCCCATTACACAAACCATGCATCCATCACATGCTTCATATCACAAAGAAAAAAAAAGAAAAAAATAGGCTGCTCACCCTCGCGATGGTGGTCACAGCCGTGACCGTGAGCCCCCCCTCACAAAGAGGGGCGATGGTGGTCGCGCATGTGGCCGGCTCTCACAGGCTCCATCTCGTAATGGATGCGCCTGACCTTAGCAAGTATCTGAGATAAACTATATCGGGTTTCGGGTTTTACATTATGAATTGGTTTTTGTACTAGTTTGCTTCCACTCATCTTGTTGTTCTTATTAATCGATATCAATAAGAACAAAGATAATAATTTTTTAAAATTCTAGTTCTTTGAGTTTTAATCTTGATAGTCGTTTTAGCCGGTAAAAGTGTAAAATCCAATGGATAGACAAGTAAAGTTGGGAGAAGTTGGGTCCATAAATTGGCAATACAAAAATGAACCTTATATATGGTCGTTGATTAACAACTGAATTTTGGGGTTGTAATTTAAACAATTAGTAATTTGTAATTTACCCTTTTAGTGAGGACAACTGGGTTTGGAACCTTAACATACCAAGGAAATCTACTTTTTGTGAAGCATCTTTTTTTTAGTTTAAACACCGGATAGAATATATGTGTGTAGCAAGACTTTTTTTAGACGCTTTTATACTCATAAAAATTTTAAATAGCGATTATATGAGTTATTTAATTATTAATTTGTTGATGAACAGAAAGAAAATTCATTTAAAAGAAGTCCCCTTGGATTCTATTTGGTGCCCCTTGGATTCATTAGTGAATAGTATATGAAAAAACATTGGAGTTAGGTGGAAAATTCTCAGGCAACCTTTTGTTCCTTTATTCTTCTTTTTACTTTTATTATGGATTGGTGTTTAAGAAAATAAATTCGTTTGACTTCTAAGTTGGCTAGAAACATGCATGTTTAGAATTCATATGTTTTATTAAGGAAGTTGGTTTGTATACAACATTTTTTGTCATACATAACAAGGTATAAGCAATTAATGAATATATTAAAAGTTGATAATACATAGAATGGTTGTGTATGACCACTTTTAATGTACGAACCACTTCCCTTTTCTTAAGCTGTAATAGAAGTCAAGGTTATCAATCACGAAACCATAATCTAGGCATCTAGCCTAGTGGTAAGGTACATTTACCTATGACCAAGGTCATAAGTTCAAGTCCCGTCGTGCATAAAATGGTGTAGGTTTAGAAATATTATAGAATTAAGAGTAAATTAGAGTTTAAGTGTGTTATACTGTTAAAAAACGAAAGTAATCATAAGGGTCTCTTTTAATTGAATTCTTGGAATGTAAATCCTGTTAGAAAAACTATCTGCTAACAATTATGCTTTTCTTAAAGCAAGTCCGCTGACAACAATCTTTGACGGGTAAATGTCACTCTAGTAACAATTATATATTTTTAAGCAATCAACTTCAATAATCAATATTATTATATTAGTCCCGCTGATCGAACATTTAGTTTCAGCTTATTTGTATGGTGAGCACTCAACTTCAAGCTCATATGCATGCGGAACACTCATGCCACCTACCCATTAGCAAACAATACTGAAATCCGTATATATTATGGGTGTGTTTGTTTTAGCTTATTATGGGTTTATTTTCTGAGCTTAATTTTTATAAACTTGTTTTTTTCGGCTTTTTTTTCACTAGTTCGGCTTATTTTCTTATTGTAACTCATAATAAACTCAAAAATAAGCCCGGAAAATAAGCCCTAAATAAGCTAAAACAAACACCCCCTACATAAAACTTACTAAAATTTTGTCTTGTCTATTTGTTTGTAAATAATTAAAAGAGTTAATTACACGGATGGTCCCTATGGTTTACACATTATTACTGGTTTGGTTATTTATAATAAAAAATTATGCCCATGGTCCCTGTGGTTGACATTTTGAATACTCGCGCGTGAAACATCAAATGCCTTTTAAATTTTACATCTTCTTAATCACAAAATTAAAACAAAATAAATTAATAGCATTCAAGACACTGACTTACATTTTCAGTTATATAATTAATAAATCATTTAGTTTCATTTAAACGATATTCAACATCAACCATAAAGAAGAATTACCATTGATTATTATTATTATAGAAGAAATAGTTATCCGGCTTTCAGCAAACGTTCACAGCTTGAAAACGCGGTGGCTATATCTTGTTTCAAGCAAAGTCAACATAGTAATTAGGAGAATTCAACATAAGAGTCTTCCAATATTTGATAATTTGGCGAAAAGAGGTGTAATTGACTCCACAAAGGTTTGCCTTTGTGTGAAGGGGAAACAAAGACCGAAGACCACTTGTTTTTGTTGAGTAATGTCTCATATCGTACAAAGATTTGTAATGAGTTTTATAAGGGTCATGAGCTACTTCTCTCATAACCAAATGGTTCTAAGTTAAAACTTCACAAACTTACATTTTTTAAGATGTAATGTTGCTTGTTTGTTATTAAAAGAACATAAGCTTTTGATGAAAAATTAATATTCCTCAAGGCTCTGTTAAAGATCCTTGAGACTCATACACTTATTGTTGGCTAATTTGGAAGCTCAAAAGATTCTCTTCAAATGTTATTTGCCAAGTTCAAGGCTTAGTTTGGTAAGATTGGGTTTGTTTTCCTTTTGATTTATTTCCTTTTTAAGTTTTCTTTTTTTTTAGCATCTTGCTAGTTCTTTTTTAGTTAATAAATTTTTGCTGACGTTCAAAAAAAAGTTATGTATCCTGCTATTCTTAATTATCTAACTATGTTAGTTAACAAATACGAGAGAAACGTAATAATAATAAATAAATAATATAAATATAAAGGTATAGTCTAACGGTTTAGTTAATAAAACATGCATATAGGGTTGGGTTTTATTGTACTCAAAATGAAATACTAAAATATATCCCAATTTTTAAATAGATAACTCAAAAATTTAGAGGTTTCAAACCTAATCAGGAAAGAGAGCTGAGAAGTTGGCTTCAAGTCAAATGAGAGAGTTAGCAACTTTACTTATTTTCTATCATGTGATAAATAGGATTGGAGACTCACCATAGCTACTCGTTCATGGGTTAAAGATTAGAGGATTTTGCTTGAGACGACTTGGTGTAGAGATGTTGGTCTATTAAAAAAATTTCTATTATGGCGGAAAAATTCTGTAGGAATATTTTAGAGGATAACTAACGAATTAGGGTTGGAACCATTTTTTAAAGGATTAGCCCGACAAATTTTCATCGGGTAATGTTTGTCAAAATTGTCAGAAATAGCAGCAATTATAGATGCATTTGCAATAGATTTGTGAGTAAAGAATGTCGTTGGAAATTTGTTGCAAAATTGATTCATTGGAAATTTCTCGGAAAAATCCATCACAAATCCCTTGTAAATGTGTGTCCTGATTCCTAAACCCCATGAAAAAAATCCACTGCAAATGTATTACAAAATTTCTTATGTTGTTGCAAATCCGTCTGAAATATTCATCAAATCTCATCACAAACACACACACACACACAGAGGTGTGCGTATGTATGTGTGTGTGTGAGAGAGAGAGATGTATATTTATATCTATAGTCGGAAACCCTTTTTTCGGATGACTACATTTTGTCGGAACTTAGGTTTCCAACCGATTTTGTTGTTAAGAAATGGCATGCTTGTTGTAGTTCGGTCAAGGCATTTAGGAAAAACGCATCCAAACAATTGGTGCAAGAAAAGATCAGATTTTATATATGGAAAGCTTATTTGAATCATTTGTCGTTTATAGAGTAATAAATCGATAAAAGTATTGATCTTCATACGATCCTTTGCACAAGATGCGATAGTGCTATGGAGAACCCGAATCATTGTTTAGTTTCTTGTGGTTTCTCGAAAGAAATTTGATATAGTTTCTGTTTACGGTGGGGGCTGATAAAAAGAAGCTTTGTTAAGTTTTCTGAAATTTTATTATTTAAAGATTTTTTTCATGATTACCAACTAACTCTAATACAATTGTAATAGTAAATATTACCACTTATACTTTTTACAAAATTGTCAAGTTGCTTCTTGTAATTGGATTACAAGTAGATTGTGGTCGACCGGTCTCATTCTCTTAAAATTATGACTATGAATCTCTAACAAGATTTTTTAAAAGTACGTTTTGAAAGATCAGGTATATAGATACAGTCTGGCAAGATTAGTGATATATGTCAAAGTCGAAAATTTTGGGTGGTATTTGTACATTTTTAACCTATATACATATTTCTACTAAAAATATAAAATAAAACTTATACTAATACTAATGTTTAATAATCAAGATTAGTTATTGTAACATTTAGTTTTTTTAAAGAGGAGGAAGGAAGTTTAATTGTTTAAATATTAAGATCGTCTTCTAAAATGAGATGATTGGAAAGAATAGATATACAATAACCCACAATATATATAAAGATAAAACAGCAGCAAAACAAATTATTAGCTAAAAAAAAGTGCAGTAAAAATTACATTAATTTAACAGCAGTAAATATCCGCATAAACATCAACAAAAAGCAGCTAAAACAGTAGTAAAAATATGACTAGACAGTAGCAAAAAACAAACTGCAACTTTGATAGTTTTCATGAACTTGAAAGTAAAAAAAGCAGGTGCGAATGAAATGACTATACTATAACAACTACCAGACCTGCTCAAGGATTAGAGTTTTTGGTGTGGAAAGGAAGTGGGATATGAGGTCGTATTAAAGGGTAGAGGTAGGGGTGTTCATGGAACGAGGCAGGGTGGACAGTGAATTTCTTAGCAAACCGTCACTGTAAGGCGGGTACTTAATTTTAAGAATCGAAACTGACCCGTAAATAGAGGGTACCCATGTGCAGCTTACCCGAAGAAAGATGGGTATCCACGGTTCGGATTACAGATACCTCAAAATTGAGTTGTTTAAAAATTTTAGAAAAGGACGTCACTGCATAACATTAGATAGCGATACACAAAATCTCTTTTTATACCAAGGGTCCAAATAGTCACTCTCATTCAAATTGTGTGTTAAATCTTGAATGGTAATTGGGGAGGGATGGTTGATGGTTGTTGTAATGATCATAAAAATATTAATGATGGTTGGTTTTAAAATATATAAGTAGATGACCAGTAAGAAAAAGTAAAAGCTTCTGAATCAATGCAAGTGTTGGAGTTAGCCCGACATAAAAGCGGATTCTCTTTTCGGGTCTGCTTTCATAATCCACGCTACGCTACGCATGCTCGATCTCACCTCATTCAATTCAAACACGTACACACACACACACACTCACACACTCACATGTGTATATATATGATATGATGCATATAATCATAGAGAAATGTATAAAATCCAGTATTTATTGATGCCTAAACATAGTTCACTTCTATCACCTTAGTCTGTTGCAAGCAATGTCTGTAAGTCTCTCTTTCTCACACACACACACAAACACACATTTTCATTCTCTCTCTCTCTCTCTCTAGATGTATATGTTTAAAATGATTATAGGATTTTTGAAGTGATTATAATTAATAAGTAATGGGGGTTGCAGATGCTAGAGGTGAGAGTTCCAAACTTGGACTGCCATGGCTGTGCTTCAAAGATCAAGAGAGCTCTCTTTAAGCTCAAAGGTACAGTACTAGCTCCTACTAATCAATCTTTCTTTAAAAGACTTCTGCCTCACTCAGGTATAGGCTTTTAGTTTAGCCTAAAGTTACAAGGTGTTGTTTTTTACTCATTACGTCATTTAAATTATTGAACTATTAAATGACATAAACATCTTTTATTTAATTGCTTAATAAATGTGACATCTAACTTAAGTTACATGTTTTAATCTTATGTACCCTTTTGGTATCTTTTTTCTCATTTTTATTGTAATTTTAGCAATTTGCTAGTCATATCTAAAATGAAATGAATTCCGTTAAGTTGATCTAACTCAAGTGCAATCGACTACATGATTCGTTTTTTTTAATTGATATTTGTGTAGCTAAAAAAGATTTCATATTTGTGTAGCATATGCACATATAAATATATTCGAAACCGTTTATATATATTTTTTCTTTAAAACATCTTATATCCTTTTTTAATGTTTAAATGGTACACAAATGCAACCAAAAGATGTTAAATCTTTCAATAAAATGGGGTTTGCCTCATTTTCACATTTTGTGCCATTTGAGGTATAGGCTTTTGCACTACTAAGACCATGACATAAATGCTATTTATTATATGTTATGCGAGTGTAATAACGTCTAACTTAGATGGCATTAATTGCATGTTTTATTATTTTATTAAACTTAATATTTATGTAGATCATAAAAACCTTATATTTGCTTAGCACGCGCACGACTAACTCTAAGTATTTTTTCTTCACAACATCTCATATACATTTTCAATGTTCAAATATTGAAATGTCTCAAATTTGGGAAACAAAGGATAATTTTATGCAATAGAAAAACATTGAATTTTTGGATATTGCAATATTTTGGGATATAAATTTTTTTATTAAATTTCGAGTGAATTTTCAGGAGTGGAAGAGATAGAAATAGAAATGGAGATGCAAAAAGTTGTGGTGAAAGGGTACGGCTTGGAAGAAAGAAAGGTTTTAAAAGCCATAAAGCGAGCCGGGAAAGCAGCCGAGCCGTGGCCTTATCCGGGTTACTCCTCCCATTTCGCTTCATTTTACAAATACCCGACCCATATTACCAATCAATACTATCAAGACAGAAATGAAGCTGCATCTGGTCACAATTTGCACACCTTTTTCCACACACCATCGGTTTATTCCGTCGCTATTGCCTCCGATGAAGCCGTGGCTTCGCTTTTTAGCGACGAAAACCCTCACGCGTGTGCCATCATGTGATTGTGATTGAGAGGGTATCAAAGTGCTTGCTTGTTATCTCATTTTGTCCTCATGTTTAGTATCAAGTTGAGTAAACATATGTATCCACAAATTTAATTCAATTTTATTAATTGAACGATGACGAGTGTGTTTGGTTGCACCAACGGGCTTATGTGCGTGCCACGAATCTCACCTAGTCGAGTTCTTTATTTAAACCGATAATCAAACTGTTTCTTGCGGCTATATGGTACCACTAATCTTGGAGAAATAGAACTCATAGTCGAGCCGGCAGGGGCGGACGCAGGAATATTTTTGACTGATGGCGGGCAAAAATAAAATTACTTAAAGTTGACGGTGTTGTTCGGGTTTTTCTCGGGTTTCCAGTTAATCGGGTCGGGTTAACGAGGTTTTAGTTGTTGTTCCGGTGTTTTAGGGCCAAAATTTAAAACAAAACATAATTTATACGAAGTAATGTTAATCAAATTGATACTTTTAAGGTAAATTAAAGTATTTTAAAGGTATAAATAGAAGATTTAACTATATTTTATCATTTTTTGTAAAATATTTTATTTTTCCTTTGATTTTGTTGGCATCAAAAAATCAGTGGTGACACCCTAAAATTTGATTGGTGGCACCGGCTCGAAAACGTTGAAATTTTTCATTACGTCTGTAAAATTGACCGGTGTCCCGAACCCCTCCGGCAAACACATAGGTCCGCCCATGAGTCGAGGTTGATTTATAAGAGCTGACATGTAACCGAATACTTGATTAATGAGTTTGAGTGTGTTTTTCGCTATTCATCATGGAACATAAATGTTATGAAGACCTGGTCGGAGGGTTGCTACTTGCTAATTAACCCTCTTTGTCACATGCTTTTTGGTTGAAATGGGGTTTTGATTCTTGCTTTATACGTAAAAAAATAGAATTCTTCTCTTTTTTTATATTATCCGTTATCATGGATGTAAACAAGTCTAGCTGTTACAAGCTATTTGAACTTGGATCGTTAAAAGCTTGAAATATGTTCAGCCTAAAATGAGCTCGAGCAAGATTAAAGCTCATTTATTAAACAGGCCCAAGCCCGAACCTTGTGTCTTGGCTCGTTTAAACTCGTGAGCTTAAAATAAACTTTGACATAATATATATTTTTTATACCTTATATAATTACATTATTAATTTTACATCATTAAATATAAAAAAATCATATTGTTTTAAATTAGTTAAATTTGAAAAATTCAAAATTCAAATTGTTTTTTTATTTATTGCGTGTATAATTTTTTTAATTGTTCGCCGGTAAAAAAACTTAAATATTTCAGACAAGTTTTAGCAAGCCAAACTCGAGCCTCAAAATACGAGTTCGAGCTTCTCTAATTTTAAATTAGCCTGGCTTGATTAATGTAAATCTCGACTCGACTCGTTTACATCCTTACCTACTCTAAAGTTTTATAGATCTTTAGAAATAATCTTACTCTTTATTAAAACACAAAATTTTAATATTCTTAAATATCTTAAATTCAAACAATGAAAACTTTAATTTCACCCAAGTTTTGATTGTTGAGGCAAAATTGTCATTTAATTTGACTTTTGCCGTCACTCTCGATGCAATTGTATATGTTTATAGTTTTTCATTTAGAACTTTTAATGTATAGTTATTATAAATACAATTATATAATTGTGATCATACATTTTTATCCACATTTTAATGTACATTTATCATAATTTGACATCAAATATAAAAAGGTATTTTTAATGTTTATTAATAGAAAAAAAAGTCTGTTTCATAATTAGTGAAGAAAAGTGAGAGTTATCTTTAATTTTGTGTAAATCAAAACATAATGTCACTTAATCTTTTTCAAATATGTATTTTTGGCATTTTTTCCTTAATGAACATATTTTTGGTTAATTTTTTATACATATGAATCACTAAATTAGTAGTTCCTTTATATAAGATATTTTTGATTTAGTATATATAAGTTATCTATATACAATCGATTACTGATGTATAATTGTTATAAATAAGGTAGTTTATGTTTATGAAATCTTAAATCAGTTATTTTTTTCACTGGCAGAATCATACAACGTTAAACTCTTAAATTGTTTTTTCAATGCCAAGGATTTATAATAAAATATGGGAAGTGATTCGTACACAACAAAAGTGATATACACAACAATTCTATGCATTATCAACTTGTAACATATGCACTAATTGTTTATACCTTGTTGTGTATGGCTACAAACTGTTGTGTACGAATCAGCTCCCATAAAATATATATTGATTAAATTGTGATAGTTTTAATAAATACATTATTACTAAGTGATTAATTACACAGAGTTGTGCATGCCATAAAAGTTATGGGTGTGACATCCAACTTTTGAGAAGTATCATAATGAGCTAATGAGTTGATTCATGTATTCGTTATGAATTGTAATTTGGGTTTTATGCAATAACAATGAGAAACTACGATTAAATTATATTTTCAAATGAGCCGTAACTGTCACATTTTCATTAGATCGTATCAACTAGATAATCTATATATTTCATCCGACCCATTTACAATATGATAAATAATACATCAATAACTCAACTAAAACACATTTCATAACCATATAGGTTAGAACCCATATCTAACTTGTCTCATGATTTAACTATACTTTCTCGTGTATTTTGATATCCTAGTTTCAATTTATGTACTAGAGAAATACATTATAATCCTAATTAATAAGAAATCTTTATGATAATCATCTTTTTGTTATCTTTTAGTATCAATATCATAGACCCACTATGCTTTCGCTCGCCACTACTAATGGGGTGGTCTCGGTTGATCTCCCTTCCTTTAGACCTTCTTTCTAGCTAGCTTCTTTATGGCAAGCGCTAGAAGACTCGCACCCGTGTCTTTGTTTGAATTAGTGACAATTCCGGCACGCCCACATACTGAAATTGTAAAAACATTCTCTCTCTGGAAATGAGGGTTCCCTTAATTGACATTTAGAATCCTTTCATGAATGAGAAGATTGAGTTACTAAATAATTAATAGTAGAATGTTCTATAGTATAAAAAATTGTCAAATATAAATCACACCCAAGACACCCCAAACCCCTCATATTTGAATTCATGTTTCAATTTCAAAATTGATTTGCAATGTTTAATGTAGAATAACGGGAATTAGGTAGACAAAGGAAAAAGAACCTAAATGATATAACGATACAAATTCACAATCATGAAGGATGGAGGTAACCTCAAAACTTACTTCATCTTTCTAATTTCTTTTACTTGACAAAATCCATGTCTCAGGTAATTATCACTTCGTTTTCTCAACTATTTTATGTTATTTTACAATTTTACAGTCCTGATTATATATGAGACAATACCACAAAGATGAAATTTGAATCGATTCTATATGTTTCATGTGTGAAAAAACAGAAAGTGGTGTTGAAAGTCATTAGCATGAGAGATGAAAAGACCAAGCAAAAAGCCATAGAAGCTGCTGCTGATATCTATGGTACCATGATTTCAATCCTAATTTATCATCATTATATTTTGGTTTTGATTAGATCTGCATTTATGATTAGTTTCCTTATTACATGTTAGGATCATATCTATCAATTTGTCTAAGTAATCAAGCAAAATATCCTGATAATTTGAAGGCTATATATCGGTGTTTATTAATTGGGTTCACTTGAAAATCCAACTGGCCGTATAAGTTTGGCTTTATTGATTATCATATAATTGAATTTGGATTGGTTATTTGAATACAACCGAATATTTAATCAGATTATGATTTGGATTATAAGTTTTCTTTTTGGATCCCCGACCGGATACTTCAATACATAAATGGATTGCAATTTAATTTTTATGATAAATATATAATGTCATATATTTGCCTTGAAATAATTTATTTTGGCTTCAGTTTCTTTATAAATTATAAAATACGATAGTAATTCCCTAAAAGCTTTTGTTGGTAACAAAAGTCAAATATCTATGTTTTTTTAAAAGTTATAGTGATATAATAGTTTTAGCAAATTGTTTAATTATTTTGTACCTAATATAGTAATATGGGCTATGTGAATTTGGTGATCTTGTGGTCAAATGTCAAGTGTGTGTGACTACGGTAAGTCGTGTATGTGTTTTTTTTTTGTAAATTTTTACTTGGTTTTACGGAGCCCGAACCAATCAACTTGATGGTTATTTGGTTGAATTTTATTTGGTTTAATAAACTCTTGTTTAGATTATGACCGGTTAATTTTTCTAAAATTCAAAACGAACCAATTAAATCATTAAAACAGAAAACCAACCAATTTAACACCCATAAAGCTATCTATGTAATTTTGCTTAAATAACGTGATAATTTCAATGAGTATGAGATTTTAAACTTTCATGATATTTTAATGATGTCACAAATTTCAATACAGTTTCCTCTCTGATATATTTATTTTTTAACAATGAAGCACTAGGTTGTCAATTTGACACGATACGAAACACGCCATAAACCGAATACGAAAATTAATGGGTTTGGGTTGACATGTATAATAAAGTGTTTGGGTTTAGTTGTGTGATACGGATAATAAATGGGTCAGGTTAGGGTCATACATGAAGTTCGCGTGTTGACACGCAAATCCGTTTAATATTTATATAGATTTTATCATTTTCAAATATAAAACAAGTTTTGATGTAATAACCATTAAGATTCCTAAAATCCTCATTCTTGATTGTTTTAAAGTTTGTGAAAAATTAAACAAGAAAGTTCTTGATATTAAATATTATGAATTTTGACAGCTCATGTAATCTTTAAACTTGCTGACCTTCCAACTCATTAACCCATTACAACTTGTCAAGCCTCTAATAATCCACCAACCTGCAAATTGATCTACTAGCAATCTAACCAGTATAAATAAACATGTTATGCGGGTCTCACATATACTGATTAGTATTTTATATCCTGACATGAATAAATAGACGAGCCGAGTTCGAGTCATGTGTTTCTAACATGCCAATCCACAAACAAGTGACACGCCAACCCGAAAACGACATGATTGCCACATTATGCCTAGATCTCTCATATTTTTCTTTCATTACCATCGTAACCTCTTTTCCTTAGTTCTTTGTCCTCCTTTGATATTTATCTTTTTTCTTGACATCTTTCTCTCTAGCAAACCATGTCACTGATGCCAGTCTCTAATAGTGGTGCCGCCAGGAAGAAGCAACAGGAAAGTTTGTAGAGAAAGAAAATGGGAAGGAAGAAAAGGGGGTTCATACGTGTGTGCGAGAGAATCATGACGTCAATTTAACTGTGAAAGAGAGAAAGATGAGAGGCCGGCAAGTAAAGTGGTGGCTTCTGGTACGTAGCATCGATGTGGCCGGAAAATTGTGCGTGTGTGTGTCTCTTTGTGACTATGCAAGAGAAAGAGAGGAAATCAATGGATATGCAACACATAGGCGTGATGAATTTGTGTAGCATTTAAGATCACACCTAGTGGTGGTAATGGATGACGATGACTAGCCAAAATAGGCTCCGTCATCTCTGTTATCAATTCGTCATCTACTACGGTGTGTTCGTCATTTGGCTCGTCATCCGAAGCCTCGTCGTCGTGATGACAACCTCTATAGCTCGCCATCTATTTTTTTTCTACTTTTTTCAACCAATCAAAATAATCTAAATTAATATTATGTGGATTAAGTAATATAATAGTGACTGTGATATGATAAATTTACTAGGTTGTTAATCATGGATAATATATGTTAATAAAACTTATGTGATAGACAATGATAACAATCATTGCTATGTGTTACCCAATTACTAGCTAAAATGATATGAAGGGGATGACTAGATAACTTTTTGACAATTCTATATGTTTTATTTCATAGGAAATATATATCCTAAAATTAAATATATTAGATAAAAAAAGATTATAAAAATAAACTTTTAGTGGTGCGAATTGCAAATGCAATTAAGATAAAGAAACTATCAAAACGTGTAAAATTATTTTAATATATTTCAATACTATACATGTTTTACTTCTCAGATAATTACTTTGTACACAAAAAAAAAATACGTAAAACCATAAGATTAAGATCCAATTACCTTTTTTTAACTATGTGTATGTCATGGGAGTGTTACGATGTGAGTTTTATATCGATTTTTCCCTTCTATGCCTTATTTATTTTAATAGTCTATTAGAAAACAAAAATATCGTCAGTAAAACCAATGTAATAGACTAAACTAGATTGCAACCAACAACATTCCATATATTTGTGTGACGCAACATGCATGCAATTGAATCCTAGTTGCCATCAAAACACAAAGCAAAAATTGGACGGTGAAGTTTTTGATTCATGAAATTTATGTTCTTACAGGGGTGGATTATATAGAAACAAAAAAATTGTCAGTAAAAAAATAAAAGACTAAACTAGATTGCAACTAACAACATCCTACATATTTGTTCTTATCCTGACGCAACATGCATGCAATTGAATCCTAGTTACCATCAAAACACAAAGCAAAAAATGGACGGTGAAGTTTTTGATTCATGAAAATTATGTTCTTACAGGAGTGGATTCTATAGCTGCAAACCTGAAAGATCAAGAGCTAACGGTACTTGGAGAGATGGATGCGGTGGCGGTGGTGAAGAAGCTAAAGAAAGTTGCAGGAACGGTTGACATAGTGTCTGTTGGTCCGGTGAAAACAGAAGAATCTCCACCTGATCAAAAGAAGAAGAAAAGGAAGAAGAAAAAGAAGAAACAAGGTAAAAAAGATGAAGAGAAAGATAACCAAGAAGAAGATGACGAAGATTTAATGGAGTTTTGGAGTGATTGATTTCCTAATCCCACTTGTTTTCTTCATTTTTTGTAAAAATATATAAGGTGGAACAAACATTATAACTATTATGAGCTGATTCGTATATAATAAAATTTTAAGGTACAAATATTTAATAATACACTATATAAGTTCATAATTTGTAAGTTGGTATATATGACACTTTTTGTTATGTACTAATCATTATCTATAATTATTACAATAATATGATAAATCGGCTTCTATCCAGTTTACTCTCTTGATTCTTACAGTTTCACAAGTTTTAGAAAAGATGTTAATTCTTTTGAGCTATAATCTTTGTTCTTTTACCAACATCTAAGTGTCATGTTAACCAAAAAGCAAATAATTTTGAAAAAAGGCTTATTACTCCAAAATGCATTTAACTTTGATTAAAATGTTATTGTATGTAATTAATACTTTTTCCCGGATGCCATTATTAACTTGTAAATGCAGTTTATCATATTCAATGTGATCTGCAATAGCAGCGAACATAAGTATTCTTAGCTTTCTTTCATGTGTTCATCGTGTTGATTTATATCTTCTTTAAATTCTTAGACAAGACCAGAGTTGCAACAATGAGTTCAACAAACATAATCATTAATCAAAACCGGTTTTTTCAACAAAATACAAAAATGAATCCGCATAATACGATGAATCTGAAATCGATTTCAAACAAGAAAAAGATGAATCGGGATTTCAACCATCTACAAATGATTTCATTTTCGAAATCAAACAAAAACAACAGGACTCTTAGAAGTCGACAATCTTCGATTTAATCTTCTTCGAAACTGAATCTTAAACAAGAAAGCTCTAAACGAAGAGCAAATGAAGAACCCTAAACCCATATTTGAACAAAAAATTTCGTAAGAAAATCAAGTTTAAAAACCCTAAATACAGAAACACACAAGGAACCCTAATCAGGTTTAGAATACTTTAATCACATTTTCACACAAAGAGCCCTGAGCAAAATCTCACAAACCAAGGTTAAGGGCTCAAATCGAAAAACATTGTGTTGCCAAAATACAAGTCAAAGCTTCTTATTTGTACAAATAGTGTCGCAATTTAAACATCTCAACTTCAATGTACACTATATATATCACATCCATTAAAACAAGGGAAACAAAAAAAACTTTTCTAACTTAAAAAACTTAAACACGTATCCGTAAATGCACTTCAATTGCCGGATTCTTGTAGTCTTCTTTGCCCTTCCCCTTCTTCTCTTATCACTGCAACACACAAATCAAGTTAACTTGCAACCCAATAAATGATCAAAAGCGGCCATGTACACTTACCGTAAGTAGTAGAAGTTATCTCTTGCGGCGGTGCCGGTAGGTTCCCCTTTCGTCGGTGGTGGAATGCATTCGTTATCGTCTCCGACAAGACTTTATCATCATCCCCAGGCTTAAATGTTTCCACCAAGAATTCCTTCACTGTCCTCTCCGGCACCCTCGTCGTCACCGGAGTTCCGGTGTTGTCATCGTCTCCAGGCCCTTCCATTTTCGCCATCACCGAGCTTCCGGCGACCACCACCTTCTCGTAAATCGGCCCCAGTGTTCCAGTCACCGTATCAGCTACTTTATGGGCGTAGTCCGCCGGAGAAGATGATGATTTTATCTCCTCTTTATTTTCACCGGAAGAACTCAGTTTAGAAGTGATCAGGTCTTTCGCCGCCACCGCCTTATCGGCAATTGCTGACGTGACCGACGAGACTTTTTGCTTGTAACTACTGTTCGGGTGAGATGAGTCGCCGGCGATGGTGTCTAGTGGTGGCTTATCAACTGGTTCTGGAAGAAACTGATCGTGGGATCCAGAGTATACCTTCGGATCATCCTGTTCGGGTTTTATAGATTTCGGATCGGGTTCGTCGTAGATCCCCATTTTGTTGAACGATCGCAAGACCTCTGTAATTCCTGCTTCCTTCCCACCTGCAAATCGTTGCATTGTTTCATGTTATGACAACATTTATACTTCATGATTTGAACAATTAAATTTTACCTGTGCTCGTCGGATCAGTAACTTTGCTCTGATAATTCGCCGGAGAAACCACCGTGGTTGGATTGGGGGCACTAGGATCCTCCTCCATGCCACTCGTTTTTCCAATTTTACCACCCAATTGCTCCTTGTTATCGTCTTGACCATATGCATGATGGCCAACGCCAGACTCATTGGTCGGTTGAGTTCCATAAATTCCGGCCGACGGTGGCGGTGATGTTTCATGTCTCTCCTCCTCAAGCGGTGCACTCGACCTCACCGGATGATCTAGCATATCGAAGAAAAAATGTTTAATATTAAGTAAGAAACATAAAACATAATTGAATATAGTACTTTATGCTTCGTCGATTTCACCTGTATTAACCGGATCGGTGAGTCCACTCCGACGGTTAGCCGGAGAAACAGTCGACGTTGGCTGAATGGCGATAGGATCCTCGTCCAAGGCAACTGATATTCCAACAATACCCCTCGATTGTTCCCTATTTACATCTTGACCATACTCATGATGGTGAGGTAAATCGGTCAGATGAGTTCCATAAAGTCCGGTGGACAGTGGCGGCGGATCACCATGTCTCTCCTCCTCCTCCCACTGCGCAAAAGACCTCACCGGCGGATCTACTATATCCGAATGAGTAGCATACATATCCTCCACTAACACCGGCGTTCCCATAACTGTTGGTTCCGCCAAACCACTCCTGACAACCGGCGAATTGTTCACTGCAAAAATTCATCGGAAAACAGTTAAAAATTTGGTGGGTTTAACTCGTAAATAAATAAGCTAGAAACTAAACCAAAAAAAAAAAAAAAAAAAAAAAAACTAGCTTAACCTTTCTCTGCTTCATCTCTGTGCTGTTCTCCGTCATGATCCCCATGGCCATGTTTAATTTTGTCTGTCAACTTTTCAACCTTTTCTTTGACCTTTTTCAGTGCAGATTTCGTCTCTCCGCCATGGACATCAGTATCTAATTTGAGTATTAATCACTTTATTAAAAAAAATATAAATTGATCGTTTCGAATTTTAAACAAGTAATTAGGAATGTAGATACGGTTACCGGAGGGATGGAGAGGATCGTCGTGATGACGGCCACGCGTATGATGCCACTGTGGTTGCATAATGACGCACAAAGTTGAAGGGGTGTTTCTGTAAATTATTGAAAGTTGTGGCGCCTGTGTTTAGCCAAGAGTGAAAACGATAGAAAAAAGAAGGGGCTTTTTAAGGAGACTATAAAAAGATAAGGATATGATGTTAGCCACGTAGGATAAGGGGCAACGTAAGTGGGGAGCTGACACGTATCGTATGGTGAACACGTGGAATGAGTCGCTAGTTGATGCATCCTCGTCAGAGTATATATGACACGTATCGTCGTACGTAAAATAAAAATGGATTTATAAATTTAAAACTTGTACGCGCACATCAAGTTTTTAGCTATTTAGTTTGGCATTCGGGAAAATAATGTGTATTTAGGATTGTTTATGATATGTGTTTCTGTTCTCATAAATATTTAAATACGTTAACGATCAAATAACAAATATACTTCTTATTTAGATCATCAGCATCTATTTTTATTTTACAACATTAGCGTCATTTCTTTCGTATATCTGTATCCCACTAATTTTCACATCCATCCTTTTTACCTATTCTTGATTTAAGAGAAATAAATGTTGAGAGAGAGATAGATTGAGAGAAGCAAAGAGAGTTAAATGTAAAGTTCAATTATTATACCGTATTTTGCCCAATAGATAGTGATATTTAAAGAGTGTTATAGGAGCTTCGGACTCAGTAAATTTGTGAGTTAAACCGTTCTTTAAAAAGTTTAGAAATTAAATCATTTTGCTTTTTTAGAATCATAAAGATAATTCTATAGATAATTATGATGCATCCAACCAAAGGTTTAAACTGTAGCCGGTCATTTTCATCTTCGTTCACGATGTGTTCGTCTCGTCAAATCTATGTTATTCATCATCATCTTTAGCACAAATCTAGAAAAGTCGATCTGTAATATATTCTTCACTGATGATGCTCATGTTTACGTCCTTAATCGATCTAGGGAACAATTCAACAAAATTTGCAATGTGAACCCCAAATTTGGAGATTGGGCACCAATGTTCGTGTGAAACCCTCGCATCAACAAGTCAGGGTAACCAAATAAAAACGTATGCAACAAATCAATTTGAAACCAACTTTAAGCACAAATTTAGATGGGAAAACCCCACATTTTCAAATATGAGTGTTCATGTAGAACTCTAACTATTAGAATCAAAAAAGAATTTCTTATAGTCAAGATGCTACCTGTAGCTTACCTCGCCCACTAGTTCAAGGTGATGGGATCATTGTTGTATGCTAGTATGATCGCCAAAACTAACCATTTTGGATATAGTTTGTTACAGAATAACTTCATAGAATAACAAATCGATTGAACTCATATGACCTTACCAAATGTGTATAAGTAGGGATGACAATATAGAAGATAAAGATCTGATACACTCATACTATATTCGTATACATTTATCTTCAACTTAGTACAAAAAGAAATCACATAACTATTCATCTTCCTATATACTTCTCATGTATATAATACCGATAGATTTATGACCCGGCCCTACTTCAAATATCCTGACCCAGAATGGAATTTGGGAGGGATTGATTGACTACCAGGCTTAGGACCGTTAGTAACTTAGTATCCTAGTTATGCACAAAGGTCAAAGGATTTCTATTTCTATATGGTTTGACCTAATTGTTATTAACTTGTAGCTTCCTAGCGTGAATCGTAACGGTCCTATAATAATAATCGAAGTCTTTGTTTATTGTCTCATCTCCTAACAATCTCTAGTTTACATATACTCCTCTCTCATCCCATATTTCTTGTATCAACGTACAAGAAAATAACAGCACATAATATGATGAAAACAACCAAACAACACTAGCTTAGCAATATTTGATTTCCTCGGCATGTAACGGAACAAAATCTTTTTTTGTTAGTGTCAACAAAACTTATTGTATTACGAAATTAGCATACATCCAGCTAAACAAAAAATTTACATTAAAATAATTTAGCAAGTGCTTCTAAAATAAAAAAATTTAAACGACAAACACACAAAATAATCTTAATCTTGATTCAAAGTTATGACATGTATATATATATATAGGGGAGGGTTCAAACGAGAACTGTTTTTCGTACGAGAACTGCGAGAACCAATCTCGGCCGTTCCTTGGATATGGGAGGTTCATGGATGGAGTGCGTGGAGGGGATCAAGTGTGGCAGGGTGCATGTGAAGAATTCATGGGTGGGCAATGACATTAAAGGAGGGGGAATTGGACGGCTCAGATTGGTTCTCGCAGTTCTCGTACGAAAAACAGTTCTCGTTTGAACTTTTGCCTATATATATATATATATATATATATATATATATATATATATATATATATATATATATATATATATATATATATATATATATATATATATATATATATATATATAGAGGAAGAAGTTCCATTGAGAACCATTTTTAGTGCGAGAACCGCGAGAACCAATCTGAGTCGTCCAATTCCTCCTCTTTTAATGTCATTGTCCACCCATGAATTCCTCACATACATCCCGCCACACTTGATCCCCCCACGCTCTCCATCCATGAATTCCACTTATCAAATCAACGGCTAAGATTGGTTCTCGCGGTTCTCGCACTAATATCGGTTCTCAATGGAACCCTCCCCTATATATATATATATATATATATATAGAGACAAAAGTTCATGCAAGAACCGTTGTTAGCGCGAGAACCACGAGAACCAATCTAAGCCGTCCAATTCCCCCTCATTCAATGTCATTGTCCACCCATGAATTCCTCACATGCACTCTGTCACACCCTATCCCTTCACGCTCTCCATCCATGATACTTCCCATATCCAAGAAACAGATGAGATTGGTTCTCGCGGTTCTAGCACTAACAACGGTTCTCGCATGAACCCTCCCCTATATATATATGAAATATCTTAAAATTCCAGCACCTATATAAGGAACAGTCTGTTAACGGCAGATGCTTCCAGCTCATTCTAAATCGTGTACTCCATATATAACTATCTTTATAAACCTCCATTCCAGCACACTTCAAACCATTCAATTTTCTATAACCTCTACAAGATAGACATGGCGGCAGAAGAAGCCAACAAGGTAGATTTTCAACCTGAGTCTGTGGCGGAGCCACCACTTGCCGCGGTGGAGCACCAAGCTCCTCCTCTTCCTGAAGAAAACACCACCGGTGATGATACCAAAGTGGCTGCCGTTGTTGAAAGTAAGTTCTGTTGTTTAATATCAGCAGCCCAACCGCTATTTATTTTATAGATTTATGCCTTCTGACTGTTTATTAATATGTAAGAATCAGGAGAGCCTTATGAGGAGAAACCTGCAGAGGGTTCTGCGAACAGAGGTAGTATCATCATGAATTTTGATTTTCAGTTTTCAGGGTTCAGTTTTGAACATGGAATTGGTTGTTTGTTCAGATGCTGTACTTGCTAAAGTATCAACAGAGAAAAAAGATGCACTCATCAAAGCATGGGAAGAAAGTGAGAGATCCAAAATAGAGAACAAAGCTCAGAAGAAGCTAGCTGCCATTGGAGCATGGGAGAACAGCAAGAAAGCTGAACTAGAAGCTGATTTGAAAAAGATTGAGGTCACAACTCACACTCACATCTTTTCATTTCTAAACAAATTTTTTACATAAATTTGTTTGTTTATTTATTCTTCGATATTTAAACATGCGAGCAGGAGAAACTCGAGAAGAAGAAGGCCAAGTACACGGAGAATATGAAGAACAAAATAGCTCTCCTTCACCAAGCAGCAGAAGAA
The DNA here is from genome assembly GCA_947179395.2 of Pulicaria dysenterica. Lineage (NCBI taxonomy): Eukaryota > Viridiplantae > Streptophyta > Magnoliopsida > Asterales > Asteraceae > Pulicaria > Pulicaria dysenterica. The sequence continues at coordinate 98,392,416 of OX359288.1, forward strand.
AAGAGAGCAATTACAGAAGCAAAACGTAAGGAAGATCTTCTGAAAGCAGAAGAATTGAGTGCCAAATGTCGTGCCACCGGTAACACCCCCAAGAACCCAACAAGTTGGTTTTCGAGATAAATGTTTCATGCAAGTCTTTAAATGTATGTTTTGTTTGTATGATACTAAAAGATCGGTTCGTATTTGCATTATCTGTGTGCATATGAACTTCTTGTAGCAAAAGTTTGAAAGTAACATTTATATCATAAAGTTTTGGGTTAATCTTGATAGTTCCTAATTTAGACACAAAAAGCCCATAGTCCTAAAAAGTTTTAAACCTGAGATCTAAACATGGTGGGTCATTAGAGCATTAACCTGTCAAGTAGAAGCTGAATTATCATTCGGGTCACCTTGTAAGTACTCTAGATATTCGCCATCATTAGGGAAATCAAGCAGCAGATCCAATGTTAAATCTGTTGATTTATCTGCTTTATATGAATTTGGAGAATATGAACCACTGTTTGTTGCCTCCTCGGCTTCAGTCTTGCATCTTCGATCAGCAGATGCACCAGTCGAGCTGGCGGTGAACGTGGGTTCTGCTTGCATTGTGACCACAGAATCTGATTCAACTTTTATCGCCCGATTGAAGTCCTTTGCTCTTTGAAATGATTCACCTGCTTCGGAATTCCACGCACGAAGAAAGAAGTCACAGTCGGGTAGTCCAGTTGGTGAGCTGAGAATGATTGGATCCATTGATAGCCTGGCCTCGGCATCCACTCTGGCACTCTCCCATTCTGGCATGTGGCTGGTTGACTGTGACTTGGATTTTGTATCTGCTGACTTGGAAGATGAGTTGGCCTGTAGGTTAGGGGCTTTGTTGGGGATGCGTTTTCTTAAATGAGAGTTCCAATAGTTCTTTATCTCATTGTCTGTTCTTCCTGGCAGCCGAGATGCTATCGCTGCCCACCTTCATAATTCATTGATGATCAATTAGTGGAACAAAAAGAAATCCCAAAATGAAACAACTAAATATAAACAGAGTTAATCAAGTGGTTTCTTACTTGTTACCAAGCAAGCTGTGCAACTGGAAGATTGTTTGGTCTTCATCGTAACTAAAGGCGCCTCTTTTAATATCAGGCCGAAGATAATTCGTCCACCTTAGCCGACAACTTTTTCCACACCGCCGGAGACCTATCAGATAAAGAGATTGCCCATTTAGTCTTCACTGTCAAACAGTTCCACAAAGGTAAAACTCAACAATCATATAGCATAACATGGTGAGGCAAGCTTAAAAGGATTAAAGAAATGAATTGCATCCTCAAAGGTCATTTTAGAGGTTACAGGACAACAAAACAAGAGAATAACATACACGGTTTCATGTTACCAGATTGATATAGGGGAAGAAATCATTTATTTGTATCTTAATCTACCCTAGTTATCAGTTTACAATTAATCTTGGATCAATCTTAACATAGATTATGAGTTTTGAAACACATCATAGCTACCAAACTAATTTGTCTTAACATGTAAAATATAGACTTTTTCCACCTTGGGTTCTTGCCAGGATGCGTCATCCTTCTGTCCACACTCATAATGTTGTACCACTTTAACAGGACGCAACCATAATGGGTTCACATCATACCTCTTTGTAGTCCAATGTCGATTCAAGGAAGGACCAATTTGTTAATTATTGTGATGTGGTACAGACAGATAGACTTTGCTGTCTAATTCTAATTCTCTTTGGTTTTGTCTTGATCATCTGCTGATACTCTTACATATCTTTAATCATTCAGTGAAGCGTCGATAAAGAATTTGACACCCTAATACAACTTCTTTCACCAACACAAACATTGAGATGATGAAAATACAACGAACAACAATTCTGATTCATACTTTCTTAAAAGAATTCTTTTTTTCTATAGAGGAAGAAATTTGCCTAAAGATATGTTTATTCATCAACTACCATAGCAAACATATTCATATTTGACATAGCACATATATAGTCAAATAAAAGCACACAAGTATGATATGATCTGCAAACACTGCTTTAAATATCTTCGTCACCAATTTAACCCTGGATTTAAGAATTTGGAACTTCATCAGGCGGACTAAATTGGGGCTTCCATGAAACTTGTATGTAAACACGTACATGCACACAAGAGGAAGAGAGAGAACCTGCAAGTTTAGGGAAAGAACGCCAAGTGCCATGGCCGTGCTTAGTGATGTAATCGAGAAGTATCTTATCTTCTTCAGGAGTCCATGCACCTTTTTTCACCTCACCTTTGTTGCAGCATGGTAATCTTCCCATCTTCTTCTCCTTTCTTCCCCTCTTTCTCATTCAACACAGTCGCAGAAATCAAACTATGTGAAAAAAATGCGCGTGCGTGATTTAGAGAGAGAAAGAGAGAAAGAGAGATAGATAGAGAGCGAGAGTCAAAAAATAGACGCAGAGTAGAATGACAGTAAGTCAGTAATGGAAGCCAATAATCGCTGACCGGACCACCACTTTCCACCTCTGAACTAGCATTAACTCGTTTATGATTTTGTACAATTTCATCTCTGCAACATTTTGCAGTACTTATTATTAGAAACGCCCCAAATAATTGTGCAATTTGCACATTCAATAGCTAAACGTGTCTTCATCACACACACACACAAACATAAATCAACGAACAAAAAAAGCTGATTCAAACGATTATACAATCAAAACTGCAATAATAACAAAGTTAGGCGTATTAATTAACGGTGGCTGTCACATTAATTAACAGCCTAGAAAAGGGCTTTTTCATATGAACATACAAGCTGGCTATCGCAGAAATGATTATGAATGCAATATAATGCATTGAAAACAGAGTAAAAAACGTGAAGAAGCATGCGAACCTGAAAAACAACAAGATTTGACAGAAGTTTTTGAGTAAAAGGAGGTGTTAATCTGGATGAAATTAGGGTTTATCTTTGGTGGTGTTTAAGAAAGGAAATGGAAGTGTTGGTCTTCTACTACATGTCCATCTGTGTGTTCTTTGCGTTTGTGAAAGCGTGAAGTTATGGAGAAAGATGACAAAAAGAGTGTGACCTTTTAAGTATTTTAATTTGCAAAAACAATATAATGTTATATTTCTTCCTCTACTCATTCTAACATAACATATAAATTGTATTAATTCTTTTATCATCGAGTTAAATAATAAATAAAAATATAAAATACGAATATATATTATATCTCTTTAATTTAATTTAAATTGAATATTTATATATGGAAAATACTGAGTGGGGTTGATATACTCACAAGCCTGTTTATTTGTATTACTATTTTCCATGCATCTGTACCACGTGTTACGTACTAAAAAAATAATAATAATTTAAGATTCTTATTTATTCCTATGAAGAATATTGAACTGTGTCTAGACTTTTCAGTTTTCACGGGATATTTTGTTTACAACCACACAACAATTACATGTTTTGCATAATAGTTATAAGAGTTTATTAATCTGTGCTTCGCTGCAATTATTGAGGTGTTAATATCTTTAAAATCAATAATAATCTTTATAAGAAAAATAAATAACATCTAGAATAGTGAAACCTATCTATGAACAGTACATAGACGTATTATTAGCTTATGACAAATATATATATATACTAGTTAAATACGATTTAATTATTATAATGTTACTTACTTTTTAGTTTAATTATTATAGTTTTTCTTAAATAATTTAACCATAAAGTTTAGTTTACGTGTTAATTTAGTCCTTTACACCTATTATTACAGGTTAAATGTAAGTGTGTAACAAAACACCTCGCAATTTGTATTATTCCATGTTAAATTAACAAAACACCCTAAATCTCAACTATTACAAAATACTTAACCCACCCAAACACCCATTCACTTTCACCTCTCTGTTCTCTTTCCTCCACTCTCTCTTTCTTTCTCTCTCTCTCTCTCTCTCTCTCTCACACACACACACAAACGATGAAGCATGTGAAGAAGGGTGGCAAGGGAGGTGAAGCAAATGAAGAACGATGGTGAGGATGATGAAGCAAGTGAATAACGGCGGCGATATGTGTGTGTTTTCAGGTGAATGTTGAGGTTAGGGTTTTCAGGCGGTGCGTGTGCGTTTTCAGAGGAAGATGATATCGATGATCGAGGTAATGTTTTCATGTGGGGGTTTCATCTAGACGGTGTGAATCGATATAGACCCACCAAATCCTCTGACACCACCATAACCTCCGCCACTAGCGCCACCAAATTTGGCACCACCACCGTTGCCAACAAATCTTCCACCACCATAACAACCACCGCTAACGATTCATTCCAGACCCTCGATTTTGTTCACATCACTTGAAGGTTTGTTCAAGATTCAAACCAATGTGAACGATTTTTCTATACTCACCGATTTATGTTTTGAGTTGTACTTCAGTAGAATTTTGTTATGAACATGTCGGTTTCTGGAATTGTGATTTGGGTGAAGGGTTCCAAATCGCATATCCATAAGATTTCTGCTTCAGTTGATTTATGTTTCTTGAAATCGTGATTTACATTCCGATTTTTGCTTTAGTTATATTTGGTAAGAACAAATGAACAGATAAGAACAAGATTAAGAAAAATACAAAAAAAGAAAAACCTGTTAAGCATGTTAAAGGTTGTTGGGAAATTAGCTAAGTCATTGAAACTGTTATACATGCAAAAATCAAAACTGTTAAGACTGTTAATGGATGTTGGGAAGACAGTTCGAAACTGTTAGAAGAATTGTTGAAGAAACAGTTTAGAACTGTTAATACAAACTTCTACAACTGTTTGGAGACCTTGAAGCCGAGGACTGTTAGAAGAACCAGAACTGTTGCATCCAATGAACAGTTTCGGTTGAGCTAAATATGGAAAACCCTATCTTTGAAGATATCTCGAAACACTTGGAAGATCATCAAGATTATCTCAGAAGATAGAAGATTACCTAACTGTTAGCAAATCAAGGAAGATCAAGGAGTATATAAATACTAGATTAGAATTTATAATATGTACGTACTCATTGATTAAGTTTTTGCATTCATTCTTCAAGTTGTAATTTGCTTTCAGAATAGTGCTAAGCCTCTAAGTTTCTCTTTGAAACCCAAGAACAATCGGTGTTCTTCGTCTAACATAATAAGTTAGATTGGGGTGAAGTTTGCTATTGTAATCATTCTGGTTGATCAATAAAACTACTGTTTGATTGAATTGCTTTTTGTTCAAAACCTTCTTTAATCAATTAAGTGTGATTCCGCAACTTCTTAGTTGATTGTGATCATAGTTAAAGATTAACTTTTATTCAACTTAGATTTGTTATTCAAAAGTTAGTTCTTGTTATTTGATATAATCTATATCCGATCCTGACAAGTGGTATCAGAGCCTTATCATTAAGGTTCATTTGATCACCAGTTGAAGGTTTTGCTTCAATCTTGCTTTGTTCTTTAAAACTGTTTTCAAATCACTTTGTTTCAATGGATTCTGGTGGATCTTCTGATAACAATGGCTCTGGGTCAAACATTCGTGTTCCCATGCTCAAACCAACTGATTTTGAGATGTGGAAACTGAGGATCAAGCAGCATGTCCAATTAATGGACTATGCTGTTTGGGAAATCATTGAAACTGTTCCCACTACCCCTGTTGATCTGGATGAGACTGGAAAACCAAAGAAGAAGCCACCACCAAAGACAGATGCTGAAAAGAAGGAGAGAGTGATTGAGATGAAAGCTATTAGCATCCTCCAGATTGCAATTCCCAATGAGTATCAACATCAATTCAAGAAATTTGATGATACTCATGAACTGTGGAATGCTCTGGAAAAGAGGTTTGCTGGGAATGCTAGCTCTAAGAGAAACCAAAGAGATCTCCTTAAACAAGCCTATGAGAACTTCACCAGTGGAAAGAATGAGAGCATCACCCAAATCTTTGATAGGTTTTACAAGCTGGTAAGCCAACTAGAGAGTGCTAAGGTTAGGCTTGATCAAGATGAGATAAATAGAAAGTTTCTTAGGTCTCTAGGTGATGAATGGACTGTGTTTGCTGCACAATGGAGGACTAAGGATTCTCTTGAAGACATAGAGTTAGATGACCTCTATAACAGTTTGATAGTGTTTGAGGGAGAGATAGAGGGAAAAAAACTGTTGTCCTTAGCCACAATGCTGCTCTCCTGTCATCCTCAGGTGTGGAATCAAACCATTCATTAACTAACTCTTTTGATAGTTGTGCAGGTACTAGTTCTGCTGTTAGACTAGATGTGAACACTCCAGATGCTGTACTTGAAGCTTTTCTTGCCAGCCATGCACATTCAACCCTCACCAATGAGGATCTTGAACAAGTGCACCCTGGTGATCTTGAGGAGATGGATCTCAAATGGCAGATGGCCATGCTTACTGTTAGAGCCAAGAGGTTCATCAAAAGGACTGGAAGGCAAAACATGAATTTCAGAGCTGATGGCAAGGCTGGATTTGACAAGACAAAGGTGAGATGCTTCAAATGTCAACAGCTTGGCCACTTTGCAAGAGAGTGCAGATCTGGTGGACAAGTCCAGAATAAAGGTCAGAGGCCAACTCATAATCAAACCTCCTCAGCATTGGTCTCACAAGAAGGCCATGGGTTTGATTGGAGTGATCAAGCAGAAGAGGCTACAAACAACAAAGCTTTGATGGCATTGAATGACTCCTCCATCAAGATGAATTCACCAGCATCTGAGGACATTCAGGTATCTTCTAAACTATGTCCTGGTGAATGTAGAGCTATTGTTAAAAGGTTTAGAGAGCACAATAAGAAAATGTGTGATGCTCTAAGCAAAATGGAGGAGAGGAGATATGAATCAAGTGCAGTCATTGAAAGCTTTGAAAAGAAAATAAAAGATTATCAAGCCAATGAACTGCAAATGGATTATGATAGAAAATATCATAAGTGGGAAAAAGAGCAGCTTCAAGAGGAGATTGATAGTCTGAAAAAGAAGCTAAGTGAGAAGGAAAGTAAGGTTGATGAGTTAACCAAAAAGTTGGAGGGTGTTGATATTGATATGAGCATGTTCAAGGCAACAAATCTTAAACTTGAAACCTTGTTACAATCACAAATCAGAGACAAGGTGAAAACTGGTTTAGGATATAAGCAGACCCCACCTCCATACAATCATAACTACATAACTCCCATGTCTGATGTAGCTGATAGGTATGTTAATGAATCATTACCAGAGGAACTGAAGTCAGCTAATCCACAATTTGAAAGTGATGAGGAAGGAGTTGTGTATGCAGTGAGTGATGATAAGAATGAGGGAGTTGTGAAGAAGTATGAAGTTATTCCATATGAAAATCACATCTGTTGTGAGCCCATTCCCACAAAATCATCTTTACAACCTGTGGTGTTTGTAAAAGCATCCACTGAACCCCTCACCAATGAGCCAAAACCCTCAAAAGCTGTTAACTCCATAAAAAGTTTCACAACTCTAGCCAACAACTCCTATCTCTACACTAACAGTTCCAAAAAGAACCCAAACAGCTCAACTGTTAGTACCAAGACCAAAGGAAAGGAGAAAGTTGGTGAAGTTGTAGTTGGAAAGCCCAAGAAGGAGGCTGCAAAAGCACAGACTAAACCCAGATCTGTAAAAAGGCATACTGAAATGCCTACATGCACTTGTCAAAAGCATGGTGTACAAAAGTTTCCTCAGTCAGCACCCGTTAGAGGAAATCAAAGAAATAGGAACCAGTTCTGGTCACAAAGAACTGGTTTGCCTATTGTGAAAGCTAAAAAGTGTTATACATGTGGGAGATCCAATCACTTGGCTCAAGACTGTTATTATAACCCACAGCTGTGTAGCACCAAAGAACCAAGTTTCAAAAAGCAAAATAACAGTTCTAGAACTGTTAAGTCAAAGCAGATTAACAGTTCTAAAACTGCTAAGCCAAAACATGCTAACAGTTCTACAACTGTTACATCCAAACCAACTAACAGTTCCACAACTGTTTTATCAAAACCAAAAACTGTTGGTCTGGCTTGGGTGAAACTGCAGAAACAAACAGTTTCTGAAAAGGGTAAAACTGGTACTCAAATTGCAAAACAGAATAAGTCACATGATGACTCAACTGTTTTACCTTCTACAACAACTGTTTGTTCAAAGGTCTCAAATGTTAATCACAACAATTGTGAACCACATGTTCTTACAAAGTATTCCTCACACAAATTAGAGAAATCTAATTTGGATGAAATTAAAAAGAACCAAACTCTGTTTAATTATTATGACTTGAATGGTGTACCCAAGACCTGCATGGCCTGGGTACTTCCTGCTACTAACTGATTTTATTTGTGCAGAGCATTCATAGGGCCAATCATGGATCTATCTGGCATGTGGATAGTGGATGCTCAAGGCACATGACTGGAAATCCACATTGTTTGAAGGATTTCAGAAGCATCAATGGTGGATTTGTAGCATTTGGAGGAAATGCTAAGGGTGGAACGAGTTCGGAAGCAACATTGCATTGGCCTTAATCTGTTTGGCCAACAATTGTTGTTTCAACTTTTCAAAACTTATTTTTAATGGCATGGTAAAACATCTCGGGACCAAATATGGTCTCTTTTTGATGTACCCGCGATTTGTGCAAGTTTTGTTAAACTTTTTTTATGCCAAATATTAAAGCACACAAGAGGGTCCTAATTCCCTCTTCTCATGTGGCCTCCACATTGCGCAAGTTGATGGTCAATGGGAAGAATTTCTCAGGTGCCATAACTCCACCACTCTCTGCAATGGTGGAGTTTCTTTCAAGAAACAGAGCTGCCAGGGGTGAGCATGAAGCCCAACTTATTGCTACACCACCACCTCTGGAACCCACAGCTCACGATACTCAAATAATCCCCTCTGCTACCTTTGAAAGAGCTACAACACAAGCCCTTGCACTAAAAACATTTCAAAAAAAGAGGAAAAGAACTGTTGATGCTCCTTCCACCACAGTTCATGAAACTGAAACTGTTAGCCCTGCACAGGTGCATTCACCTGTGCAGAATATCGAAAGGGAACCATTCGTGCTGTCTCCCAGGCACAATGAGGAGGTGATCACTCCATTAGAGGGTGATCATGTGGTATTTGAGGCAGACACTACTGTTTTATCCGCAAGGGATGAACAGGACAGGGTTAACATAACTAAGACCTCAGCCACGGTAACAGAGGCTGGTCAAACAGTTTCTGGAAATCCCCAGTACCAAGAACAGAGGGGTACTGGTGAGAGATCTTCTAGAAGTTAACCACCAGTTCTATCTGCCGATGATATGTTCAAAGTGGCAACACTGGCTGACATTGAGGCAAGTATGAATGTAACACCGCAATTTTGAAAACCAGATTTTTCTTTTTAAATTAGTAATTCAAGAATCCAAACTGCGTGGATCCATTTGTAAACTCAAAATAAACCAAACCTGTTTTTCAAAACTTACAATAGCAGCGGAAATATAAAAGTGGCTATTAATTACAATCAAAATCAGCCACGTCACACTACAGAAAGAGTTGGTGTTACTGAAATTGTTCACCGACCATAAACAAGTTTATATAAACATAAACAGTAAAGACAAGTGTTCCTCTAAAAGCATAAGTAGAACCAGCAGGTACCCAAACTCACGTGCCTAAGTATCACCTGCAGTCATGGGGAGAGTATCTGTTAGCTATTTAAAGCTAGTGAGCATAAGATAGCATAATCAGTAATATAAACATATCACATATTACATATTACATATCAAATATCAGATAGTGCTATCCTAGCATCTCGCGATGAGCTGGCACAGCCAGAAGGAAGCATAATCTTGCAGGGTAGCGAGCCCGGCTCAACACTCCTAACTGGGGAAACCAGACACATCAACCGCGCGGGTGGGTGACCGGGTAGCGGTCCACCGTTGCGTTATGAAACCAAAGACTCCATGGGGTACAGCCATCAGCTGATCCCCCTCATTGCACGAGGAACATTGGGTTTGCAAGACCCTAAATACCTATCCAGGTACCGTTGACGCTATCATCGACCCGCAGGCCTCAAGGCATCCCAGACCTCGTGCTGGCCTCGTTCAAGGACTATAACCAGCCCCCATATCTCGGATCCGTTCATAAACATAGAGTTGACCCAATCCGGGCCTCATAGCGCGCATACATATCACATCATAATCATGATTCAATTGTACGTGTGTCATACATAAACATAGCATACATACGCATCTCAGGCATATAACAGTGTTAATTACATTTCATGGAATTACTAACACATATTGATAACATGTAACACGGTTATATTAATTCTTATGTTATCCTATACTCACCTGAGAGGCTAGAGGCTATAGTAAACAAATATCGCGATCGCCGCGTTCTTCAGAGTCGTACAACGCACCTATAAGATAATACTCATGTTTAGTCACTTCACACAAGTATATAACTAATATAACTAATATGAATCCTCTAACGATGCCATTAAACTATTTAGAATCCTAAACGAGCATCCCGTACGATAAAACGTCGAAAAACAGCACAACAGTGCACTGTTCATGAACAACCCCCTTACAGCCGCAAGGGTTTTCCCTTGCGGAAGTAAGGACCTTCTTTTTATTTGCGGTGGTAAGGATAAAAACATTCCTTACGGCCGCAAGGGTTTTCCTTGCGGGGGTAAGGGACCTGGTTACAGACCAGTACGATTTTCAGCCCCTGTTTTTGTCCATTTCCCCTTCAATCCAATCTCAGTTGTTTCCAATTCCATTTTCATTGATTACATAACTACCAAGGCATCAAAACAAGTCTAGAAACATACAATTAACAAGCTCTAATCAAGGATTCATGGTATGGGATCAATTTCTTCATTCTTGACCCATTTTGAACTAGTTATAAAATATGATCCAATCCATCATATAAATTCAAGAAACTAAGTTCTAATCACTTATAATTGATATAGAAACTAACTATAACAATAAAATCCATCATTTGATTACATAATCGATTTTGGTCAATTTTGACCTAGAACTCAAGAACATGTAACAAGGAAGAAGACAACTCACAAAGGAGATAGAATGATGAAGATGATAGAACAATATCAGAATGGAGCTTGTAATTACTGCTGCAAATCAATAGCTTGATAGTTCTCTTCTTGATTTAGCTTCAAAGTGCAAGAACAAGAGAGTGAGAAGTGTGTGTGTAGTGTGTGTCGTATCTGTGTTCAAGGAAAGAGGGGAGACCGACTTTGGTCTCCAATTTTATCCAAATGGGGTATCTTGTTCCCCCTCTCAACTTACAACTTAATACCCGTTTACCCGTTTCAACTAACGGGGATATTTCCGAAATCCACATTCAAAACCGTTAACTAATATATTAATTTTATTCATTTTTGTTAATATTTTAATATCACCACTTCTTATTATTATTTTCATAATAATTATATCCTAACTTAAATAAACAATTATGATATATTAACTTACTAAAATTATTCTAATATTCATTATTAAATTCGAGATTCTAAAGCACCAAGGGTATATACGACTAGGCCCTTTTTGAGGATGTTACAAATCTACCCTCCTTAAAAAGATTCCGTCCTCGGAATCTACTCTTCTGTAAACAAGTGGGGATAGCAGACCTTAATGTCTTCTGAGTCTCTAATGCCCAGTATGTCCCGAGGTTGTGTTTGCACCTTACTAAGACCAATCGATTATTCTTCTTTCTTAACCGTTTGACCTTCGTGTCTAACATCTCAATATGTTTCCATTTTAAGAGAATTTGTTATAAGAGAACTAAGCAATTAGTTCTTTCATGAAAACTTAGAAAAAAGAAAGAGTCGGAAACACTAGAATCAAATAGAATAAGGCACGAAGTTTATTAAGAATGTGCCAATTATAACATCACCTGCCGCCTCGGCCTCATCGGCTGTCACCTGATAAGCTTTGCCAGTTGCACGGGGCACATTCTCTTTCTTTTGACTCGACAACGATCCTCCTGCTCCTCCCGATCCCTGACCCTGCCCAGACCTACACTCTGACATACGATGTCCGGGCTTGAAACATTTGTAGCACACATTACCCTTAAAGCGACATGTTTCAGCATTATGTCCCTTCCGCCCACACTGGGGACACCTTGCTGTTTCCTTTGTACAATTGCCAGTATGCCTGGAACAGCATTGCAAGCACCATGGAGCAGTCGATTGATTATATTCTTGAACTCCCTGTCGTTGCCAAAATCCACCTTTTGCATCCTTTGACTCATAAGATTGCTCAAATTTTCTTTTGGAACTTCCACTAGTAAATTCTTGATTTTGCATGTGGTCACTCTCGTACTGTCGCGCCATCTCAAATGCAATATCCAAGGACAGAGCACCCCTAACGGAAGCTCGATAGTCTGGTGGGAGGGTTTTGGCAAACCGTTTTATCTTTGACTTTTCATCAGGTAGTAAATGAGCCACAAACCTCATTTTATCAGAAAACCGCTCGATTAAATCTTCGACTGGTTTATCCCCCTTATTAAGTGCCATGAACTCCTCCTCTAGTCTATCCATCACCTGGTCGGAACAATACTTACCACGGAGAATCCTCACAAAATCTGCCCAAGTAAATGCAGCTCTCACCTCTGCATGAGTATATGAGATCACAGTATCATACCAGGTCAGTGCATTACCCCTTAACTGCTTCCGAGCAAAACCCACCTTATTAGATTCCTTGCAACTGCTATTCTCATATGCTAGCTCCATTTCGCGAATCCACCTCTCGGTAACACTAGGATCCATGCTACCTTAAAAAACAGGTGGCTGGCAAGATAAGAAAATCTTAATATCTTGTGACTGTTTGGGTTTTGTCGCGGGTTGTACAAGTACCCGTTCCTCTGATGCTTTTAAACGAGCCTCTAGTTCTCTAATATAAGCCTCTCTATCCTCATTTCCAGCCATATTATTGTATTAGTATTCTGTTCATACATGACACGTATAACATACTTAGTACTCCTATCATACTTCATTAGCACAATAATCAAATAAACAATAGTATATCAGAAACATAACACTCTTTCACACACCCCATAACCTCCCGAGGAACACTAAACAATGGTCGGGCCTGGGTTTGAGACTGAATACTCTTACAAGTACCCAATTCACTCAAACCTAGGCTCTGATACCAACTTGTAACACCGCAATTTTGAAAACCAAATTTTTCTTTTTAAATTAGTAATTCAAGAATCCAAACTGCGTGGATCCGTTTGTAAACTCAAAATAAACCAAAATTGTTTTTCAAAACTTACAATAGCAGCGGAAATATAAAAGTGGCTATTAATTACAATCAAAATCAGCCACGTCACACTACAGAAAGAGTTGGTGTTACTGAAATTGTTCACCGACCATAAACAAGTTTATATAAACATAAACAGTAAAGACAAGTGTTCCTCTAAAAGCATAAATAGAACCAGCAGGTACCCAAGCTCACGTGCCTAAGTATCACCTGCAGTCATGGGGAGAGTATCTGTTAGCTATTTAAATCTAGTGAGCATAAGATAGCATAATCAGTAATATAAACATATCACATATTACATATTACATATCAAATATCAGATAGTGCTATCCTAGCATCTCGCGATGAGCTGGCACAGCCAGAAGGAAGCATAATCTTGCAGGGTAGCTAGCCCGGCTCAACACTCATAACTGGGGAAACCAGACACATCAACCGCGCGGGTGGGTAAGCGGGTAGCGGTCCACCGTTGCGTTATGAAGCCAAAGACTCCATGGGGTACAGCAATCAGCTGATCCCCCTCATTGCACGAGGAACATTGGGTTTGCAAGACCCTAAATACCTATCCAGGTACCGTTGACGCTATCATCGACCCGTAGGCCTCAAGGCATCCCAGACCTCGTGCTGGCCTCGTTCAAGGACTATAACCAGCCCCCATATCTCGGATCCGTTCATAAACATAGAGTTGACCCAATCCGGGCCACATAGCGCGCATACATATCACATCATAATCATGATTCAATTGCTACGTGTGTCATACATTGATGATTAAACCAGAATTTCTATTTTTTTTCTTAATTATTGTTATTTTTTTAATCATATGTTTAAGGTTATAATTGTAACACCCTAAAAATGGGCCTAGTAGTGTGGGGTTGTACATTGTGTTTTAATAGTTGTAGTTTGATTATAATTAAGTACATTAGTTGTTAATTGGAGTTTATAGCAGATAAAATATGGTTATGTGAAAAGTGTTATAAGTGGACCAAGTGGGTAGATTATTAAACGGTTTTAGATAATGGTTCCAAAAATATCTCCGTTAGTTAAAACGGATAAACCTAAGTTGTGTATTAAGTTTAATAGGAGAACAAAATACCCGTGAGGGGTATTTGACCAACCAAGGTCGGTCTTTGTGTCTCCTTTATCCCCTGGGAATAAGCAAAATACATACATACATACATACGTACCAAAGAACACACACACATACTTGCAATTCTTGTGGATTTGAAAAGGAAATCAAGGAGAAATCTGTTGATTGAGGATTCTTTAGCTGATTTCAGGAACGGTCCAGCTATAGTCATCATCTCCAAGTAAGTGATTTTGATCAAGAACCCTAGTTTTGAGTTCTAAAAAGGAAAACACCATTTCAATGGTGTTTGTTGTGTACTAAGTGTTAATTTATGTGTCAATTGTGTTTGTAAGCTTCAATGGATGTCTAGTAAGGTGTATAAATGATTAAATTCGAGTTTTTGATTGATTAAAGGGGTTAAAAACCCGAAAAACAGTAGCTGTCGTGAAACAGGGTCGAAGAACACTGTAACGAGGGTCCTTGCGGTCGCATGGCATGGTGCTTGCGATCGCAAGGGGGTGTTGTGGTCCATGCGACCGCAAGCAAAGGTGCTTGCGAGCGCAAGTGTATTTGTGACTTCCGCGTCGCGGAAATATATGTGGTCGCGCCGCATAAATTGGGGTGTTGATCGCAAGTGTTAGTCTTTTGACCGTAAGTCTTGTGTTTAAGCTTTGCGATCGCATGGTAGGTCCATGCGATCGTATGGGCATGTTTTGTGATGATTACCGCCTTCGAGCGAAGGAAATAAGGTTTACGAGCGCAGGTACATAACTTGCGATCGTAAACACCCTAAGAACCATTCTTGTGATCGTATGGTGAGTCCCTTGCGATCGTAAGCTTCGGTGAGTTGGGGGGGGGACCCTTGCGACCGCATGGGAATCACTTGCGACCGTAAGGGTGGAATTTGAGATGGTCTTGCGACCGCATGGTTACTGCTTGCGATCGCAAGCAGGGGTCCAGTATGACAGTTTGTGCAGAATTATGATTTAAGCTGTGTTAGTTGTCGTTAGTTAGTAATCAAGTATGAGCCTATTGTGTTAGGTGTTCGAGAGAAGCCGGAAGACGCTGATCGTTGTGTTAACTTATTGTGAGCTTAAGGTGAGTACCGGTTTCCCATAAAGATCAGTAAGTATGACTAACTGTAGTTACGGCTATGTGTTGTCTGTGTTGTTTTACATGTCTAAGATGTGATATGCTAGAGGCGATATTATATGAACTAGCGTGCCGTGAGATAAGTTGCATGTGAATTGTTAGATGTGAATTGATGTGATGTAATATGTGTTATTTATGAAATGCTAGCATGTTATTGAAAATGACAGAGATTATCTGGAAAATGTGGTTACGGGTTAATGTGGTTATTAGTCAAACGTGTGTGTGTGTGAATTGCGGTAAGTGTGGAAATTGTGGTAAGTGTGGGAATTGCGGTAAGTGTGGGAATTGTGGTAAGTTAAGGACTGAGGTTCTTGACATGATTTCTGAGGGTCTTGGCCTATGGCTAGGATCCACGTGACTCTGTAACGTGTCGGGTGGACTGCTATTCGCTCCCCCACCCGTACGGTTGGTTGTGGCTGATTCCCCAGTTTGGGTCGTTGAGCTGGGCTGGCTCCCCCGCGAGACATGACCCTGCTGACTTGTCGGCGCACCGCTATGTGGTAGGCTAGCTTGTGTGCCGTACCTGAAATGTGAAACCATGCTTATTGATATCTATGTGAAATCTGTACTCACTAGCTAGTGTAGCTAACCGGTGTATGAATTTCCCTTTTTGCAGGTTAGTGATTGTGGGCCTGGTGAGCTGGGTACACTTGTGGGTATTTTCTGTACATATCTTTTGGGAACGCTTGTAGTTAATTTTCATGTTTCGGTGGTCGGTGTCTAGTTGGTAACACTGGCAGTCTTGGGACTTGATGTATTTTGATATGTTTCTCATCAAGACCGGTATCAATACTAATATTTTGTAATCAGTGTTTTGTTTCCGCTGCGATCTTTTGATAATTATACTTAAAAAGTTTAAATTGGCGCTAATTTTAAGCTCGTGAAACCCGATGTTTCAATAATTATCTAATCAAAAAAAAATTATTATCATAAATTATGTATGAAGATTTGTTTATTATGTATAAACCATTTTTAAAGAACAAAAGTAACCAAACCGAGTTAGTACACAAGTCAAGGGAGAAAGAACATATTCGGATTTTTTAACCAAGTTTGGAGTCAATATTCTATCTAATTCTACTTTTAATGCATTACTTAATTTTATTTAAATTTAATATCTTATGAAATTACTTTAAAAATAACGTCTAGAGTATTATCAAAAGCTCTATACGGAGTGATTGTTATAAGCACTTTTAATTGGTTAAAATAGTCAAACAAGCATCACAAACATTGAGACAAAAAAGGCTTAGGTTTATACTACATGGATTTTTTAAAAATTTTGTATGAACTTATGAATTTATTTCTAAATATACCGAAGTCAATGGGTCTATAAGGTCATTCGTACACGTTTTGGAGAATTAATATTGATAAATAGAAAAGCTCATTTATAAACTTATTGATGGTTTGAATTTTGAATACTTGATTTTATAACGATAAAAGTATTAAAACTAACTCATTAGAAAATTACAAATTCAAAAACTTATATATTATTTAGGTGAAAGCTTAGAGTAGGATGGGTGAGATATGGTGGAGGGTATGGTGGTAATAGTCTAATAGAGTATGGTCAAATACTTTCCCACTTTATCATTATGTGGTGGTGAGAAGATGATGATAATTTTTACGTTTTAAAAAGTTATATAATAGGTTAAACTTTAGAAATCAACAGATTTGATATCTTCTTTCTTTAATTTTTTAATGAGTTAGTGAATATAAGGAATGATTCTTTATTTGATGTAAAGGAGAAATGAATTTAAAATATTACATGGTGTGCTATGTTAACTTAATATAGTAGATTGATAATTTTCTATTTAAAATAATTCTTTTTCTAATCTTCGTATTCGATTTCAACAATTGTCTTGCTTTGTATTTAATATATTTTATAGTTTATCTTAATTCATCAAGTTTTATAATATCTCGTGTGATAACAAAATATATAAAATGTTTTTCCTTAAATCATGGTGTATTTATTTTGAATATAATAATAATTGTAAGGATGGTTTATCAATCATGGAATTGAACGTGAATCATGTGGAAAGTTTTAAAGAGGAATTATAAAAGTGGAAATGAAGCACCGATAAAAGTAGTAGGCCTTGATAGGGACCAAATTACATTGCCGTCCATATTAGAACATAAGATACATGTCTTATTTTTTTAAAACAAAAATAATAATAAAACAATAATTATTATTATAATGGAATTTCTAAATTACATGGGTTTAGTCACAGATCAAACTAATCTTTACCAATAAGGTAAGAACACAAGAACAACAATTAAGAATTGGTTTTACACTCTGGTGGCTAAAATCTTGAAGATATGTTGCTAGTCTCTTTAAAAACATGCTTGAACTTCTTTAATTTCCAACACTTGGTTTGCAATCTTTGTCTCTCTCTCTAAAAACTCACTTTCTCTCAATAGATTTCTCTTACACCAATAACACATGTTTTTAGATGTGATTGATGCTAATTATGTAGTTAATTCACTTTAATCACCTTGCCAACTTGATAATTACCGGCCCTTGTAAACTTAATCTCTTGGAAATCACCTTTAAATCACAATTTCTTTCTCAATAATTCTTTCTCTCTCTCTCTCTCTCTCTCTCTCTCTCTCTCTCTCTCTCTCTCTCTCTCTCTCTCTCTCTCTCTCTCTCTCTCTCTCTCTCTCTCTCTCTCTCTCTCAATCACACAATAAAAGTGTGTAGTGTATGTTTTTAACTTCTTTTTATACTTAATTGGTTCCAATGAATGAGTATCCTATATCGCATACCCACTTAAAAAATTTATACCTCTTGGAGAGTGTTTTGGAAGTTGGGGTGCTACAAATTATAATTCTAGTTAAAATCATAGCTCGGTAAGAAGAATACATACCACAACATATCATTGCTTAATTGAAACAAAATAAAAATTTTAAAATTCTCCTTCCAAGGAAACTCCATATTGAGGTGGATGTTTCTTAAGAATGTATATGCTCAAATCATGGATAGATTTTTGTTGGTTTCTAGTACAATCCCTTATATAACACAAACAATAATTAAAAAACCACAAAATAGTGGAAACAACTTTAAAAATGATGAAAAAGATTCTCTGTTTTCCTTATATTTTATTTATTATTATCTTAATTTTTTTTATTAAATCTCAATATAGCTTGATCATTTTCAAAATCACTAGCTTAATTGATTCTTCTTGTTCATTACCATATACATCGCATATGTGTTGTGCTCTTATTCTAAATTAACGTATTGAGCATCAGACCATGTGCATCGGCTCGTGAGGGAGCCATGTGAAAGGTCTTCACGAGCAAAAATCTGGGTGAGGACCATCACCGCCATCCGTGAGGGAGAGCTCACGGTCACATACGTGACCATCATCGCGTGCGTGAGGGGAGAAGACGTGAGAGAGATGGTTTTTTTTATGTGAAGCATGTGATGGATGCGGGGTTTGTGTGATGAGATGAAGAAATGGTGGGAGAATGATGTGGCGTTGATGTGGCTGTGTGAAGCATGTGATGGATGCACATCTCATAGTCGACTGTAAGGTAAAGCTCCTTGTGCTTATCAACAATTGTTCGCAACTTTCTAATATGGTATTGTGAATGGTGAAGGGCAAGAAAAACAAAAAAGAATATCATATGTTATGGTGAGATTTAATGTGATATGTTTTATTCATTTGAGATCAACAGGTATGTTTGATGACGGGCTTATAGGAGATTATAGGAGCTTGGAATTCTAATTATTATAATCTTCAGCCCTCTATTCTCGTTTGGGCGAGGGGATTTGTCGGAACCTAGGGGGGGTGAATAAGTTCTTTTACTTAGTTTACCAATTTTTTCAGGAAAAATTAGTAAGTTGTGTTTTAAATATTGATCTTGAAGTTTATAACAACACAACAAGTATTTGCAAGAAATAAAGAGAGTAGAGATAGAGAGATATCACCAAGTAGTAGATGGGAGATTATAGTGGTTCATGCAAGTGTTAACAAACTTGCACTACATCCACTCCTTGGCATCACCCACCAAGAGTTTGCTCCACTAAAGCTTCTCTCTTTGAAGGTAGAGATAAACATTTACAACTTCTCTCTTTAGCTTACAAAAAATAATCTTCTCTCTTGCAAACAAGGCTAAGATGAGCCTAACTTCACTCTAATTATGTTGGCTAGATCCTCACTTCTCTCTAATTCTATAGGCTAGAGATGATCCTCACTTCACTCTAATTTGAAAGGCTAGAGTTGATCCTTACACATTTATACAAATAACATAATAGATAGAGATAACAATTTGCTCTTGAGGACTTTGTACTGTTTCTCTTGATCTTGATCTTGAAGATGATCTTTTTGTGTGGAATATAAGCTCACAAGATCTTGTATATATGTTTTTCAGATGTCAAGAGATGGTTTGAAATGAAGACTTTAGCTTGTTTAAATAACAAAGGAATGGCAAAAGGCAACTTTGTCCGGATGCCCCACGGAAGATCCACGGTCGACCGCGCATCATCCGTCGCAAGTCTTGACAGCTTTTTTGAAGTTCACAATATGAACGTTGCACTTTGTATAAAATCATACTCAAACACTTTTTGTCATAGAAAATCATTAGAAAAAACATTTAGAAAAGTCCCAAGTTGACCTACCAAAAAAGTTTGAATTCTTTATGCAAATTTGGAAGGTTGGAAGGATTTGCAAAAATGATGTTGGATATTTACCGCATATAGAAGATGCTTTTCGAATTTAGTCTTGTGACATTTCAATGCAAAATCATGTTTAGTTTTTGTCACGATAAGAAATAATTTGATTTATTATAATTTGTCTTATTTCGAATACAAGACAAATTAAATAAAAGTTTGGAAGTACTTTTATAAAATATATGTGTGACATTTATAAAAGTTTTGATAAAATATTCTTTTGTAAAAATTATTTGTGAACTCTTATTTTTATTAATCGCCTTTTAAGATGTTATCTTCAATTGTCGAGTATGAGATCGGTTGACTTCAAGAAAGATGATTTTTAAGAGTTGAGAGCTGTGTAGCGAAGATTGACTCACGGTCGATCGTGGGGTAGACCGTGAGGGTTGAATGTTTCCTTTTTATCTTGTTTTCTTTTTTTCTTGTTGATTTAAAGTCTTCACTATGTTTGTTCTTCACTTGATCATCAATTTAATGTTTGTTAACATTTTAAGAATGTAGGATATGAACATATGAATAATTTTGATAAACAATATTATCACTTGTTTATATTTTTAGCATCGTCAAAATAAGAAATGCATTTCTGAATGTGTAACCATGTACTAACAGGATTATTAAAAACATAAGCCCCCATAATCCACTATAAGCCCCCGAAATAAAAGTCTTTTCAAGTAGCTTATAGCTTGGGCTTGGGATTATCAATTAATAAGCCCCAACTCTAGTTCCAGCTCTAACCCCAGCCAGTTTCACCAAACATACCCTACATGACCATGATGACCTGAAATAGGTGTTCCAAATATGTTTTCCATGTTACATTTAAATGTCAATGGCCGAATTTATTAACATGGTAAGGAAAAGTGGTGGCCTTACCATGACTGTCTCCAATCGTCACACGGTGGTGGTCATCACAAGGAAGGATGAGGTCTGGTGGTTTCTCTTTCTAATTATTGTTATTTTTGTATATTTACGTATTGATTGATGGATTATGTAAATGGGTAGCGAAATTTAACATGATGAAGCTACCACACAATGTGCTATGCTGCTTGGTGGGAAAGTGATGATGATTGATGATGTACGTGTCAGTATGGTCGTGTATGACTGTGTGAAGGTGTGATCAGTCTAATTTAGTCAAAAACTAACTCATTTATCTATTTATGAACATAGACACATTGCATGTACTTCACGACAACTATGTTTCATTTCGTGGTTGAATGTACCACGAAGTAAGAACTATGATTTTCAACTGCTTAATCGTACAAATAAATTGTTAAAGATGAAAACAAAATTATATCCTTATTTCCTTTATTAATATTGCTATTTTCTATGAAAATAATTCGTAATATTAGTATCATTTAATTTATATGATGTCATATCACAAACCATTTAAATAACTAGGGGAGAGTTCATTCAATAACCGTTGTTAGCGCGAGACCCAATCTCAGCCGTTTCCTTGAATATGGGAAGTTCATGGATGGAGAGCGTGGAGAGATAGAGCGTGACAAAGTGCATGTCAGGAACTCATGAGTGGGCAATGAGATTAAAGTAGGGGGAATTGGACGGCTCAGATTGGTTCTCGCGGTTCTCGCACTAAGAATAGTTCTCAAATGAACTTCTTCCTAAATAACTAAATACAGAAATAACTAAATTATTCTTTTATCAAATTAATTTATTTATAATCATAATAAATTCTGGAAAATGATTGTTGCTAGCGAGGAATGATGACCATACCGAAGCTCCCTTCTAGTGATATTAAAGATATTTTTTATTTTATTTTTACAGAAGTTGGATAGATAACCATATTCCCATTTCCCACCATGGGGAAGAGATCCGGATTCCGAGCCTACGGGGCAACCAAAAGCGCGCGAATACGTACCCCCCCTCACTCCAAAATCCTTTAGCACCCGCCACCTCCTGCTGGCATCGCCGTCGCACTGCCACCGTCATTATGGGGAAGCAGAAACAACAAGTTATTTCTCGTTTCTTCGCTCCTAAACCCAAACCTTCTTCGTCCCCGCTGTCAACTTCGCCTCCATCTTCACCGCCGCCGTCGCAACCATCTCTCCCCAATACGTCAACATCTTCCCCTAAAATATCCGCCACCGTCACCTTCTCCCCTCTCAAACGCCGCCGTACATCCCAACTCGTATCTCCGATCAAAAAAACTTCTAAAACCCCCCGATTATCCTCCAATTCCGACCTTCCTGAATCTTCTCGAACTATATTATCTCCACACACTCAAAACCCTATTCCCCCTTTATCCAATCCTACTCTTCACGAAAAGTTTCTAAACAAACTTCTAGAACCTTCTGATGAAGATACACGGTTAGTTTCCACTTCAAATAATGGTAAATATACTCCATTAGAGCAACAGGTAGTGGAGCTTAAAGCTAAGTACAAAGATGTTCTGTTAATGATTGAAGTTGGTTACAAATTTCGTTTTTTTGGTGAGGATGCTGAGAATGCTGCTAGGGTTTTGGGAATTTATGCACATATGGATCACAATTTCTTGACAGCTAGTATACCCACTTTTCGATTGAATGTCCATGTGCGGAGGCTGGTAAGTGCAGGGTACAAGGTGGGTGTGGTGAAACAAACGGAAACCGCAACAATTAAGGCTCATGGTTCGAATAAAATGGGTCCATTTTGTCGTGGGTTATCAGCATTGTACACAAAAGCCACATTGGAAGCTGCTGAAGATGTGGGTGGTGGAGAGGAAGGTTGTGGATCATGTAACAATTATTTGGTGTGTGTTGTTGAGAATGGTAATCTTGGTGAGAAGGTAGCTGGTGAAAGTGGGATTGATGTGAAAATTGGGATTGTGGCTGTTGAAATTTCAACCGGGGATGTTATTTATGGAGAGTTTGATGATAATTTACTAAGAACTGGGCTTGAGTCTAAGATATTGAGCTTGTCTCCTGCTGAATTGCTTCTTGGTGACCCCTTATCAAAGCTAACTGAGAAGGTAGTTTCTAGCTCCATCACTCTTATATGGTGTAAGATAAATTCTCTAATCGATTATGCTTATCTGTTAGTATTTTGATAATTAAGTGTGTATCCAATGTCATTAGTGAATTGCAATACTATGCCGTCGTCAATAAACCGTTTCTTTTGATAAATTGGATGTCTTATGATATATATATTTTTAGTTAAGTACTTTAAGTATAAGAGACTCTCTGTTTCATTTGTAGTTTTTAGTGGCATATGCTGGACCGGCTTCGAATGTGCGGGTGGAGCGTGCTTCTCGAGATCGCTATAAAGATGGTGGTGCACTTGCTCAAGTATTGTCTTCCTTTGATAATATAGGCGAAAATCATTTAAATGATACTCTTGAAGGAGAACATGTGGAGTTAGGGAAAACAAAATGTCAATTGGCAATTGAGGTGCGATTCTAGTTCTTTCTATTTATGAGGTATATAGTAAATATGTTTCTTTTTATTCAACCATTAAAGATATAAAGAACAATAATAACAAGATAGCAAATAGAAAGAGGTAGAAGAAAATGGTGAATGCAAATACTGATATTGAGATTCATTTAAATTAACGTGCTCTTTTTTTCCAATTATATAGGCTATTATGGGCATGCCTGATTTGGCTGTTCAGGCATTAGCCTTGACCATCAATCATTTAAAGCAATTTGGATTCGAAAGGATTCTTTGTTTGGGTGCTTCGTTTAGGCCATTCTCTAACAATGTGGAGATGAATCTTTCAGCCAATGCTATGCAACAACTAGAGGTTTGTCATACTTACAAATTTGCAATGCCTCAAAGATTTGCATAAATAATTATAAATCTCGTATTTAAATTTGGCTTTGGTATTAAATTATCATCACTTATGTTGGTTAATTGATATTTGTTCCTTGGATTTGTGACACATAATTGAATATTCAACACTAGGTCTGGTGTACTATAATATTATAATATGAAATGTCCATATGACACACAAGTTGGTTTAAAAAATAATAAATGTTAAACATTAATAACAAAATATTAAATAATTATATAACACGAAAGAAATGAGACTATGAGAGTTCAAAATAATGGCGACAAAAGGTGTTAACACCAAGACCAGGGATGGAAACGTCTACGCAAGGGGACAAACGTGATGACAGAAATGTGGTATCATAACATGAAGAGACGTGATTGTATTTCTTGTACAAGTCATTGATCATTATCGTTACAATTATAAACAAAAAGGTCAAATATTCTTTGGTTATATAGAAAAAAAGTTTAAAATGATTATGAAATATTTAAAATGATAAAACTAAGTATTTTGTTAAATATGATATTTTGAAATGTTATAAGGGGTAAATATGGTATTCATAAATTAGGGTGGGGAAATACGATATTTTAAGGTTAAGAAAGTCATATATGAAATTGTCTATAATACTTCTAATTCAAATTAAAGAACTTTGACTTCTAAAAGTCAAAATCAAATTTAATTTTCAATTTAAAATTTTAAATTAATGGCTGAGATTTAATTTTACTAGAAAGAATGGTTAAGATTGTCTAATAGACTAATAGAGACTAACCAAATTAGTGTTTTATTTATATTTAGAGATAATTCATATAAATATCCTAATGGGTTGACTACATTTAGGTTTTGAAGAACAAGTCCAGTGGATCTGAGTCTGGCTCCTTGTTCAAGTGTATGGATCACACTCTTACCGTATGTGGTTCAAGGCTTCTAAGGCACTGGGTATGCTTCAATCTGTCTTATGTGAATCATCTGAGGTGGTAACATGGTCGGGCTGGGTAATGGGTCAAGCCAGGTACTTTTTGTGTGTCCCGGAACAGGTTGAGACCACAACTTTATGTCCAATTGTTGTAGATTTAATCAATAATGTGGCTATAAAAACGTTTTATTACACAGATAATTTACTTTTCTGAATAAAATGATCTAAGGGGTTTTGTGCATTAAAGATACACTTTAGGAGACCTTCAAACCATTTGATGCGTTTTCTTTTTTGGTTTAATTTTTTCTCTTTTACCCACTTGACCCTTTTGATATGTAAGATAATCCGAGTCGACCCTTTATTAAATAAACGAGTCATGAACTCCAGTGTTTGCTAATCAGGAATATATCATGATTCAGGTGAGTCATCCCTTACGTGACAAAAACATGATCAACGCCCGTCTCGATGCTATTTCAGAGATTCTTGAATCAATGGGTTCTCCTAATGCTTATAGTGATCGGGGATCTGATGAAAGACATGCCAATATCACTTTTAACCCAAAACTTCATCAATTGCTTACTTCAGTATTGTCTAATTTAGGTAGGTTGCCTGATATCCAACGTGGAATTACAAGAATTTTCCATCGAACTGCCACAGCATCAGAGGTAATGATACCATGAGGTCAAAATATGGGCAGGCTGGGTAACTGGTTAAAATGGACCGGACCGGGCTGGGCTGACCCGCAAACATTTATTTTTCTTATATTTTCTTGAATTTAGTAGAAAATGTAATGCTTTAAGTATGTAAAAAAACTATATCATATGATATAACTTTTGTAACAAAAAGGTTTTGGAGGTGTATTTTGCATTACTTTAGGTGACTTGACCCTCTTGATCTTTTTCCATTTTAGCTAAGTTTTTTATGTTTATCCTTTTGACCCCAATTGGACACAAATTATAACCAAGTTTGACCTGTCTATCTGTTTATGGGTATATATCGAAAATTTGCATCTAATTTAGTGTTTGATGACAGTTCATAGCAGTCATCCAAGCTATATTAGTGTCGGGTAAACAGCTTCAGCAGCTTCAAGTGGAAGAAGAGGATAGCGTTGACCAATTAAAGACCATTTATTCTCCATTGCTGAAAAGGTTGGCTTTAACTGCATCATCGACGTGCATAATTTCTACTGCAACAAGGCTGCTCTCTGCCTTGAATAAGGAAGCTGCTGAACATAGCGATCTTTCCAATCTGTTTGTAGTTTCAGATGGACAATTTCAAGAGGTTTTATAATATGAATCATGTTGAAATGAACTTGTGAATTCTGTCATACCATGTGTTTCTTTAATGATATACAATCTTTTTAATTATAAGCAGATTGCTACAGCAAGGACTAAAGAGAGGCAGGCAAAAGAGAAATTAGATTTGTTGATTGGTTTATACCGTAAACAACTGAAAAATCAGAATCTGGAGTTCATGAGCGTCTCTGGGACGACTCATTTAATAGAGGTAATTACAGGTGTTTTATGTTCATATTTTCATTTTAAAAATGATTATCTGATAATAGCCTTCAGTTCTCGGAATGACAGATTCTTCTTCTAAGCTCTAATTATATAACTATTTAGGTGTGGAATAAGCAGTTGATTATTGAAAGGTCAACCAAATTACCCATTTTTTAAAACCTAATTTGGTAGATTTCTACTCCCATCGCAAAAGATGTATGTCCTTTTCTTTTACAAGAATGTTAGTTCTAGTCATTTTAATAACTATGGTGTTAATTGCAGTTGCCGCTAGATGTAAAGGTGCCTTCGAATTGGGTGAAAGTTAACAGTACTAAAAAGGCAATACGCTATCATGCACCCGAAGTATTGGTGGCTTTAGACCACCTATTATTGGCAAATGAGGAACTCCAAGTTGTGTGTCGTTCAACTTGGCAAAAGTTTTTAAATGAATTCAGCCGATATTATTCTGAGTTCCAAGGTGCTGTTCAATCAATAGCAGCTTTGGATTGCTTGCATTCTCTTGCTCTTCTTGCAAGGAACAAGGTGTTTACTGTTTAGTCTTTTAAGAGTTCATGAATTTCAGAATATGATTAGAGATGACAATATGGATGGGTTGGATTAGTTACTCGTTAAAACGGGTTCGTGTGGCGTTTTGGATTGGGACCTGCAAGTGCTTTTTTGTCTTCTTTCACAATTTTATAATTAATTAACCTATTAAGTATGATAAGGAAAACTACGTTATTAAAATCAAATCTGTTTTTTTCTCCGTTAGGTGATTTAGAAGGTTTTAATGTTTATGCATTATATAATAGACAACGAGTCCATGATTGACTTTTGACAATTCAAACTGTTTGACCCGTTTTCATATTAGTTATACGTATAATTTGCTTACTTGACTTACTAGAGATAAGTTATACCGTCCCAAATGATCCCATTTACTCATTAATATATCAAAATTGGCACCTTTAAGTTTGATGCATAACTGCCTTTATTCTACTAACTTCAACCCCCCCTGCTTCATCAGGACTATGTCAGACCGGTCTTTGTTGATGATAGTGAACCTGTTCAAATATGTATTTCATCAGGGCGTCATCCGGTGTGTAACAATTTTTTTTTCTGTATTTAAAGATTTTAATGGCTGTTTTTTGCATAATGGTTACATGGTGAATCATGAGCAGGTTATGGAGACTTTGTTACAAGACAGTTTTGTCCCAAATGATACAAATTTGCATGCAGATGGAGAGTATTGCCAGATTGTTACTGGACCAAATATGGGTGGAAAAAGTTGTTATATACGACAAGTGGCTCTCATTGCTATCATGGCACAGGTATATATGACCTTTTATTATTCATATATACTTTCCATCAAATCTAAGTGGAGTTTGGATTGTGTTCTGAAACTGATTTAACTTGTTTTTTTAAAAATAGTTTGGATAGCACATATTTTGCTTCTTATACCGTGTGATTCTTTTAGGGGTCACATTATTAGTTTCATGCGGCAAGACAGATAAACGATGGATTTAGCAAAATAAACTAAATGGATATTCTCTCTTTTTTTTCTTTAGGTTGGTTCGTTTGTACCTGCATCATCAGCAAAATTGCATGTTTTAGATGGCATCTACACACGAATGGGGGCTTCTGATAGCATCCAACAGGGAAGAAGTACATTTTTAGAAGAATTAGGTGAAGCTTCTCATATTCTTGCTACTTGCACAGGGCAATCTTTAGTCATTCTTGATGAACTAGGTAGAGGCACAAGTACACATGATGGAGTAGCAATTGCTTATGCTACATTGCAGTATTTGTTAGAGCAAATAAATTGCATGGTGTTATTTGTCACTCATTACCCAGAGATAGTCAATATGACAAAAGAGTTGACTCGTTGTGTGGGGTCGTATCATGTTTCATATCTGACATCAGAAAATGATGAACGTACGAAGAATTCAAATGGTGAGAAACGTGAATATGAAGATGTCGTTTATCTTTATAAGCTTGTTCCTGGTGTTTCTGAACGGAGCTTTGGATTTAAAGTCGCACAGCTTGCACAGGTCAGTTGACTTTTTGACTTTTTTGGATCAACAAATTTCATTAATTTTGCATAATGAATTAAGGAAGTATCTTTTGAAATGAACTTATCCAGTCTACTTATATCTAAAATGATAGCTGTCAAAGATTTTGGGGGTCAACAGGTAAAAAACAGGTCGGTAAGGTTGGGTTGACCCTGCAAAGTGCAAACCTTATTTTATTGGGCCTTTTTCTATCTTTAAATAGAATTAGCTGAATGTCCTGTGTATAAACACGGAAATGGTTAAAGTAATTTTAAATTTTTGTAGCATTAAAAAAATACTAACATATATAGTAAAACAATTGTAAAACATACATAGAAACATAAAATCTCTTAAAAGAGAGGTAAATCTTTTAGAAATAAAAAATTTATACATGTAACATCATAATCATTTTTTTAGAACCTTTTTATTGTCTTATTTGTAGGGTCATTTTATTCATCGCACTCGCACATACCCTAAATGTTGTTGGATCTGAACATAATTCTGCATGATTTGAAAACATGTTTTTGTTAAGGTATCTAAGTGTTAACAAACTAAATTACTTTAAAAATGACATTTGAATAAACAACTCATTCATAAGTCATTTGAGATAATAAGTGAATAAAATGATAAGTTTTGACAAACTACATCACTAAAAAATGGCTTTTAATTAAACAAATCATTTGAAAAAGTAAATGGGATAATTAGTAAAAAAATTGATTGACATCGTAACTTTATTCTTTTAATATAGATTAAAGATTAAAGATAAAGATTATAAATGATTATTGTGTTAACATTGATTACCAAGACAAAATTTCATAAAAGTAAGCTGATTCTTTGAATAAAGCGGCTTAGGAAGATGTATGTACTGAAATAAATTTTGTGTGAAGTTCACTTGTTTGAACCATTATTCCTCTTTTAACTAATGTTTTTGGTTTGACCCATTTGAGATACCCACTCATAAGTAAATATGTCCGCACAAAAAAATTGCCTGGCAACCTTTATTACAAACGCCAATACCTAGAAAAACCTCTTAAATTTGTAACAAAGTTAATAATAAGTTGTTATATGAGTCTTGACCTATAAAGTCAAACATAATGTTATTTTAAATTGTTATTTAGAAGTTTAGGTTACTTGGGTTGATAAATTCTGAATGCATGTCATGTGAATACAGCTACCATTGTCATGTATAAATCGAGCGAGTGTGATGGCAATGAAACTGGAAGATGCAGTGAGAAGCCGGCGTAAGAATAAGAAGTTCGAACAGAAGGATTTACAAGACTCGGATGAAACAGAAGATTCAAAAGCCATGAAAGAAATTTTCAAAAATCTGAATTTGGCGTTTTCAGAAGATGATCCTGCAAAAAGCTTCGAGTGTTTAAATCATGCTAAAAGTCTTGCACTTAAATTAAGAGAGATAAACTAACACTTGGTTGATGTCTCTCCGACACTTGATCGCTTTCTTTTTGTCCTGATATCGTGCTTTCTACATGAACACTTCATGATTAATGACCACGGTTTGTCATGGAAAGATTCGAAGCCGCAGATTCATGGTAAGAATCCAGAAACTAGAATCAAGGTCAATGTAAGAATCCAGGTTCCTGATGTTAATTACATAGTGTGTAAATTGTCTAACATGGTGGATAGGTGACACCAATTTTCAATCTGTTGGATTCCTGGCCAGAGAAAGAGACAGTAAAGATAGTTTTTACTCCCTTCTACTTCCTTGTAAATTCAATGCTATGGTAGTGGCTCCTTTTTGATACTGGATTGCAGAATTTACTTTTTTGCCCTATACTTTTGGCAGGAGAAAAATTATATTATTAAAATCGACAAGCTCACCAAAGCCTTCTTTTACTGTTTATTGATGAGTTTTTCTAACATGCGATGGCTCCGGATATATTTATAAACAAAACTACAAGACGAAGGCTATGGCTCATGTTGGACCCGTCCTACTTTTCGATTCCAACTATTCTAATCTATATATTGTAATTTATCATTGGTGAGTATTGTAACTTTTTCAAGTTTCAATACAGTTGATTTGAATTTAAGGTGTAAAGAGTGATACCTTTAAAAATGAAAGTAGTTTTTTTTATCTTTTTTACTATATATTCATTTTTATGATGTTTACTTTTGTAATTATTTTTCAATTAATTTTTATTTCATTTATTTTTGTTCACTTTTCCTTTACTTTTCTTGATGTAATTTATTTTTTTCTTTGATTAACCGTTGTTTTTCTTTCACTTTTGTTATATTCCTTTCTTCTGAGATTTACTCTTGCAGATTAGAATCATATTTTTATAATTTTTTTCCTTTTTCAGTTATAGTATATATTTTTATGAGATTTATTGAACTGTTGTATAGTTGAACATATTTAATTAAACTTATAGTAGTTATATTTATATAAATATAACAGAATGTAGGGTTTTTTGTACAACATTTTGTTAGCATTTGATTTGATATGATGAATGATTGATTATACGAGGTAAAAAAGCATTTTATTATTTACATTTATGTATTGTTTTTTAATATATAAATTATGTACTAAGTAAATGATGAATATAAACCTGCATTAAATGGAACACAACACTTGTTATATATAGAATTATACATTATGTCTTGCACGAAGTTTTAATCGTTTTTCTGCTTTCCAAGAAACCTGTTAATATATTTGTTATGACAATACTGATATGAACTTAAATATTACTTATTACGACTTTCACATTATAATATTATATATTTAGGGTTTATTTATTTCAATCACTAATACTATTATCACTATTACACTATTATTGCATCGATTTTGTTATTTGATTTATGTTTTCAAGTTTGTATAAAAAAAATTTATGTTTTAAGAACCAACCGGAAAAGTTAAATCATGCAACAATGTGTGCTATTCCAGGTTTTCGTTTGTTATTAAGATTCTTTGTCTGGTTGTTTTTCTTTCGTTTAAGAGTTTTAGAAGTTTAGGCTCTTAAAAGTTATAGTTTTCCAAATCTAGAAACAACTTTTCATAACAATTTATAAACTCGTATCTTCTTTCCTCTCTCACGAATGAACCCTCTAACTTCTCATTTTTTTTTTCTCAAAAGATGAACTCCTCTATGTCTCTCCGTTTCCACTACTGTCATTGACAACAATTACTCGAGATGCTCTTGCTTGGTTAGATTTAACCGCTCTAAGTCCTATTGGTCACCTCTATGATTGAGGCTCTATCTACTGTTATGTGACATTTAGGTCCAGTTTGTTTCACCGTAATGTAAAAGAATTGAAATCAAATTCCGTTGTATATTGCGTTTGGTAACCTCTTTAGGAAAAAAATTAAATTCTTTGAAGTATTAATATTCCTTTATGTAGAGTAATGTCATTCCATGACTAACCTGAATCTAATCAAAATCATTTATGTTCTTTCGCATTACGGTAAACCAAACGGGAACTTAGGGCTTCATTCAACGGTTGTTCTTTACCTTTATCATAGACTATCGTGGATAATTGGAAATGTTTATTTTCTTACTATTTATTCTTTTTCGTTCAGTTTGGCTATCGACTTTGGTGGTTCAAAAGGTCAAATAGGTGTTAATTTTAGGGAGTTTTTTATATTACTACCATAACCATCTCAAGATGTTGTAGTGGTAGGTGTCGAGGAAAGTTTTAAAAGAGATTCGGGTTCAATCCCACCATGAGTAAATCAAAACATAGTTTGACTTGTCTTCAAACCTGCTAAAGCATAGAATTCTTTAAAAAAAATTGTTTTACTACTAGAGTTTTCAATGTTCCATTGTTCAATTTGCGTTTATTGTTAATTGTTAGGGTTTTCAATCTATACTTGTTAAGAATTTCAATAACTAACTAACAACAATTAAGACCCCTTATTTGTAGCTTATTATGTTTATAACAGGGGTCAGGGAGATCACATTTTCAAGGTGTCATAAGTATAAATAATCATAAGGATGTTGATTTCTGCGCAATACAATTTAACCATACACAAGGAAATTGATATTTATACCATTATCAACTTTATCACTCATCCATGTAATTAAGGGCATAAAGGTCTAAAAACACTTTGTTGTTGTGTAAAGCTAAATAATGGTACAACCCATGTCCGAAAATGTTTGCTTTGGGGACTTCAAAAGACAGGGGACTGTTATCCAACACACGTATGGGATAAAATTAAAAAAAAAAAAAAAAAAAGACAGAAAATGCTGGGATCAAGATTATGAATTGCTAGATTAAAACAACAATAAAACTGAGCAAGCACAAGTCTTTCTTATTGAATTAAACATTATGCACCAAAACAGTAGTAGTAGCATATTTATCTGCAGTATCACAAGGAAAAAGCATAACATCAATGATGCTTCAGAAAAGGCAAGCACATTTTGCCTAGCAAAGGCTTGTAATGTTCTGATGTAGAAGAAACTAAAAAAACTTTCAATACTCTTTGTTCCCGAAATTCTTGCACCATATCTGTGATGGAATCGGGCGCACAGGCATATGGGGTCGTTGCTGCAGTAGAGATACACACAAGCAAAGTTAGGAGTATTACTTAGAATAAAAATATAAATTCATGAAAAGTTTCTTAATTAATCCATGGCAAGCTAGCATCAACCTTCAACTACGGTTGTTAGCTCTATTACAGTTTTACTCACTCCATAGGCATGAAAATTAAAGAGTATATATTTAGTTAAAGTTTATGTAAAACTATGCCATTGACTAATGCACTGAATAAAGGTCCTTGACGTACAGCGCCCAAAAGCGCCAAGGGTCCTCGAAGCCGAAGCGCTAAGCGTTAAGCGAAGACGCTCGCTTCAAGCACACGAAGCGACGGAAATCCACAAAAGAAAAAATGCATAATACTTATAAATTACCTAATTTCTATATATAGTCATAATGTCATATACTACCTTATAAATACTTAAACACCAATGTGTCAACGCATATATTCAAAACTCAGAAGTACTTACACACCAAAACATATTTATCAATTTACTTAAATAGTTATACATCATTAATCATTGCCAATTAAAAAGTTGTTATCAACTTTTTACCACTCTAGAGGATCCATTTTTACCGCTTTGGATGATGACTCTTTGTTTCCTCACCTAAACCCATAGTATAGAAACTAACAACTAATTACTAAAAGCCCAAACTAATCAAGACTACTTTAATCGCTATTAAGTGCCACTATTTACCGCTATTCGCTATATAGCATATA
Source organism: Pulicaria dysenterica (assembly GCA_947179395.2). Lineage (NCBI taxonomy): Eukaryota > Viridiplantae > Streptophyta > Magnoliopsida > Asterales > Asteraceae > Pulicaria > Pulicaria dysenterica. The sequence goes on from OX359288.1 coordinate 98,425,923, forward strand.
GGTAGCCCATCGCTATTTACCGCTATTCGCAATTGACAACTATGGCTTAAGCGCTAACCCTCATCACTTCAGCACTCTAAGCGGTGCTTAAGCGCGCTTTTAAGGTCATTACAGAAACGGTAACATAACAATGAAAAAAACCAATAAAGATTGAATCTTGAGCAAGAGAAATGAACTTTAAATGATCCCAGTTGTTATGGGTTCGCTATGATCGTCAGTCGTCACTCAGCTGCAGTATTCCACAGAAACTAAAAAGCTAACTATTCAGTTTCTAACAACTAAACTCAAACATGTGACCATTCTTCCGCATAGTTTACACAATAGCTATGCAGTTATCGCGGTGGGAAATCAAATAGCGGTCGAGGTCCCTGATTTGGGATAGCGGTTTTCGCGGTGGGATAGCGGTTTATATATATATATATATATATATATATATATATATATATATATATATATATATATATATATATATATATATATATATAATTAAAATCATAAAACATAAATTAAAAGCATAGTATAAAACTTATTTAGTACACTAATATTATAAATAGTAATATGGGAAGTGTTTAATTGCAATCCAAGGGTTCGGCATCCGAATCAACATTGTTCAAAGCATCCACTTCTTCATTCAAGTCAATAGGCGAAGGGAGCACAGACGAAGGGAAAGACGCACGAGGCTGGAGCACAGACGAAGGGAAAGATGCGTGGAAGATGAAATCGTGGAACCTGCGTTGAGTGTTGACGACGGGAGTACGGGACGCACAACGGCACAAACGCACAAATGAAAGATGCAAATAAACGTTTCTAGGTTTGATAGTATAATGGGCTGGGCTAAATGAAGTTAAGTGGGCTAACAAAAACATTTCTGCCAAGCTAAAAAAAAATATAGAACCGCTATTCCCGGCCAAATTCCGTTAAACCGATATTTGAATATCGCCGGGATATCGGAAATAGCGGCGCTAATAGCGCCTCCGCTATTTCCGACCGCTATTTATTTTAGGTCCGATAACCTGGATCCCACCTGTATCCCACCGAATTTGACTGCCCAGCACAATAGGTGTTCCAGTGCATTAGGGGGTGTTTGGAGATGTGATTGAAGGAGAGTATTGGTACTTGAAACATTATTATCAAATGATTAGGTCCTTGGTTAGACGATTATCCCATTAATGAGTGTAACAATAGAATCTTACGATTAGTTAAGGGGTGTTTGGAATAGCTTATTTTTATGACTAATGAACTTTTTGAAATTTTGATGGGCTCACAAGCCCTTTTTTTACAGCTTATTAGCCAATCAATTCCCGATTTGAGCATTCTAGCTTATTTAAGTTCATTAGCTCAGGTTGATGACGAGTTTCTTCAATTAAAACACCCCCTAAATTTACTTTTCTCAGGATGACGAGTTTCTTCAATTAAAACAATTTATGACCTCTTTATTTAAATTTCTGTTCATTGTGTTAATCTACAGAATCAAAACAATCAGCAATAGAATTAGGTTCTGCTTAACTATAAATTCTAATTTAGACTGGAAAAGAAACGCAATAAAGATGCGCAGCGTTTGAAACGATGAATCCCAAAAGCTTTAAAACTACCCAAATTATAGTGCATCGACTGATTTTGAAACCCGAGTGATTTTAAACCCTAAAAATTAGATTATTGAGCGATCTAAATTCAAGGTATGCCTAAAGCCAGATCTTGGACATTGTAAATACCATCAGGGGGAAACACGTTAGAGTAGAGATATGGATGATGGGTTAATAGAAACAGACCTCAAGTTCAGCAGATTTCATGGCGATGGGGATGCAAACGAGGAAAATACCGGCCATGGCGAATGCTGTGTTGCGCTTCCAGTGCTTCGGGCGGCAGTTCGGACCACCACTCATACTCCAGACCTTGGTCCTGAAATCCCCTCCGCCGTGGCCATGGGCGTCGCCGCCGTGATGTTCTCCTCCTCCACCCATTTTCACTTGTCAACTACTCGGATCGATTTTCAGTAGGTGCCCTATTGGTGTGCAATCGGGGATATAGCCCTTCAAAGTTCATATTTCACAACATGGCCCCCAGCCCCCTTTTTGGCTTTTGCATTTACTCTTATTTATTTTTTACTTTTTTAATTTTTAAAATTAATAACCACATTAAATAAAATTAAAAAGATAATGGTTTTAATTTTGTAAATATAAAAACTGTAATTCAGTGTGAAAAGTTGAAATATAAATAAAAGATAATTGAAGTTGATCTTTTTGTAAACATGAAAAGATTATATAAAATGAATTATAATTGTTGTATTTAGAAATTGATATTACTTCTTTACTCTATACCCAACCTCCCATCATACTTCATTTTTTTTTTGCATTTACATTTTTATCGTTATAAAATCGTATCATGTTAGAGTTTAAGAGATAATAAAGCATTATTGTCTGATTAGAGCCAGACTCATTAAATTATTTATGTTAGAAAAGTTAAGTGTATCATTTTCGAGTTAGAAGTTTTTTTTGCATTTACATTTTTATCGTTATAAAATCGTATCATGTTAGAGTTTAAGAGATAATAAAACAGTATTGTCTAACTAGAGCACAGACTCGTTTAATTATTTATGCTAGAAAAGTTAAGTGTATCATTTTCGAGTTGGAAAGTTAATAAACAGTTTGTGAACCTAATTATTTAAATAAATCAAAATTGTTGGCTTTCTAAACAAGTTATATAAATGTGTTATTCATGTAAACAATTTATAATCAGGTTACAAGCGTGCCATAAAATGGATTAATGGTTGATCCATTTATTTGCTTCCCAACTTGAACATGACTTGTTTGTTGATCGAGTTATATGCATCACACTAGCTATTTACTATATGAATATGTTTAGTCCCAAGTCGAACTCGTTTATACGTGTCAGGTTCGTATTTTGTTTTTTTCGTCACACATGATCTCACATTTTGTTATAATTTATGTTACAAATAACAAAAATAAATAAATCTGAATGACATAATGCTTAAAGAAGAGGTTGTAATGTTTCATTTTAATGTCACTCTGCCACGACGTGAGTGGTAGCATCACGTAGAGATTTCAGCAGGAGGTGAGTGGTGTGGAGAATAACGTCGGGTTGCAAGCAACTTTTTTTTTTTTTTTGTTTTTTATTAGTAGTTGGGTAGGATGTTAGCTTTACAAATTGATGTAGTAGAATATGATCACTATATTATTAAGTCATAACTTAAGTAGTGAGAGAAGAACTAGTGGTCAACACTCATCTATGTCGGGAGTTTTTTTTCCTTGTTTTGCACTACAAATGACAAACATAATGAAATTACAGAATATTGCTTAGCTATTATAGTATAAGGCTAATAGTTATACCTATCATTTTTTCTTTTCATATCCACAGCCACATCAGCGCCACATCAACTTCCTTTCTTTTTCTCTTTTCTTACCCCCAACTAGTGTTGTACCCACCCTTTTTCCTTTTTCCTTTTCTTTTAACTTTTTTAATTTTATTTTTAATTTAACAATTAATTATTTAACTAAATAACATTTTATTTAATAACGAAAAATATAAATTAATTAAAACTACTATTTCGAAATTTAAAAATAAAATCCATTAATAACTAAAATTCCGAAAATTACAAATAAAATCCTAAAAATTTAAAAATTACATAAAAAGATAAATAAACTACTCGTCTACGTTGTCGGTTCCTTGAGCACTCCAAATGTGTTCGACCAAATCGGACCGAAGGTTGAAATGAGTCTCCCGGTTTCTTATCGCTTGAACGTTTTCGGCCCGTTGTTCCTCACTGATATTTGTTTCGATATCGTCTGCTACAAGATCATTGTCATCGAAAACATAACTCGCTTGGCCGTCGTCTTCGAGAATCATATTGTGTAATATTATGCAAGCGTACATAATATACCTCATTTTTTCCAAAGTCCATGATCTTGCCGGGTATTGAAGAATGTGCCAACGTTGTTTAAGCACACAAAAAGCCCGTTCAACGTCTTTTCTAGAATCGGGTGCCATCCCGTACGCGGTGAAAACCCTTTACGGGCTCTTGCGTCCCACGATTGTCGGAAAAAAGAAAACTCTCGCCCAAGATCATCAACTATTCGTGTGAATAGTTGACGGCTCATCCGAAAGCGTCGCCTAAAATTTTCCGCGTCATATACCGGGTTATCACAAAAGTAGTCACACACAAGCATCTCGTGTCCAACGACACGGTTTCTATTTTTCGCAGGCCTTCTCCTTTGTCGACTCGAATTTTCTTCCTCTTCATCATCATCAAATAGTAGGCGGACCGCTTCTCTCGCAATGGCAACCATAACCCTCGTATTTTTTTCGAAAAAATAGTCATCACCAAATGGTGGATCCATAGATTTTTTATAAACTAAAGTGTGTAAAATATAAAAAGTAAGAAGAAGAGAGAAAGAAAGAGTAGAAGAATGGTGAATATTTGATAAAGATAGGTTGCATATATAATGTGTGTATATGGTTTAAATAAATAAAAAAAGCCAAACGGCTATTTATTTTAAAAAATAACCGTTGGAGGTGGGGGTGGGGGGGTTGGGTTCGCTTTTCTCTCGGGTAAAAAAAGCCGAGGCACACTACCCGCAAACACCGAAATGGTGTTCCCGTGAAACCCGCAAAAATCTTTTGTGTAACGTCGCCGTTTCACAAGCTTAATTTATAAAATAAAGTTAAGCTTTTAACCAAAAGATATATTTACAAAACACAGCGGAAGTTAAAATTTAGTTATTTACACAAACTGTAACAGTGTTTAAACAAAACAACCCTGCGGAGTTACCAAATATCTGCCGACCATTACCCAGAAAGTCAGAGTTAACAAAACAACCAAAAAGTAGTGTTCCCCAAAAACTTCGGCAGTACAAACCAATACATGGCACCCCGTCTCACCAGCAGCTAATTACCTGTACATTAAATATATTCATGGAGGGGTTAGCTATAAATAGCTAGTGAGTAACGATTAAACACAAGTATCGTTACAAAAATGTTATAGCATGCAGAAGGTATCACAAAGTAACAAATAAGTCTATCCAAACAACTAGTGATGTTCCGGTGCCCAGGAGGAGTCACGTCTTGCAGGGTTGTAAGCCCGGCTCAATGATCCAAACTGGGGGAAACCGAACACATCCATAATATCGCGCCGGTGGGGGAGCGGGTAGCAGCCCACCATTGCATTAACGAGCGGGGAAGTCCGATGAGAGCCCTTTAACGAGCGGGGAAGTCTATGAGAGCCCCTGGTTGAGGCACGGGGTTTTGCAAGAACCCGATCCGCGGCCGCGAATCACCGTAACTCAACAATAACAAAGTGTCGGCACGAACACGTATTGGCCGACTCTGGCCGCGTCATAAACATCATTGGCCTACTCAAGCCATAACATATCATATTGGCCTACAAAAAGCCATAACATAACATATTGGCCTACAAAAGCCATAATACCAGCATATACCAAGTTTACAACATGATTGGCCTACTCAAGCCTAACATAAGTGCATAGCAGCGTATACCATAGCAATTTAACAACACATAAATCATAACTTACCTTAAACTTGTTATAACATGTTTATCACGAAACCTAAGGTTAACCGGTACTCACCTTAACAGCTACAGCAAGCAAATATAGTGCTCAGTATCTTCTGGTTCCTCAGAAGTGCAAAGATGAAGGAATTCAGCAGATTAGTACTTGGATTTGGTACTGAAATCGCAAACAATCTCTTCTCTTTGATCCTTTCTTCAAAATCTCCAAGAGCAAAGTGTATGTGTTTTTACGTATGTTAGTGTGTGTAGATAGTGTGTGTTTGAAGTGTTCACAGGGATAAGAACACAACAAACCGACTTGTGGTTTAATTAATTAGATCACGGGTATTTTGTTCCTCTTTTCAACCTACAATTTAATACCCGTTTACCCGTTTCACCTAACGGAGATATATTTGGAACCCTTATTTAAAACCAGTTACTAACATACCAATTTTACTTATTAATATAACTATTTTACATAACACCTTTTTTTATCACGTATAATTAACAAATAACACATTTAGCAACAAAATACATTGATTAAAATCAATGTACAAACATATAAACACATAGTACAACACGGTACAACTAGGCCCTAATTTAGGATGTTACAAATCTACCCCCCTTAAGAAGATTCCGTCCTCGGAATCTGTTTTACCGCAAACAAACGAGGGTATCGAGCTTTCATCTCATCCTCTGCTTCCCAAGTCAAGTTAGGACCCAAATTGTGCTTCCACTTTACCAAAACCAGATTGATCATCTTTTTACGTAGCTTTTTTACTTTAGCATTTAAGATTTCAACAGGTTCCTCCACAAGGCGTTTAGCTGGATCAACTTTTAACTCTTGCAGATGTAAGATCTGATCATCTTCGACCTTACACTTTCTCAGATAACATACGTTAAAAGTGTTGTGAATGCCAGACAATTCAGGTGGCAACTCAAGCGATACTGTTTGATCGTTAACGTGTTGTAGAATCTTAAATGGACCAATATACCTGGGACTTAGCTTACCTTTACGACCAAATCGTATCACCCCTTTCCAAGGTGAAACTTTTAAAAACACACGGTCACCTACTTCGAACGTAACGGGTCGCCGTTTAGGATCTGCGTACATTTTCTGCCTATCACGTGCCGCTTTCAACTTCTCGCGTGCTACTTTAACTTTATCAGCGGTTATTTGAACAATATCAGGACCCGCATATTGTTTTTCGCCAGGTTCTAACCAACAGGTAGGAGTACGGCATCGCCGACCGTATAGCATCTCAAAAGGCGGCATACCGATACTCTAATGATAAGAATTATTATAAGCAAATTCGATCAAGGGTAAGTGAGAATCCCAAGAACCACCAAATTCAAGTATACATGCCCGAAGCATATCTTCAAGCGTTTGAATGGTTCTCTCGGACTGACCGTCAGTCTGTGGATGATACGCCGTACTAAGATTTACACGCGTACCAAGCTCACGTTGAAGACTACTCCAGAAGTGAGACGTAAAACGCGCATCTCGATCACAAACAATAGACAGCGGTATACCATGACGAGATACTATTTCGTTAATGTAGAGTTGGGCTAATCGATTCATATGCGCAGACTCGTTAGTCGCAAGAAAATGAGCGCTTTTGGTAAGTCAATCGACTTTAACCCATATCATATCGTGCCCTTTAGAAGTACGAGGTAATTTTGTAACGAAATTCATAATTACATGATCCCATTTCCTCTCCGGAATTTCTAACTGTTGCAAATTAGCATAGGGCTTCTGGTGTTCCGTCTTAACCTGAGCACAAATCTGACACTTTTCAACAAACGAGGCTATATCACGTTTTAAGGTAGGCCACCAATACAAAGTCTTTAAATCCTGGTACATCTTTGTACTGCCAGGATGGATAGACAACTTTGACTTATGCGCTTCTTGTAAAATGATTTCTCGATTACCACCAATATTGGGTACCCAGATTCGAGATTGAAACATTTTCAAACCTCGACTATCTTCCTCTAATAGCTTTGACAATTTAATCACCGTCTCAGCCTTCGGATTAGCTTCTTGCAATGTTTCCTGTTGTGCTTCCTTCAATTTAGCAATGATATCTGACACAATCGTAAGTCTCATGAACTTAGCAACTTCAGGAGAACTTTTCCGACTCATTGCATCAGCAACAACATTGGCTTTTCCTGGATGATATTTGATCTCACAATCATAATCCTTGATCAACTCCAACCAACGTCGTTGTCTCATGTTAAGTTCCTTTTGCGTGAACACATACTGCAAACTTTTGTGGTCGGAATATACCACACATTTGGTACCGTATAAGTAATGTCGCCATAACTTCAAAGCAAACACCACGGCTGCAAGCTCAAGATCATGGGTCGGGTAATTCCTTTCATGAGGTTTCAATTGACGTGAAGCGTAGGCAATAACCTTATCTCGTTGCATCAGAACGCAGCCAAGACCTGCATATGAAGCATCGCAGTATACAACAAAATCTTCGCACCTACTAGGCAGCGTTAGAATAGGAGCTTGACATAATAATTGCTTCAGAGTCTGAAACGCTTTCTCCTGTTCATCAGCCCACGCATAAGCAACATCTTTGCGAGTCAATCTGGTTAACGGGACAGCAAGTTTAGAAAAATTCCGAATGAAACGTCGGTAGTATCCAGCAAGACCCAAGAAACTCTTAATTTCTGAAGGATTTTGAGGAGTTTCCCAGTTCATCACAGCTTCAATTTTTGTTGGGTCAACATTAACACCTTCGTTACAAATAACATGACCCAGAAAGTGCACCTCTTTGAGCCAGAATTCACATTTGGACAGCTTAGCATAAAGTTGTTCCCGCTGAAGGGTTTCCAAAACTACACGTAGGTGTTGCTCGTGCTCCGCTTCGGTTTTGGAATAGATCAAAATGTCATCAATAAAAACAATAACAAATTTATCAAGGAAAGGACGACACACACGGTTCATCAAATCCATGAAAACAGCAGAGGCGTTGGTTAAACCAAACGGCATCACCAAGAATTCATAGTGCCCATACCGAGTTCGAAAAGCAGTTTTAGAAATATCATCATCATGAACGCGGACCTGATGATAACCAGAAAGAAGATCAATCTTTGAGAAACATGTAGCACCTTGCAATTGGTCAAACAGATCATCAATACGGGGTAGTGGATATTTGTTCTTTACAGTTCGCTTATTCAGCTCCCGGTAATCGATACACATGCGTAAGGTCCCGTCTTTCTTCTTAACAAACAATACCGGAGCTCCCCATGGTGAAGAACTCGGGCGTATGAAACCTTTATCAAGCAGTTCTTGGATCTGTGTCATCATCTCCCGAATCTCAGACGGTGCAAGACGATACGGAGATTTAGCTACAGGTGTAGCACCAGGAACAAGATCAATCCGGTATTCTACATCCCTGACAGGAGGTAAACCCGGTAATTCCTCAGGAAACACTTCAGGGTACTCCGAAACCACTCTGATATCTTTGACAGTCTTTCCTTCCGCCTCAGCATTAATTACATATGCCAAGTAGGAATCACAACCTTTAGTAATGGACTTCTGTGCTTTGATCATCGTTATCAACGAAATATCAGATCTAGGTTTTTCTCCTCGCGCCACCGCATAAATACCATCAGGTAGGGGAATTTTGATTAACTTTTTGGAACACAATATCTTGGCATTTTGACTGGCAAGCCAATCCATGCCAATAACAACATCAAAACCAGTAATCGGCATGAGGAGTAGGGAAACAACAAAACAGTGCCCGTCAATAGTTATAGAAACCTGAGGTACGTGCGACGTAACAAGGACTTGACTACCGTCAGCTACCTCTACTCTAACAGAGTCTTTCATTATTATAACAGGTAGTTGCCATCTATCACAGAAAACGGTTGACACATAGGAATAGGTAGCACCAGTATCAAACAAAACACATGCTGGTACAGAATTAATTAAGAAAGTACCAGTAATAACATCACCTTCACTCTTTGCTTCGTCTGTAGTCATTTGGAAGGCTCTCCCCTGAGGACGTGGGGCACCTCCCTTTTTCTGAGCAACAGCTCCAGACTATCCACCCGCACCCGAACCTTGCCACTGAGGGCAATCAGTTATTCTGTGTTCAGACTTATGACATTTAAAACAAACATTATCTTTGAATCTACAGTCACGTGTCTGGTGACCCTTCACTCCACATCTACCGCACTTTACCACGTCCCAGCTTCCAGACCTCTGGAACGAATCACCTCTTGGCCTATTTCCAGATCCACTATCACCTCTCTTATTACCAGACGACTGATCGAATTTCCTCTTGTACCCTCCTCCTTGTTGCTGTGCTTGTGCCTTCGGTTTTTGCCTATAATCATCCTCAGTCTGCCGTGCTAGATCAAAGGCTGCATCTAGGGTTGCTGCAGACCTCACAGCAGATCGGTATTCAACAGGTAAAGCGTTGGCAAATTTGCTAATCTTAGCTCTCTCGTCCGGTAGCAAATGAGGAACAAACTTCATCTTATCTGAAAACTTTGATATCAAATCCTCCACGGGTTTATCGCCTTTCTGGAGAGCTCGGAACTCATCCTCAATCTTTTGCATGTCGTAATCTGAACAGTATTTCTTTCGGAGATTTACCAAAAAATCCTCTCAAGTTAAAGCATCTAGAACCTCTGGCGGTGTAACACTCACAACCGTATCCCACCAGGTAAGTGCACGATCACGTAACATCTGTCTAGCAAAAGTAACCTTCTTCTTTTCGTCACACTCGCTGGACTCGAAAGCGTTTTGTATGTTCCGAATCCAAGTTTCCACAACCGACAGATCATTTACACCATTGAAAACCGGAGGCTTACAGCTCGTGTAATTCTTATAACCAGCAGACTTAGAAACTTCGTGAGCGATTCGTAGTGACTCTCGATCATTTGCTTGTTTTAGATGAGTCTCCAACTGACGAATGTATGCATCCCTGTCTTCGTTACCGGAAGAACTAGCCATCTGATTCAATTTCTATACCAAAACAAGAATACTAGCTATAACTCTAATAATCTAACAATTACCACATACTTGTACTAATTTAACACATAACAATTTACATACAACTCTCATCACACCCCAATGCCACCCAGTGAACACTTAATAATGGTCGGGCCTGGGTTTAAGATTGAATACTCGTCAAAGTACCCAATTCCCTCAAACCAAGGCTCTGATACCAACTTGTAACGCCGCCGTTTCACAAGCTTAATTTATAAAATAAAGTTAAGCGTTTAACCAAAAGATATATTTACAAAACACAGCGGAAGTTAAAATTTAGTTATTTACACAAACTGTAACAGTGTTTAAACAAAACAACCCTGCGGAGTTACCAAATATCTGCCGACCATTACCCAGAAAGTCAGAGTTAACAAAACAACCAAAAAGTAGTGTTCCCCAAAAACTTCGGCAGTACAAACCAAAACATGGCACCCCGTCTCACCAACAGCTAATTACCTGTACATTAAATATATTCATGGAGGGGTTAGCTATAAATAGCTAGTGAGTAACGATTAAACATAAGTATCGTTACAAAAATGTTATAGCATGCAGAAGGTATCACAAAGTAACAAACAAGTCTATCCAAACAACTAGTGATGTTCCGGTGCCCAGGAGGAGTCACGTCTTGCAGGGTTGTAAGCCCAGCTCAATGATCCAAACTGGGGGAAACCGAACACATCCATAATATCGCGCCGGTGGGGGAGCGGGTAGCAGCCCACCATTGCATTAACGAGCGGGGAAGTCCGATGAGAGCCCTTTAACGAGCGGGGAAGTCTATGAGAGCCCCTGGTTGAGGCACGGGGTTTTGCAAGAACCCGATCCGCGGCCGCGAATCACCGTAACTCAACAATAACAAAGTGTCGGCACGAACACGTATTGGCCGACTCTGGCCGCGTCATAAACATCATTGGCCTACTCAAGCCATAACATATCATATTGGCCTACAAAAAGCCATAACATAACATATTGGCCTACAAAAGCCATAATACCAGCATATACCAAGTTTACAACATGATTGGCCTACTCAAGCCTAACATAAGTGCATAGCAGCGTATACCATAGCAATTTAACAACACATAAATCATAACTTACCTTAAACTTGTTATAACATGTTTATCACGAAACTTAAGGTTAACAGGTACTCACCTTAACAGCTACATCAAACAAATATAGTGCTCAGTATCTTCTGGTTCCTCAGAAGTGCAAAGATGAAGGAATTCAGCAGATTAGTACTTGGATTTGGTACTGAAATCGCAAACAATCTCTTCTCTTTCATCATTTCTTCAAAATCTCCAAGAGCAAAGTGTGTGTTTTTACGTATGTTAGTGTGTGTAGATAGTGTGTGTTTGAAGTGTTCACAGGGATAAGAACACAACAAATCGACTTGTGGTTTAATTAATTAGATCACAGGTATTTTGTTCCTCTTTTCAACCTACAATTTAATACCCGTTTACCCGTTTCACCTAACGGAGATATATTTGGAACCCTTATTTAAAACCAGTTACTAACATACCAATTTTACTTATTAATATAACTATTTTACATAACACCTTTTTTTATCACGTATAATTAACAAATAACACATTTAGCAACAAAATACATTGATTAAAATCAATGTACAAACATATAAACACATAGTACAACACGGTACAACTAGGTCCTAATTTAGGATGTTACATTTTACCTACCCGAGGCTTTACCCGCATGCATAACGATCAGCCTAAGATCAATGACATACCAAGTTTCTTTAATGATTCATGATGTTCTTTCTAAAATAATAGAAAGACAGACTTAATTAATTTGTATTACATGCACGCTTAAGGTTTCAAAAGAATATAACTATATTAAATGTAGACTAATAACATATTTAAAGAAAACCTCTATACGATTAGTTTATGTATGACATTATTGTAAGAATATACTATAGAATTTCTCTTAACAAAACAATTTAAGCATAAAATGTGTGATATTAACATCACTCGGCGTTATATAGTGCTACATGTAAATGAAGGCGACATTGCAAGCTTGCGTGATGTCAACACGGTGATATATTATGTTAATACTTAGAAGCTTATGTGATGTTAATACCATAAGAGATTGTTTTTGGTTTGTAGAGACAAGAGAGGGGGATCAATATTTGATATTATATTCATAGTGTTCTTTAGTTAGACATCTGTGGAATTTGACTATTTCCTTCAAAGTTTTTACTTATGCAATTTTACAATTCCTTCACACAAGATGTACACGTATAATACTCTGGAATTGGTAATATTACCAAAAGGGCTCAATGGCTTGCACTATGACACTCTTACAACTAATATGCTTAATTGATATTCAACTAACAACATTAATTCATTTATGCCATTCATGTTACTCACCCACAACGACTACCAACCATCACCACCATTGATGTTACCACTGACATTGATTACAATGGTAGGAGATGGTAGTGGTTGTGGCATTGACAGTTATTGGGGCACCATGATGGTGGTGGTGGCAGTCATGAGTTATGGTAGTGGGTGGTGGCCATAGTGTCTTTGACAATAACGAATTAACGATGATGGCTATGATGGTGGTATGAATCAATTTTAAATAAACAAAAATATTGTTAAATGTAATCATGAAATAATGATTTTTTAATTAATTTCATTATTTTAACATATCTTTTTTAGATTAGAGTGACTTCATAGTTTTTTATTACCCTACAAACGAGAAGTAGGGGTGTAATTTGTTTAGTGTTCGAGTTTATGGGTCGCCGATCATGACATAAACACAACCCGTATAATTATTCATGTCAAAACGTATGAGATGAACCCGTAACACAACATGTGTAACCTATTTAACTTTAAGGATTGGGGGGACATAACCTGGTTGGCTGTTTAGTGAGTCTACTCTCGACTATCTCAAAGTGAATAAAAGAGAAATGATGAATTTGTTTGTGATTAAATTTATGAAGTTAAGTAATGTGAGAATAGCAAAAAAGGTATTATGAAATTTTTTATAATTTTCTTTTATCTTGACAAACTAAAAATGAAAACATGTTGAGAAATAATAGAAAAGGACAAAAAATGGTTAAGTTTATCTACTACATTCTGAGTTTATATATGCACACTCTAGTCTTGGCAGATGAATCAGGGATTTTTCAACTCTGAGCGTCTAATTTATCACAAGAATCGTCAATAATGGCTTTTCAACTACTGGATACTCTCAAAGAAGCCATAACCGCTTACACCGGACTCTCCCCTAATGCTTTCTTCACCGTACTCGCCGCCGGTATCGCCGTCTATTACATCGTTTCCGTTCTGTTCGGCGGCGGCTCCGATCATCATTCACAACATAGACCCAGGTCTTTCGAAGAAGAAGCACAGCCTCTTCCGCCACCGGTTCAGCTCGGCGAGGTTTCCGAGGAGGAATTGAAAGCCTATGACGGCAGCGATCCTCAAAAGCCTCTTCTTATGGCCATCAAGGGTCAGATCTACGATGTATCTCAAAGCAGGTGTACCATCTGGATCTTCTACTCAAATTTTCTATTATCGATTTTTTTTAGGGTTTATTAGTACTACTTTTCTGCATCTGTTATGCCTTTTGTTAGATATTATTCATGCTTCAACTTTTTGGGGGGAAAGTAAAGATTTCTATGAGATTAATATACTTTCTCCTTTGATTTGTACCATATATCTAACACTTTCTGTATTCGCTTACCTCAAAGTGAATTTGATCTGGAAATTCTGAATACCATGGATAATTGGTATAAACAAAATTAGGGTTTTAAACTCTACTTTGCCATTTGGATAGCTTCCTTTTTTTCTCAATTTATTTTATTCGCTCCCATGTTCTTGGTAGCTGCGTTGACAAGAACGAGCTTATTCCCCTGTGAATACATTAAGCATATATATTGATTGAGTGAGTAAATTCATCATTGATTTTATTATGATTTTCTATTCACTGTGAAATCATGGGATGCATCACCATGTAATCTATGAGTAATTTAATTCTATCGCTTCCTTTTCTTTGTTTTGCAATTTTAATAATTCAGTTTCAATAGGTTATAGATTGTTTTTGTTGCTATCTATGGAGTTAATAAGCCATCAATAATAGTACTTGTCACTATTATAGCATCAATTTTGTTCCTATTTGTAGGAATTATTCTTCTTATAATATTAATTCTGGAATGGCTAGATTATTTGGTGACTGATCTTGGCTTATTCGTTTATGTATTGGTATTTTGATCTGAATATGTTGTTTCTTAATCAACATAGCTTTTAGTTATCACCTACCGTGTTTTTTGTTCATACATCTCGAACAAGTGTTCACCTACCGTGTTTTTTAATCATACGTCTCAAACAAGTGTTGCGGTATTGTGATCTCCATGATTTTCCAAGTTTACATGATCTTTATGCAGTATTATTTGGTATGTTCATTTTGGGTAATATATGTTATCTTTTTACTATTCATTTCCTATCTATGCCTTATCCCGTTGCTATATTCATAAACACATATAGAATCATGTTGGTATCCTTATTACATAAGACATATTATGTAGAGATGGCAATTTAGACCCATTAGCTTTTCGTCATTCGGATTTGAGTTGCATTTTATCATAGAACGGCCGAATGGTCTTGTAAAAATTACCATAAAGGGAACAGGTTGGACTGGTCAAAAGTCCTCCAAATTCAAAAATGTGTATTGAATGTGACAAAAGGAGCTTATGGGACAACCAGAGTACCAGACTTGACCTGTTTGAATTCTTACTAAAAATTATATGTTTTGACCCTTTACCAAACTCTTTTGACCCACCCATTTGTCTGCTGCTGTTGCTTGTTGGTTCACTAATTAACGAGTATGAATTGCGATTTCTTTCAGGATGTTCTATGGCCCAGGTGGGCCATATGCATTGTTTGCAGGGAAAGATGCTAGCCGGGCTCTTGCAAAAATGTCGTTTGAGGAAAAAGATTTGAACGGTGATCTCACTGGTCTTGGTATGTTTGAGCTTGATGCATTGCAAGATTGGGAATACAAGTTCATGAGCAAGTATGTCAAGGTTGGTACCATCAAGAAGCCCGAAGGTGCACCAGAGGCATCAACTGCAGCCGAACCCGCTGAGCCGACTGCAGCGACACCTACTGAACCAAATGCAGCTGAACCATCTACGGCTGCTGCTCATGTTTCAGAGCCCACAGAAGCTAAAAAGGAAGATGTAGAAACTTCAACCACAGCAGAAGTCGGTAAAGATGAGTAGATGTTTATGATGGTCGGGTAGCACATGGTTGTGAATTTATATCTTGCGGGTGAGTTATAACTACTATAATTAAGTTTAAGTTAAGGACTATGATAACTGTACTTGTTCCAAATGTGTCATATTTGAGTAATATGGAGCTGAGCTTATTCGGAATTGTGGCTTTCACATGCCAGCTTGCTGATATTCTTCATACTTTCATAGCTTATGCCACCAATGTTGTATGGTGGTTGGTGATAGCCTAATTGCATATTTTTACATCTAAACCCTGGTCTTGAAGAACATAGCTGGGACCAAACCATAGGTTAACTTGGATCAAAACATGATAACCAGACCGTGGTCATGGACTCATGGCTGTGGACATGTGAAGGCAGGAACCACTTCAATATACTTGTCCTTGAACTCAATTTTTGACTTTAGCTTTTGAAGGGAGTCAGGCTTGAAACATATTTACACATTTAGCCTGCGATCCATTGATTGCTAGATTGATCTCTTGCTTTATTATACGTCATTTTGATACCTTACTCTTTCGGAAAGGTACTAGTGTTATTCTCAAATTTTCATTTTAGAATATGCTTTTAACAGAACTGTTCTGTTGTATTCTTAAGTTTTCTCTTCTTCGAGAGTATACTTTTTTTTTTGTTGATATTATTTCATTCCATTTTTCTGAAAAATTTGTATATGAATTTATATATATGCAAATGATTCGATTTTGTTTTTACCGATATTTAAGTTTTTATTGAAATTTTATCAATTTTCCGTCATACTTTTACGATTAATTGCATTTACAGTGTGTACTGATGATATACACATGGCGCATGTATTCATCTCTCTATACAAACACTCTCTCTATGCTCTTTCACTCTCTCTACTCTCTCACCTCCACGCCATCTGAGCACCATCACCAAGTTAACCACCGCAACCACCATCACACCTCCCTCTACGAACCACCGTCGCAAACAATCACCTCGTCATTAATCCTAACTCCACCGTCGCAAACATCTCCACCATTGCACCATATCCACTCCAACCACCACCCCTTTGCTCATGTAAAAACCTTCTTTAGAAACCCTAGATCTGAAAAATTCACTCCCCCACCATCGTCAACAACCCTTCTTTCTCTCTTTGCGTTTGTTCTTTAATTCCTGTAATGACTTCATCGAAAGTATCTAGATCTAGGTTTGATTTGAAGAACAATATATTTGATTTTGGGTATATAGGTTTGATTTTGTGTGTGACTAACAACCCTTCTTTCTCTCTTTGCGTTTGTTCTTTAATTCCTGTAATGACTTCATCGAAAGTATCTAGATCTAGGTTTGATTTGAAGAACAATATATTTGATTTTGGGTATATAGGTTTGATTTTGTGTGTGATTGATCTGGTTTGAACCAAGATCTAGGTTTGATTTGAAGAACACTATGTGTGATTTTGTGTTTGCACTTTGTTTGTGTAATTTTGAAGGCGGTGGTGGTGGTGGAGACATTGATTGGATAGTGGCGGTGGTGGTTGGTTTGAATATGTGTGGTGGAGAGAGAGAGAGAGAGAGAGAGAGAGAGAGAGAGAGAGAAGGTAAGGGAGAGGATGAGCGATGGATGGTGGTGGTGGTGGTTTGATGGTGGCTCCGGCGGAGTGGTGGGGGAAACCCATACGGAGAGAGAGGGGGGAAGAAGGAGGAGAGGCGATGAGGTGGTGGTAGCTGTTTATTTATTAAATAATATTTAATTGTTAATTAACTAATAAATAAGTAAAAGTTAAAAATAAAAATATAAAATAGAAATAATAGGGACTAAAGGTGAAAGTAAGGATCTACCAAGACCAAATTACCCTTTAAAAAGTCATATATCGGTAGACATTGACGGCAAGTGACCATGGGTGTGACAAACTTGCACAATAGGGACTATTGATGTAATTTTTCTACTTAAAAGACTAAATTAGTAAAAGTCACTAAACACATGAACCATCCGTGTAATTTACTCTAAAAACAAAGATGAAAGTTGGCCGGAGGAGATGGCTGTGTGTGTGTGTGGGGGGTATTGTGTAATCTTTAAATTGATAAAAGATTAATTATTACTAAAAAATATTTATAAATTTAAAAAATGGTAAAAAGACGTAAATGTCATTGACTAACAGAGATGACTAACAACCAATGTTGAAAAGGATCAAATACCCCACAAATTGGTTCTTAAAGAATTGTGATCACCAATTTTGAAGTTAAGTGATAAATCAAAAGATATTTTTTTAAATGACTCATAAATCTATTTTAATTTGTTTTCAATAGAACTTGAACCCATGACCTTTGGTCAATGGACAATCGCCACATCAAAACACTAACGGTTTTTATCGAGTTTAAGGAGAGGAAAAGATAGGAAAGGGAATGGGATCCTTTCCTTTCAAATCCTCTCATTTTTTGGAGGATGCGTTTTGAGACAAATTAAACCTAAACCCTCCATTTCCTCCCCTTTCCTTTGTTAAATGAAACTCAAGAAACATTACTTTTTTAATTTTTCTTTCAAATCATTTTCTTTTCTTAACTAAAAAAAACTCAAGAACAAGGTATGAGTGTTTACCACTAGGCTACAACCTAAATACATAAAATAAGAAGATATAACAAAGTTAAAAGACGGATTGGACAATTACTCTTATTAACAATTAGATTAGTTTTAATAAGGTAAAATTTTATTACTTAAAATAAGAAAGAATTTAAAATATTTAGAAAAATGATATTTTGAGAGGTTATAAGAAATATTATATTCATAAATTAGGGTTTAAAAAATTGTAAACTTGAATTCTCTTTAAAACTTTGATTTAATTTAAAGTTAAAATTAGGGTTTAGTTCCTAAAAGTATATCGAAGTTGTCACTTTTTGTTATTGTGTATACCCGTCTTTAAAAACTCCCATTTAGTGTATCAAAGTTCCTAAAACTACCATTTTATGTATTGGGTTACCTGCTATGCAGGTAACGATGACGTGGCGTAGGTTTTGCTGAGTTGGCATCTGATTTGGAGCTGACATGTATGATCTTTGTTAAAAATAATTGAAAATAAAATAAATATAATAATTAATAATAATAATAATGGGATCTGGTTGAAGTTCGATGAAGATCTTCAACTCGTTGGGTGAGTTTCGTTCAAGATCTACTTGGGTGAACTCGATGAAACCCATTATCAAAACAAAACATAAACTCGATGAAGATCTGGTTCAACTGACTAAACCTAAATCTGATGAAGTTGTCATTTGAAGCTACGTTCTTAAAGTCACCCAGATCTGATGGTGTTCTTGAACCTTAATCGATGGTGTTCTTGAAGTCGCCCAGGTCTGTCGAACAAAACTACATCAGCAATCTTCCTTCAACCTTCATCTGCAATCTATTGACCTTCAAAACGAATCCCCAAAAGAAATCGCATCTTCAATCTTCGATAGTGGTGGCACTGTCGAAAATAGACGGTGGTCGTGGTGCCGGAATCCGACTTCAAAGGTAACTATGGTGGCTGAAAAACGCTAATGTTTGATGGCAGCTCATGGAGTCTGATGAAACCCCGATGCACGCAGATCAGAAACCCAGATGTGGGCCGAAGTAACCCCAAATCGATGAACCATTTCATCTTCATCTGCAAGATTAGGGTTCTCAGGCAACAAATTAAGGTTTTGAACTCAAATCTGATGTTGGGGCTTCGGTGGTCTGATTAGGGTTCTTTATCATCAACAGAGCACGATTTGCTTGATGATCGGTTGCTTCATCTTCACACGGCATGTTTCTTCATACATGATTTCCTTCGATTGTTGCTTCTTGCTTCATCTTCATCTTCAGTTTGGGGTTTTAAAGAACAACATATATGCGAGTTCTTGGTTCTGGATTTTCTTTATCAGATTCTTGTTCATGCAAATTCATATTCATCTTCATCGATTGAAGATATTAAGTGTTTCGTTTTTATGTTCTGTTCTTCGATTTTAGTGTTTCGTTTTTAGGATTTTAGGGTTTAGATTTATGCTTTGTTCTTCAATTAGAGTTCATATCACTTGATTTTTCAGATCTGTTCTTAGAAGACAAATATGAATCTTCGTTTTCTTTAAATCGAGGGGATGTGATATCTCATCTACGAAGATGTTTCAATACAAATTGAAGATGTGTTTGGGTTCTTGATTTTGGGGATGTGTTTATGAACCCAGATCTTCATATACTTTTATCATTTTAAATTTGGTTATATGATTTTCTAAGCATAAATATGCATGTGGTAATAATTTAATGATGTGGAATTATAAAAAAATAGGAAAATGAAAAGATAAATACACATGTGGCAATAAGTTACCTGCTACCTAGAGATGGGGTTTCTCAATACACAAAATGGTAGTTTTAAAAACTTTGATACACTAAATGGGAGTTTTTAAAGATCTGTATACACAATAGCAAAAAGTGACAACTTCGTTATACTTTTAGGAACTAAACCCTTAAAATTAAACGCAATTTGACTAAGAAAAGTTTCAAATTTTGATATAATTTTTTTCCAAAATAAATGATTAGAGATTGTATAATTAAATTAATTTATTAAATCTAAATTAGTTTTTTTATCAGAAGATTTAAAAAAAAACATACCGTAATATTTAAGAATTTTTAAATACTAATTAATTATATCATTTTACTCCATAAAACGGAAATTATGTATTCAAATTAATTATTAATAAATGAATGAGATTGCTTGAATCTTCTGATATGATCTTAACGGTTCGAATAAAGATTCGTTGAGGAGATACGAAACTTACTGCAGAAGTCTTGTCTTATAAAACTCATTCCGTCAGTTCCTCAAGTTCAAATTCACCGCCACCATCAAAATTAACACCGTCGCACTTCTTACGTGAATGATCACCCGCCTGCTTACGTGAATGATCGATGTACAGTAGTCGCGACCATCAAGAAACACCATAACACCACCGCCACCATCGTCTTATTGCCGGCATTCCAGATTTCGCTATGCTCATTTCATCTCTACGCCTCCGGCCGGCCTGTTCCTCCCGATCACAACCGTCGTTTAATTCACGTATGCAGTTTACGGTACGTGTTCAAAAACACTTTCAGCAAACAACTATTTGTCTATTTCGATCAGTTCTTCTACTTCTTTAGGTCGCTAAGATTCCTTCATGCATGTAACCCAGAATCTGTACTCTCTGTTTTTCAATTGGCAGAGTTTAATTTGGTAATTTTGCAAAAGTTAAACTTTTGGAGGTTTGGAGATTGGAATACAATTCAAGAAAGTTATAGTGATGTGTATATACAAGATCAATTGATCACTGCCATGCATGTAAACCAGAATCCGTACACTCTGTTTTTCAACAGTCTTGAGTTTAATTTGAGAAATTTTCGTAAATTGATCTGATAAAAGTTGAAAGATTGAACTTAATTTTCAAGAAATTGAAATGGATCGCAGTTGGTACATTAAGTTCTATATATTGACTTGGTCAGGTATATGTCCAGGGGCAGATGCATTTGAAGGGACTAGCAATTGGTGCATGCAGTTATGTTATATGGCGGGGCTGCTGCTGGTTGTCGCTCTCAATTATTCCAGCTTCAAAAATCCTTAATAAACAGGTAGAAATTCATTCATACACTTTTTCACCAAAATCGATCCAAATTATTTATAAATTTTACGATAAATATATTATTTTGTTTTCAAGAAAACGTTTATTTTATGTTTTTATTAAGTTTCAAACAAATATCTCTACTATAATTTCTTACTATTTATAAAAAAAATCTATAAAGAATAATGCATACACATTTTCGTCAAAATCATCTTTAATCTCATTTTTAGACTAAATTAATTTATTATATTTAATCACAAATCTTAATATCTTTTTATCTAAAAATTTTACTTTGATATTTTTTTTTCATATTTTCCTTAAAAAATTTTTTTGATAGTTTTTAATAAATTTACAAACTATAAAAGTTAATTATTTTTTTCAAAATACCTTAATCCTCATATAAAACAATTATTTTTATGATTTTTATTGAATTTTCTAATAAATATCTCTTTCAATTATTTCTAAAAAATTCATTATTTGCATATTTTCAAAAGGAAAATTTTTCCTTTTAGAAATTCATTCATACACATATTCAAACAAAATTCGTACACATTTTCAAATTAAATTTATTTAACCTTATTTTACCAAATTTGTCTTTCTCCTCATTTTACTTAAAACTTTACTTTGATATTTGGGTTTAGTTCATAAAAATGTATTCAACTATACACCTTTTGCTATTATATGTATCGGACTTTCAAACTTACCATTTGATGTATTGAACTTTTTCAAATTTACAATTTCGTGTACCAAACCTGCTATAGCAGGTTACAAGCTGATGTGGAGCAGATTTTGCTTATGTGGCAGTGACATGGCGTTTACTTGATGGCTGATGTGGTTTTCCTTCTTTAAAAATAATTCTAATAATAATAATAATAATAAAAAATAATAATAATAATAATAATAATAATAATAATAATAAATAAGTTTTGTTTCATCGATTGATAAAACTAGCACCAGATCTTCAATGTAAACAAATGGGTTTGTCATTGATTCTATGTTTCTGATTTCATTATCGATTGGATTTATGAATGGCGATTTCATCTCCATGTTCATTTACCCCTACCGTCAAGATGTAGCATCACCACCGCCGAGATCTAAGTTTCTATTGGGCTTCAACTTACATGATCTGAGTTTCGATCATCTAGCTCTCCATCTTCATCGATTGGGCTTCAACTTCCGAGATTTGAGTTTCGATTGGGCTTCATCCAGCTCTCCATCTTCCACTGACTCAGGCTTCAAGCTTCTATTGACGCAGATCCAAGCTTCTATTGACGCAGATCCAAGCTTCAAGCTTCCATTGACACAGATCCAAGCTTCAAGCTTTCATTGATGCAGATCCAAGCTTCAAGATTCCATTGACGCTTCAAGCTTCCATATCTGATATGAAAGAGTCTGACGATTCAAGTTTCCATTGACGCAGATCTGGGTTCGAAAACCCTAAACCCAAAACACGGAATGGATACGAAGGTTTAGCTGACGCATCTGGGTTCGAAAACCTCAAACCAAACCTGGAATGCAGACGAAGGTAAGTTCAAAATCATCTTGTTTGTGATTCGAAATCATCTTGTTCGTTCCACAAGTAATAGATCCGGGTTTATACATTCTTATGATTCGATTTCAGATATGGGTTCATAATCAGTATGCTTGTTTCAGATATGGGTTTTGATTAAAGGGTTTCATCTTTTGATTTATGCATTCTTGTGATTCGATTTTGGTGTAATTAATAACACAAGCAGTGTTCTTCTAAGTTCTTGTTCTTGATTTAGGGTTTATGATTGCTTCAATTTTGTTACAGAACACAAATGATTTCATTAAATTGTTCGATTTTGTTTTTGTTCATATATGTTCCAAAACACAATTCTATTAGAATAAATCTGTATTTTGTTTGATGAAAGTTCTTAAGTGTTCTTCATAATAGGATGAATAGGATGAATGTTCTTAGGAATTACCTATGTATAACACCACTTTTCTTAAATAGCTTTTAAAATTCGTTTGCTACTGATTAGTACTCTAAAACATCAGACTTTGCGGGAAACAAGCTTACATCACTTTAATGAGAACAGTTTCACAAAAGTAGTGTTAAAAGTACTCTTTTCAAAAGCTTGGAGCTATCCGACTCTTCAAAGCACTGGGCCTTACCCTCGCTGAAAACTGGTTACCTGCATGCACAACATACTAAAACGTAAGCTTTCGCTTAGTGAGTATACTAACTGAATAAAAACATATATAGCTTAATTGAACTCTTTTCAGGATGTCTCACATCCAAGCTGAACACCTTCAAAACTGTTCAAACTGTTAACTGGTCCAGGGGTAGAACCATACCTTGGTGTAATAAAACCCCTAACACTTTGCTTGGGTATAAGGATCTCAATATACCCCATCTCTGTCTGTAATGCTATAACTGGGTGCTATTGTACCTTTAAACAATAATCTTAACTCTATACATAAACGTATCATAACACAGATATCATACTATTCACCTTGTGCATATATGCATACTGAACATACTCAATACTACAACTTAGTGTTACTGAACCTTACTTAATCAAATCACATATCAAACATACAATTGATATACTGTTCACGTAAAGCACATATGTATGCTAATTTGATTAAAGGTAAGTACACTCACCTTAACAGCAATTAAACAACTATTCTCTATCACGGAAACGTCAACTCTTGTTGCCTACAAGCAGTAAACAAGTATCTCATTAACTTCTAGACGTTGCTGCAACGATTCTGACTGAAAAGCAAAAGCTCGGCTAAAAACCACCTCCCTACGCCCGCAGGAACCCTTTCTTACGGCCGCAGGAGGCAAAATCACCTAAAACTCTAAAACACCTTCCTACGGCCGCAGAGAATCTTTCCTACGGCTGCAGGAACCAAAACAACCAAAAACCCCTAACATGCTCCTACGCCCGTAGGGAATAATCCCTACGGCCGCATGAACAGTCGGTACAGCAGACTCCCTGCTCTGTTCGAGAACAGCAGCCGAATATCCCCTTTTTACACTCAAATCTTGCTTAAACTCAGATTTAATCACACACACAAGTTCTATAACATTACTGCTAACTCTTCTACAAGAAACTTGACACAAAACAACACAAAACACATCAAACTAATCTAGAAACATGGATTCAGCCCATGAATCCATTTCTTGACCTAACAACTCAAAGAACTCGAAAAGAATTCATACCTCTTGCTTCTGAATCACTAAATGACTGAAATCATCTATAAACTTCTTGCTTTCTTGATCAAAATCAGAACTTTCACTTGTAGATGTGTGTGTTTGTGAGTGTGTTTTTGATTCCTGGTGGTTTGACTATTAATGAGTCAAAGAAGACTCATAGAAATCTATAACTTTCAAACAATTACACTTCAGCCCCTGCACTTCTTTAACTTAATGAAATGACAAAACTAACCCCTCAACTTTACACAAACACATAAAGGCAACTTGCTAAACATATCTAACACTTAACACATCACTTGATATAAACTCATATATAGGAACTTACGAATTTTGGGGCGTTACACAAACACATAATTTTGTTTAGTCAGGAAACTTATGTTTATACATGGTCAATTGTATGTTGCCGTTTCATGTGTTAAAAGTGAAAAAAGATTAAAAGTTTTAATTTGTGATAACAGTGGTAATGTTACAAACAAAACAACAAATGTGGTTTACAAAAAAGAGCTCCAAAAAATTTAGTTATTTTTTTGTTAAGCATTATGACATATGTAAGTTTACGGTGTTATATATTTCATTTATTGCATTATTTTTATTTAAAAATTTTAATATCTCAAATATACTTTTGAAATACCCGTGCATGCACGGGGCAATAAACTAGTTCAAACAAAATTCGTAAGCATTTCAAATAAAATTTAAATAAATTTATTTAAACCAAAAAAATTCGTTGACATTTTCAAATTAAATTTATTTAACCTTATTTTGCCAAAATTTTCTTTCTCCTCATTTTACTTAAAAGTTTACTACGATATTTTTAAAAAGTTTCAAACCATAATCATTATTTATATTACAAAAGATCTCAATCCTCCTTTAAAAAAATTCTTAATATTTTTATTAAATTTTCAAACAAACATCTCTTTTAATCATTTTTAGAAAATTCAATATTTTCATTTTTTAACATCAAAAATTTCCTTTTAAAAAATTCATTTATACACTTTTGCACCATAATCAATCCAAATCATTGATTATATTTTTTGACAAATATTATTTTTGTTTTCAAGAAAACGTTTACTTTATGTTTTTATTAAGTTTTCAAACAATTATCTCTACTATATTTTCTTACTATTTATAAAAAAAACCTATCAAATGAAAATTTCCCGTGTTCTTGATTTTTCTAGAAGGGAATATGAAAAGATTTGAAAGAAAAATTTGATCATCTTTTTTCTTTTAATAGAATATGTGATAGTGACAAAGCTACTTCTGATTACTACTAATAATAATAGAAAATACAGATTTTTATATAATTACTATATATCTTTCATTTTCTTCAACTTAGAATACAGAATTTCCCAAGTTTCTGATATTTTGTTTTTTCTACCAATATCAGAAACATACAAAGCTAAAATTATTATTTAGTGCTAAGTACATAAAGTGGAAATAGTTTAATAAGTAATATTTTAGAGCTTAGAGTGATATGAGTAAAAGAAGGATGAGAATGGGGTGTGAGTTACCACCTAAGCCGTATGGGAACGGGAGTGAAAATGGGGTGAGATGTGATGACGGGGTGCGTATGTGTGATAGAAGAGTGTGGGGTGTCATTATTCTATGAAGAGGTCAGTATTTGTAGGTTATATTAAATTTACTTCTATCTCATTATTATTTATCTATTGATAATAAGATATTATATGTGATGTAGAATGAATACTATATAATTCAATGATAAGAGAAAAAACCGATATAATAATAGATAAGAGTTACAAAGACTCTAACCAGCTGTGGTTAATTGGTGAAGATTCGTGAGTCCCGTAGTTTTATCACTCTACACTTTTTTTTTGTAGTGTTATGTAATTTTCAATTTTTATTCCTGTCACGTTGACTAATACGTCATCCATAGAAGGGAGTAGATAAGTTTATCAGTTTCCCGCCAAATTCAATCCCAAAATAAAAGGTATAATAGCACTTTCAAAACCCTAGAAAACCCAGAAATATTCTTAATTCTATATGGAAATTAAATTGAAGTGTAGCTGCGGGGAAACGAATTGCCCCGAATGGGCAATCATCGAATTGCAAGGTGTTGTTGAAGTTCAACCCGCTTTCCAAGACCGCTTGAAAAATCTCGAAATCGGTCATCTTTGCCGCCCTTCTTCTCAGGTAGTATCAAATCTTCCAATTTGTATCAATAATAATTGATGATTATATTCCTTACAGTTGCTAACTTCACCTTCGATACACGTTCAATGCGGTTGATTAGCACATTCAGGTGAACTTCGTCACTAGAAGGTCGATTTGCTTATATAAGTGATTAAAGCATCAACTTTTACTCTGTTAGGGTTATATTGAATCGAGCTTTTAGAATAGTTGTAACTGCTTTGATTTCTGTATCGTCATATTCTAAATAGAGCCGGAGGATAGGTTCAAATATTTAACATTGTGGTTATTCTTGAATGTTTTCTCTCTGCAGTATCTTTTCGCTGCTTTTCGATTCCATCCTTTCTGCTACAATCATTTTTATGAGTTTTATCAGTTCTTTTGAATCGAGTTCCAGCTCATACTTGCATAAACATTTCTGAATCCCGATTGCATTGCTCCTGCTTGTTGATCCATCTTTAACCTGAACAAATTTCAAGTCACCCTGGCAAATTAACTATAACTGATTGCCAAATCTGATTTTTAGATATCAGCAAATACATACAAAAATTCCAGCACAATCTCAGGGCTTGAAAACGAAGGATCTGTTCTTTAACAAAGAATAGGACAATGATCTTAGGATTAAATTCCTCCTTATACCTTCATGGCTAAACAACATGCAAAACTTCTGCATATACAGGAAAATTTCAGCCTATATATGGTTGTGCGACTATGATTAGGAGTATCAATGTGCCTTAGGCTGTGTGTGATAAGAATTGTGCCACCTTTAAAAAAACAGTATTCATTCACAACCATAGCTATTACCACTCCGCTGTTATAACACCTTCCCACCCAAACCAATTTTCCTTAGTTAAACAAAGTCCCATACCCACCCCTTACCGGGTATTAATCCCACTAAACATTACTGCTGCCGATTTAACAGCCATCACCGTATGCAATATAAACATAAAGAACCTGAGAACATATCAAAATCTGTGGCTAGAAAAGAAGGATTTGTCCAAAACAACAAAATAAAAGGATCATTTCAAAAGGTTAAACCCTAATATCTCACCGTGTGTAATCCATCACTTTGCCCTTGTAACTACCCGATCTTTCTTTTTGAAACAGCGCTTTGCTCAAAAGTAACACCTTCTGTGACTCATTAAGAATAACACAAAGTAGAACAGGGGATATACTCATTCACAAACGCCAAATACAGGAGAAAACGCTAAATACACAACCGGGATATTGTTTAGGAATACCCATACACACGCACACCTTGAATCAACCTTTTTATGACACACCAACAGAAGGGATCATCACATAAACGCACAACCAAAAAAAGAACTTATTAGAGATACCAACTATACATGCAATCCGTGATAAGGAACAACTTATTCCCCTTGCTGTATATCTATTTTCACAAAACACGACTCATAACGCCCTTTGAATGCTAAACACACCCACTATCAATTTATCATAAAAGCTACTCACACACACACACACACACACACACACACACACAAGAAAAGCACTCACACTCAAACAAAATGGCCCAAACCCCACATGAACCCACCCTATTCTGATCTCTATTCACCACAACAACAACAACGATACCCAATCCCGCGAGGAGCGGGGTATGGGGGAGGTAAGAATGTAGACAATCATACCCCCACAAACATGTGGGGAGATTGCTTCCTGTATAGGACCTCCGGCCGAGAGAAAGAAGAAAATGAAACAAAAGATAGGAAAAGATAAATGAAAAATAATAAAAATAGATAATGAAACAAAGTGTAAAGAAAAACTAAATAAAACAATAAATAATGAAAAAATAATAAAAGAAAAACAAGCGTAAAATAAAGGTAGATAAAAATAAAAACAGTAAGAGTTACAAGTAAGATTATAATATATATATATATATATATATATATATATATAAAACTAGCGCAAGATAAAAGTAAGTAAAACTAAAATAACTAGAGACATAAGTAAGGTTAAAAAAATACATATATATATAGTACAACTAAATAACTCAAAATAAAAATAAATAAATAAAAATAGACTGTAAAACCTAGGCCCTAAACCCTATGAAGCTAGGTGCAGCCAACGAAAACTATCTAACCCTGAATGGAAATCCTCCTCCTCCAAGACACCCTATCTGAGATCATGTCTTCGACCAGAGAGAGGTCTTGTAAATCTGCTCTCACTCTATCTACCCATCTCAAAGAAGGACGACCACGTCTCCTAGTACCTTCAACTACAATCGATTCCGTTCTCCTAACAGGGGAATTTGGTTCTCTCCTTTTGACGTGGCCAAACCACCGTAGTCTACATTCTCTGAGCTTATTGACGATAGACGATACACCTAGTTCTTTTCTAAAGACACCCACCGGGATCCTATCCAGCAAAGACTTTCCACATAACCATCTAAGGATCCTATCCATCTCAAACCACCGTATTCTGATCTCTATTGATGGTACAAAATGTCAAAATCTAATTTTTCTTCCTCAATTGGTTCAGGAAAACTATACTTTTACTGTTGGTTATCATGAATTAAATGGTTCAAAGATCCCTTTGAAGAAACCCCTATTAGTATTGAAGAAGAACATAAGATCTGATATGGAAATAGACCAGACTGATGATCATCCTGATTCATCAAGGGTAGAATTGGAAGTTATTGGTATAATTCGTCAGCGTATTTTGTTCAAGACCAGACCAAAGGCTCTTATCTCCAGTAAGTTATAAGCACATTAACTTTTGTTCTAGTTATGGTTAATCTATTTTTATCTTTTGTTCCTTGTGGAAAGATCAAGAATTGACATGATTCTCATGGGAAAATAGATTGAATTGATCTCTAGGAGGAACTATTATGCCAATTTGACTCTTGAGATCAACAAGAACTTCCATTGCTTTTGCAAATTCTATGAGAAAATTTTGATAACTTCACTCGATACAACTGGCGAGGAATTTTTTTTTAAAGGGGCATTGGAATTTTTTGTCATAATATATGCTAGATTCTGGACATGAAAAGTAATGGGTTTGACCTTAAAAGTCAAATTGTATGATTGTTGCATATGCCTTTGATCTTTGGGGTTTCATAGTTTCTTTCAAGTACCTATGTTTGTAACATTAAACAAGTATGTTTCTTTTCTTGTTACAGAACCACAATCTACCGTTAAAGAGAAAGCTAGTGCAGCACGTCATGTTGTAGAAAAGAAAAGTTGACTTGCATGAAGTATCTTGGTCAAAAATCTGTATGTGATGCTGTTCATTATCAGTGAGTTTTAGACTTATGAGTTATGATAGTACCTTTAAGTAGTAATATTATTAGATTCATACAAACCAACTTGAATCCAATGTTATATTTGTTCTTGTAATGCCTGAAAATCCAAAATGTGTATCCTTTTGAAACCGATTAGGTGGTGAGGGAGTGGAAGCAAAATCTCAAGTGAGTGAGGAGATAAATCACGGTAATGGGTGTGGTGGGTAGCATGGTCAATGTGAGATGTCAAAGTGAGAATTCCAGTGACTTTGGTCGTATTGGGCCGACACTAAAGTGGAATATTAATGTGTGGGGGGTCACTATTACGATAATCTTAGCGTTCTCAAGCTGCGTGGATCCGTACAAATCGGATATTTATTGTAAACTTGTTTTTAGTATCAACTAAAAACACATATATCAGATTTAAAATACATATGTATGTATGGGTCCTTTTTCCTGAATGTATGCATGGGTTTAAAGACTTGTGCACTACTTCCTTGTGTTCGAATTATTTGGAATATATGATGGATAATTAGAATATGGGCGGGTGTACTATCTTTCAACAGATGCATTGTATATGTTGTGTGATTGTTCAATGGATCTAATGTTTGGTCAATCTAAGGCTTTTGCATCTGATTTTATGTCATTCAAAGGGAACCCTAACGAATAATCTTATACAATGATACTGAAATACAAATTCATCGCTATTACGATACGTGAAATTCCAATGCTATTTTTTCTATTTATTATACTTCTATCTTTTCTTTCTACTTATATACTCCTTCATGGTTAAACTTAAGAAAACACATTAGCAATTGTGGTATCAAGTTAAAGAGGAAAAAAAATCGGATTTATTCATTTAATTTTCGTGATTAGAAAGTTGAGGATTTTTAAGATACTAGTTTATTACCCCGTGTAAAAACACGGGGATGTTTAAAAAAAGTATAAAATTTGATAGTATGAAATTATAAAAGGTATAGTAAAATAAGTGTAAAGGTGTTTCAGAAATGTTTTGAGATATTAAAATTTTCAGATAAAAATAATAAAATATCACCAAACATTTACATATGTCAGAATTTTAACAAAAAATAATAACTAATTTTTTTTGAAGTACTACTATTAATGGATAATAAAAAATTAAGAATATACTAATTTTTAAAAGTGTCATATTACAATAAAATTTATATCAAACTAGATAAAAATGAGACGATCACAAATATATAATTATTTTTTCTATAAACAAAATGTATCACAAGTTATAAACACCGTATAATTAATTATATTAATATACAATTTTTATAAAATCCCCTCACATTTTCTTAAAAACCCATTAGATGTTTTATAAATCCCCTTATAATTTTCATTCAGGCCCCTCCCAATTGATTTAGATTTGGAATTCGATGGCCATTAATATTTATAAAATTGTTTTTGAAATTGAATAATTTTGAAATTGAAGGTAATGATTGGTTAATTAATAGTTAATTTATGGTTATTTTTGAAAAATTTGCATGTCTTTTATATTTAGATATAGATATAGATAGATAGATAAATGGTCAATAAAAAAATTGATGTTTAAAAAGGGTAGAGTCTTGACTCTTGACGACTTAAGAACAGTCAATATGGCAAACTTTCCAATTATCTTATTTCTTAATAATATCCTCTTTAAATGAATTAAAAAGAATTAGAACCATTAATTATCGTATCTATCAATTGGCTAAGTAAATTATCAATATCTTATGAGATTTTTAGGGTGCTTTTAGTCATTTTGTTCTAAAACTTGGGATATATGAATCTCATGAGAATCTTAATTTCTTATGATATAATGATATTTTTAGGTTTTTACCATATGTTCATATTTTTTTAAAAGCAATATTATATTATTATTATAATAAGCATATATTATTTAAAATAATTTATTATCATTTACTCTTTAATGACTAACTAATTATTTTATATTCTTTTGAAATTATAATTTTCAACTATTTATTTCTTATATGAGTTATTTTCTAATTTAGTTTTTTTTATTATTTACATATCTTCATCTAGTTATCTAATTATGACGTGTTATAAAAACACGATGATTGTTATTGAAGTTTTATAAAGTGATAAAGACTTATATGACCAACAATTAGTTTACGTCAGAGATAGATTTCAAAGAAAAATATACTATATAGCATTATCAATATTTTATTTAATTATAATAATAATTTTTTTTCTTCTCCCCCCTCGCAATATGCGAGGGCAATTAATGCTCATTGGAAATCAATTCACGATTTTTATGACATTTTCTCCTAAAACCCATGTTTATAAAGTCATAAGTAGCACTCCCTTCAGTTCAAATCAACCCAAAATGCCATATCAGCTGCCACATTAGCTTTTTTTACTTTTTCCTTCTCAACCCAAATCAACCCAAAATTCAAGTAACACTCATCCGGATGAATGGAGGATGTTGGGGGGTGGGGACCCGAGACCTCTGTAGGGGTATTCCCGAAGGAACCTACTCAACCTGAAGGCAACCTAAAGGGGAAGCCGAATCCGCTACGCATGGCCTAAGGAGTTTTGGTATGAGTGTAGAGACCCGAGGAACTTCCCCATCCTGAGCTCCTCTGTTTTAATATTCTCATTCAGAGACGGAACTATGTGTTAGAATGAGAGTTATGTGAAACCCACTAAACAAATATTTTTCATGTGAAGTTAGTACATTTTCAAAATAATTTAAGTAAAATTATAGTAGGCAATCTTTATAACAGAAAGTTTTCAATATCAATAATTCTGTTTCAACATATCAAATCGATTTTACAAATGAATGTTTTAGATAATGATATTTTTTTTGGGTTTGGAACAAAGTGATAAGATAAGGGTCATACTATATGGACCCCCTATAATTCTGGTTAGCCCCCCTAATTAATACAAATTAGGTAAAGTTTAATTTTATTGGTTGATTTAAAAGCTTTTGCAGTCTTCTGTCCAATAGAATTACATGCATTTATCTTGATTTAACAGCTTTTTCAGAATTCCTCAGTTTCAATAGTCAGAAGTTTGCATACTGAAAATTTTTAAGCTTTTCAGAATACCTCAGCTTTTTCAGATGACTCAAAATAGTCAAAGCTTTGAAAGTTTAAAAAAATTAATTACACACTGTAACCAACTTAATCTTTGTTTAAAGACTATAATTTCATACACACACACACACACACACACATATATATATATATATATATATATATATATATATATATATAAAAAAATGTTACCGGGTATAATATACAATAAAGCTATCTAGTATTCATAATACACAAAATTAGGTAACGAAACAAACACTTGGACTCCGTCCACCGTCGTTACACTCCGGCACCGGTGACCAGAAGTCCGCCACTGTGTCGCACTCCGGCAACGAAACAAACACTTGATCTACTCCGGCTGCCAACGAAACAAACTCACAGACAACGAAACAAACACTTGGATCTACTCCGGCAGACAACGAAACACTCCGGCAGGCAACGAAACAAACTCTCCGGCAACCAAGATCTACTCCCAAACACTTGGATCTACTCCCAAACACTCCGGCAGGCAACGAAACAAACTCTCCGGCAACGAAAGCAACTGCCGTGATGGTGGCCGGTGAATGTGGCCGGTGAAGGTTGCCTGTGAAGGTGGCCGGGAAAAGTGGCTGTGAAGTATGGAGAGGAAGAGAGATTGGGAAGGGATTTGAAATGGTTTTATGGGGAAGAGAAAGGTTTTATGGGATAGAGAAAGATTTTATGGGGAAGAGAAAACACAGCACATGAGGAATTGCTGGAGTGGACACTTATAATTCAATTTCAGATGTTCGCGTCTCGTGAGGAATTGCTGGAGTGGACACAAAACACAGCACGTCAGAGTTTATTGGTTTTGATTTAAATAAAGAACCTGAAAGGCATAGCTGTTCTTTCGATTTAAACAGTGTACCTGCCTTCGACTTAAATGATGAACTTCTGAGCCACAATTCATTCTTAAAGAAAAGAATTCCAGATGTATTTCATCGTTACATCGCAGGTATACAAGATGTAATGGGCGATGGGAACTGTGGGTTTCGAGCGGTTGCTGTGTGTTTATGATACGTTGAAGAGCAGTGGTTATACATTCGACAACAGTTGCTTGAAGAATTACGCAGTCAGTATTACGCGTACTACACTGTTTTTACTGACGGTTTCAATGAGGTATATACGTCGTTGTGTTGGTCAGAATCACCAGCACCAGCAAAGCATTGGATGAATATGCCTTTGACGGGTTATTTGATTGCCAACAGGTTTGGTGTGATCGCTCACTGTTTATCCGAACAATCTTTGACATGTTTCCCACTTTGGAGAGGCCCTGAAGAGTATCAAGACCACCGAGCCATTACATTGGCGATTGTGAATAACAACCATTATGTCTCGGTGTTTTTACAAGGAAATTACCCAATGCCTCCTAACACAATGTATTGGAGTGCCCATAGAAGCTTGTCTGCGTTTGCATGGGAAACTATTTATAGTTCGCGCTTAGAATTATTTAATCAACTTATGCCACATAGTTCTGTAGGATCTTTTGATGTTTCAGAATAATATGATTATATAAATTGTTCATTTTAGTCTTTGTTATGTTCAATCCATGTTTTGATTTATTATTGTATAGAAAATCACATCTCGAAAGTCCGTATATAATTAAAAAAATTACTTATATAAATAATTAAAAGAAATAGTTAAAATACATAATTTAAAAAAAGAAAAACATATAATTCAAGAAGCCATCATTAATTAAAATAATTATTTAAAAGAAATAGTAACAAGAAATAATTTAAAAAAAAGAAAAATACATAATTAACAAGGCATCATTTAAATATTTAAAAGAAATAATAACAAGAAATAATTAAAAAAAAGAAAAATATATAATTAAGAAGTCATCATTATTACCTTTTTATATAATTAAAGTTGTCATTATTATCATATGGTTAACTTATTTAAAAAATTAAAAAATATTAAAAAGTCTACAATCATGATATAATAATAACATTTATTTTAAGAAATTTATAAAGTAATAATAAGGGGGGCAACTAGAATATGGAGAGGGGCCGTATAGTTAAACCCATCAGATAATAAAGATTGAGAAAGGTAAAAAGAAGGTATTGTAATTGTAGGAGGAAGATGTTTGATATGATATGATGGGTCCGTGGTACGAGCCGAGTTCATTCATGGACACGTATGGCTTGGTCCAAATGTGGGGTTACTTTGTCTTTGTCCCCAAAACTATTAATTTTACACACTGCTCAATGCAAACCTAATTCTTCTACGGACTTCTTCCGTATCTATACATTGATTCCATTTCGCCTTTTTAAGTTCAACTCTTCCACGTCTTCTTTTATTATTTAACTACCTAAAAGTAAATGTGAAAATGCCTCCATTCCACTTGGAGGGAGCACCCACCACTCCATGACGGGCGTCTTCATATGGCATATACCGCGCACTGAAATGGCATGATATTATATTGGCCTACCTTTTTTTTAAATGGTTTTCTTCTTCAATTGTTTTCTTTTTTATTTTGCATGGTGAACAACTCATGTGACATGTGTACTAACCTTTGAATATGTAACAACTTATGAAGGAAGTTTGTCCACCATGCAAATTTCAGTTTCATTTCTTTTGTTTGTGTAAAGTTTTCTTATGAAATTGAAATTTCTAGTAGAATTGATATTAAATCTAATCCTATTGTGTTTGGTTTGTAGAATGTCTTTCAACCGTCCAAAACCATCGCCACCACCACCACCACTATTAATGTGCCCTAATCAAAGCCCTAACCAAGTCGCTACCCTACTGTTGCCACCATTTCCTCCCACTCGTGCTACAATCGTCACCACTATGAGTGAAAATGGGTGAAGCAAGTCGTCACCATCACCTCATCAGCAACTGGCTACCACCATCCCTAATCGAATATGATGTGTGAGATGGATAAAGCAAGTCGTCACCACGACGTTGAATTCAAGCAAGTTGACGCAAATGGTGAAATGGTAGAAGGTGTCGATGGTCGCGTTAAGAAGAGGATGGACTGGTGAAGGAGAATTTCGTTGAAAAAAAATCTAAATTCATTAAAGTATGAAAAGGAATCTTAATTCTGTTAAAATTTAAAGGTAAAGAGTTTCAATCCCATCCATTAACGATCACATAGAAATTTTAACAATTATATTACAATTCTCCTAATCACAGGAAGTTCCGATAAACCAAAAGTCTCATAGAATATAAAATGGTATCATTCAGAAATCCTTATAACATTAATAGTGTTTTATTATTGTTATTTTGGCAAAAATTTAAATTTTATAAATGAAATGTAGACACTGTTTTATTATAACATCCCCCTATGCTATAAAAAGAACACGCTGTTTGCTTTATAAGATGACAAATGCTGAATTTCTTCTCCTAACATTCTTTTTATCATATTTAAAAAATAAAATAAATATGTGTATATAAATATATTCCAAAATGTGTTTTTCAATGATGCATCATGTGCCCTTCACATCCTTCATAAAGTGACACGTTTACTCTTTTTCTCCTCTAGTTTTCTTTGCGTTCCGCGTATTCACTTTTTCCATATTTTATTGAACTTTTTATTTAGCGGATTCCTTTAATTGAGTTAACATTTTCTTCTATTTTCAATTTTTCTTTAATTACATTTCTTTTCACTTTGGTATTTGAGTTTTTGTTTGATTGAGTAAAACTTTGTGAATTAGGATAATGTGTTTAATCCTTGCATCCCACGTTACCCCTAGAAAAGAAACTTGACCTCCAAGGAGTTGCCCATAAAAAAAGTGAGATGATATTTTTATTTTTGATTCATAAAAAGATAATATATATTTTACTAATTATATTTGTAATATTATTTTAATGGTGTTATATTTTTTGAAAGATTAATTAATTTTATAAATAAAAAAATCATCTCCAGTGGAGGAAGAGTACGTAGTAAATTAAAGGAAGCAAGCAAGCAAGATCCCTTCTTATTGCTTTTGGGTAATCCTAAGTAAAATCTTTATTATAAACCATTTCCTGAAAGCAAACATAAAGAATAGAGAATTTGTAAATAGAAAAGAATAAAATGGAAACAAAGAAACGATAACACAAAGTAAGAAAGGATTGTTTGATAAAGATAGTTGAAAATAGAGCTAGAGTTAGAATTGAAATAAAACGTTGGAATCTAAGTTTCTTTCATATTGAGGTGTTTGACAACATAGTATAGTTATGCTTGTAAAGTATAAAATAACATAAAATAAAACTCCAAATCGAAAATACATTTAACTAAACGATATTAGAAGAATTAAGTTATTAGATGTAGATTTTCATTTAAGATCTACCTTTATAAAATAAAAATCCAAGTTTCTAAATATAAAATATGTTTGGTACTAAAATAGCCAGGGTATGAGCTTTTCTTTGTAAGGCTGAACGTTATACCTTACCTGCAGGTAAGACTTATCTGCTGTCACATCAGCGTCACATCATTCCCCATCCCTTACCTTTCTCCTTTACCCAATATCAAGTTATATCTTACCTTCTCTTACCCAATATTTTTTCACTTTTTTTATTCTTTTTTTGTTATTTTAACAAATAACTAATTATATAAGTATATACATTTAGAGGGAAAAAGTTTTGTCTTTTAGTACATAAAAAGCGTTTATAATATATATTAAGTAAGAGACACAATAAATAAATGTGGGCTTGGCTGAAGTGGTAAAAGCCTTTGTCTCTCACTCAGGAGACCTGGGTTCGAATCCCAGTTCTGGTAGTATTCACTGCTTTTTTAATTTGCTGCTTTGTCTTTATTTTTCTTTTGTATTTTTTAACCTTTTTGACCTACTTTAACTTCTAATTTCTTCAACATAAATTCTGATTTTTTTTAACTCTTTTTAAACTTTTTTTTAATATTTCTATCCCTTTTTCCCTTTTTTAACTTCTATTTTTTGAAAGCATCGTATCTATCTTTTCTTTATTTTTTGGCTTAATGTAAATTTCATATATATGTTTTTTATAATTTTATGTAAATAATAATTAATATATTTATTTATCTAAGAGTTTTGATTAACGTTTAAAAATAGTTTAAACTCTTAAATCTTTTTATTGTATTTTAATTTTAAAGTTTACGCTTATTTTGGTGTAACCATTAATTTGAATTATTTAGGCATTAAAGTTTAAGTTCATCTTTATTAAGCATTAAACTTAATTTTTGTGATAAACTTTATGTAGGTATATATCATATTATAGTTTGATCGTTAGGTTAAGATGTAAATATATCGTTATAGAACAACCGAAATATTTGACGTTGCAACTTCTGCCTTTTTTTAAAATATTTTTATAGAGTCATTTAGACACATTTCATTAAAAATTAAAGTAACAATATAATTTTACAATAGGTGAGATACTATTTTAACCCCGCCGCGAAACGCGAGTCATATTTACTTGTTCTTTATATTTTAAGAGAAAACTTTTATATTTTTTATTAAGGTATTTTTATTTTCTATACAAAATAATAAATTACTTATAGTACCAAATTTGATAGTACGAAGTACTTTTTTCGTGCTAAAAAGGTTATTTTTTTCCTTCTCTTGTTTGTGCTTTAATAGATTTATGAAGGATGATAACCACAGTCTTAAGGGTTGTGGATAAGAACAAAAAAAAATAATTTTACTTTTTAAAAATGGAAATCACAACTTATGTCTTCATAAATAAATTTTTATATATTTCATGGTTACCTTTTAATTAATTTTCAACTTTTCATACATTAAACAAGATTACCATTTATAAAAACTAAAATTAATTTATTTTTATTCTTATCCACAGCCCTAAGAGTTGTGGTTATCAAAATCCTAGATTTATATAGTAACCTACAACCAATTTTTGTATTTAGAAAAGAGTTAATTGTCTCAATTATCCTAAACATTACCATATTTATGTTACTTTAATCAGATTAAAGTTAAAGCGGTATAAATGTTTCTTTAAAACCTATTTTGTGACAAGTTTTATCCTTTACAACGTTAGTTGTTAGTCATTTATGTTAAGGACATTTTAAGTCTTTTTACCATTTGTTTAAAATTTTTGATAATATTTTATATTTTTTTATAACATACAAGATCACTCTCTCTCTATCTCATATATTTGACTCTTTGTCACTATATTCTTTCTCTCTCTCTCTCTCTCTCTCTCAAATGAAGATGGAACCCGCTCCTCAACTACACTGCCGCCACCACTGAACTCGACTGCCACCGCCACTACCACTTCACCACCTGAAACCACTGAATCAAATTTGAACAAGTGATTGAAACCAAACAGTAGGGAGAGCACATAACCATAAATAAAATATAAACAAACTATGAAGCCAAGCCCCATTTGGAATGCATTCAATGCCTAAATGACCACAAATAGTAATCGACCTGGAACAAGCTATTAAAAGTCAATGAAATCAATCTGATACAGCTCTAGTTTTATAAATAATATAATTCATTAATTTAATTAATTTAAAATTCAAACAATACTAAAAATTAAAATTACCTAATTTAAACTTTAAAAAAATCTAAACTTTTAAAATAAAAAAAATACATAACAAAAAAATAAAAACTAGAAGTTAATGCCCGTTTGGTAAATCCATTACAAAAAAAATTATGTATGAAATAGGTAGAGAGAATGGGTGTAAAAGGGTATAAAATTAAGATGAAAATAAGTTTTAGATGGTAAGGTATTTTTAATTGAATTATTACATAAGAAAAAAAAAAAGAAAAAAAAAAGTAACCGTCGTTGGAAGGGGGGTGTGGGTTAGGGAGAATGCCTTTGGTTGGAGGACTCGATAATGGAACTCGATGGGTGAACCCAAAATTGAGTTTTGGTGTTCCTGATGAAACCCAATAAAACTCGATTAGATCGAATCGACCACAACGTGTGGTCTAACAAGGTTTCTAGTAAAGTAGATTTAACTTTACGTGAAAATATAAATGACATATAAAAACGTAAAAATAACATAAACCTCATCAAGCACAAATTACACATTCTTCTAATTAATATCACTTTTCATAAATACTTGACTGATAGTATAAGACAAATTGTCATTTTCTAGATTTTATAGATTCATGTCAAGTGATAATAAACGGATTTATAGGTCTATTTTAAAAATATTAATATGAAAATAATGACTTTAAGTACAACAAAATTACCAAAAGGGTTGGTGCTTTCCTAATGACAAAAGGAACACAAGAAGCTATCATCAAACTACAAATTAAATCTTTAGTACCTCCTAAATCGGTCAAACATCCTGCCCATCCATCACATGCCACCCCATCTTTAACTTTTCAAACACACCTATCATATGAATTCCATTTCTAAAACAAAAAACATCAATAAAAAGATAAAATCACTTATTAATGATCTACTTTATATTTTGCTTGTCTTAATCTAATGTGATTTTAACTAATGAGTTTTTTAATCACAAAGCATATTGATTAAAAACATCTAAATACCACTAGACCACTATATTGATATTATTCAATTTAAAAAGCTCCTAGGTTTATTGCATTGAAAACAAAAACTTAACTTTTATTATTTCTAGCTAATGTTTTGTAACAAAAATGTTTGTTGGTTGACATTCATACTTAATTTTAAGATTCAAGTTTTTTCACATTTCAAACACACTTGTCACATGCAATTAGAAAGAAGAAGATTGGTTGATATGCATCAGAATTTGTCGGTTCTTATTATGCTATAGCTTTAGTACTAAATTTATTGGTCCATAATTATATTGCTCTTTTGATTCCCAACCATACATGTTGCTTCAAGATTCGTGTTTCTTTACCTTTTTAAAATACGTTTCGCATGAAATTATAAAGAAAAAGGGTTAGCCTAATATATATGCTATTGCGTTATAAATTAATATATAAAATCTGTAACGTGCAACTTTTTATACGAGAAAGGATTATAATTTTTTTTTTTATAAAAGGGGTCATAAATTCTAAATTTGCATAAAAAGAGTTTGTAAATTTTAATTTGTTAAGAAAAATATCTAGACATGCCAAAAAATCAAAGTTATAACATTAAGATTCTATTTTTATAACACATTGAAATTATAGTCGCTTTTTGACAAAAAAAAAATATATGTTATTTTTTTGACAAATATTTATTATATTTATATTAGAAATTAATTACGAATCAATTTATTGGTTAGTTGTGGAATCTCTTATATAATTGTCACTGGGAAACATTAGCAATGGA
Source organism: Pulicaria dysenterica (assembly GCA_947179395.2). Lineage (NCBI taxonomy): Eukaryota > Viridiplantae > Streptophyta > Magnoliopsida > Asterales > Asteraceae > Pulicaria > Pulicaria dysenterica. Next base: position 98,467,091 of record OX359288.1, read on the forward strand.
GCCTAGCTCAAGAAAGAATAGAGGAGGTCAAGGTTGAGACAGTCAAAATGTAGTACATGTCACAAAGAATCCAGTATTTCAAATGAAACACGTAAAGATGATGTATCACTTTGTGTTGAAATTTTGTGTGAAAACACAAACTTGAATGTTGTCAAGTTTTGTGTCCCACATAGGAGGGGAGATAAATTTTTGGTGGGTTTATAAGGGATTTCACTCCCTTAGTATTCAAACAAAATGGTGGGGGTCTAGTAGGGGTATCCCCACACACGCGCGCCGAGCCGGAGCCGCGTGCTCGCGAGTGGCGCGTGTAGGCGCACTTTGCACGTACGCATCGTCGCTAGGAGCTAAGGAGCTTTTCTTTTTCAGTAAAGTGGTTCGGAGCCCGGGTATTCGTTTCGAGGTCTCGGGTATTTGATCCAAGCAGCAGATGGGTCGGGTTAGGACCCAGTCTGCGTCAGGTGCGAGAAAGGGGGGGTCAGCCCACGTTTGGGGGAGTTGCCCCGGATTTTCGGAGCTGATGGGAGTGGTGGTTCGGCTATAAAACCGAGTCCAGCCTCCCCATTTCTTCACTTCACGAAATACAGCTCCAGCCCTCTCTCCCTCTGCGTTTTTGCTTCTCTGTTTTCTGCATCGTTTCTTCCAGTAATTTTCGAAAACAGTGCTGTGTTTTCGAGATCAGAGGCTGCATTAAATCCTGGGTCTATTACGTTTGGAGGCTGCAGCAATACAGCAACGTAATCACCTTTAAGGACAGGAGCTATTCCGTGCGGTTCTTCGTGTTACTTGCTAAAGATCAACGATTTCAGGTTGGTTTTACATTTGAGTATTGTGTTTTAAATAGTCCGATAACGGGACACTCTCCTTCTACCTTTTCTTTCTGATTGATCGAGAAGGATCATCAGGGTTGGCAATAACTTGGTAATAATTAATAAAATCGAATTTTATTGTTTGTTTATGTGATAAGAACAATCAAGTTTCATTCTTGATATATATATTTTGATTGTTCATATCATTTGGGAACATATTATTAATTGTTTAATTAATCTCTCTTGTTAATCTGAAACCTATTTTCAACAATCTTAAAGGTGATTATTTTTGATAGTTTTGTGAAACTATTTTGATTTCAGATTAACTACAACAATCAATGGACTCTGAATTGCCTTCAGCCAACCTTCGCTTCATGAACCAAGAGTTTGTGAAGCTTGACCGCTTTGATGGGCAGAACTACACCCGTTGGGTGGAGAAGGTTAAGTTCATGCTGATGGTCCTTAAGTTGTATTATATTCTGGACCCTAGCTTGCCTCCCATCCCTGCTAACCCCATTCCCAAGGAGGGGAGTGAGCCAGATCAGAAAGAGATTTCTGATTTGGAGAAGCAGAGGATGAAGAGGAAGGAGGATGAGGATCTGTGCCTGGGGCACATTAAGAACTCACTCTCCGACCGCTTGTTCGATCTGTACGCGCAGGTTACGGATCCGAGGGACTTGTGGAAAGCGTTGGAGGCTAAGTACAAGGCACATGAAGAAGGTACCAATAAGTACCTTGTGTCGAAATACTTAGACTTCCATATGGTTGACGACAAACCGATCATGGAGCAGGTTCATGAGCTCCAGGTTTTAGTTAACAAATTGAGAGCGCTTTCAGTTGTCCTCCCAGAGCTCTTTCAGGTTGGGGCAATCATTGCAAAATTGCCGCCTTCTTGGAAAGATTTTTCCAAGCGAATGATGCAAAAGTCTGAAGATTACAGCTTGGATGACCTATTGAAGCACCTCCGCATTGAGGAGGAAACGCGCAATAGGGACAAGCGTAATAAGGCTGGTCCGAGTGTGCATCATGTTGCTGGGGGTTCTGGGTCTAAGAACAAGCAGCCGTGGGTCCCGAATAAGGGAAAGAATCTTGGCCCTAACAAGCCTAGTTTCAAGAAACCGGCTAATCAGCAGAACAAGGCCAACTCCTCCAGCCAGCCGAAGAAATTTTCTGGACCGTGTCACGTCTGCGGAGAGAAAGGGCACTATGCGCGAGACTGTAAGGATCGGAAGTCCAGACCTGCGGCTAATGCGGTTGAAGGTGGGGAACATTTTGTTGCTAATGTGGATTTAGGAGGGGTCTATATGATCTCCTCTTTGACCAGAGTGGTTGCGGCTCGTGGTTGGTTTGTGGACACTGGGGCCACTATTCATGTTAGCGGACAAAGGACCGATTTCCACACCTACCGTCCTGCGCCTCCGGGGACGGTAGTGGTATGTGCAGATGGTCATCGTGCTGAGGTTCTTGGGTTCGGCGATGTGACTCTGAGTTTCAAGAGAGGTCGCACGGTCACCCTCAAGGATGCACTCCATGTTCCTACTATCAGCAAGGGGCTGATTTCTGCTCATAAGTTTGATGAGGCTGGTTTCAAGATGGTGATTGAAGACAACCATATCGAGATCAGCAAAAGCGGCACCTACATTGGGAAGGCTGTGTCTTGTGGGGGCATGTATCGTTTAGCTTTAGCTAGTGGTGGTGAAGTTAATAATGTAACTGTTTCTCATGTTGCTAGTAATGATGTACCTTCCAGTGTTGGAAGCAATGATGTACCTTTCGCTTTTGCTAATGAAATTTCTTATTCTGGTTATTTTGTTTGTTCTATTTCTTTATGGCATAAACGTTTAGCTCATACAAATGTTAAAAATATTGAGAAAATGCAAAGTAAAGGTATGTTAAAATTTGACAAAGAGGATTTTGGTAAATGTGAAACTTGTGTTAAATCTAAATTTACTAAGAAACCATTTCCTTCTGTCAAAAGAAATACATCATTACTTGAGTTGATTCATTCTGATATATGTGAATTAAATGGAATACTTACACGAGGAGGTAGGAGGTATTTCATCACATTTTGCGATGACTCTAGCCGTTATTTATATGTTTATTTGCTGAGATCAAAAGATGAGGCTTTTGATGCATTTAAAATATATAAGGCAGAGGTTGAGAATCAACTAGAGAAACGGATTAAAATACTTCGTTCAGATAGAGGTGGAGAATACTTCACGAGAGAGTTTGATGCATTCTGCGAAGAGAATGTCATTAAACATGAACGAACTTCACCCTTCACTCCCCAACAGAATGGTTTGGCTGAGAGAAAGAATAGAACCCTAGTTGAGATGGTCAACTGTATGTTGAACCAATCGGGTTTGCCAACCAATCTTTGGGGTGAGGCTCTACTAACTGCATGTCATGTGCACAATAGGATCACTAGTCGTGTGATTCCTACGAGTCCATATGAGTTGTGGAAAGGGAGAAAACCAAACATCGACTATATGAGAGTCTGGGGGTGTTTGGCTTACTACCGTACGCCTGATCCTAAGAGATCCAAACTGGGAGACCGAGCTATTAAGAGCATATTCGTTGGTTATGCGATGAATAGCAAAGCCTACAGACTTTTGGATAAAGAATCAGGTGTTATCGTAGAATCCAGAGATGTGGAATTCTTCGAAGATAAGTTTTCAAAAGATGTTGAAAACTCAAACCCCACTGTAACTCCTAGTATTTCTCGAGATGTTCCCGAGCCTTCTCGAGTTTTAGAAGAGCCAAGGAGAAGTACTAGAGTTAGAAAAGAAAGAAATCTTGGAGATGATTTCTTGTCTTATTTGGTTGAAGGGACACAAAAGAAAGTGACGAGACAGGTCATTTTCACCATTAATTTGGATGATGACCCTAAGACCTTTACTGAGGCTATGTCATCTAGAGATGCTCCTTTGTGGAAGGAAGCTGTGAATGATGAGATGGACTCAATTTTGGGTAATGGAACTTGGGAGTTAGCTGATCTTCCCAAGGGAAAGAAACCCATTGGATCTAAGTGGATATTTAAGAAGAAATACCACCCGAATGGATCCATATCTGCCTATAAAGCAAGATTAGTTGCTAAGGGGTATAGGCAGAGAGAAGACATTGACTATTTTGACACCTATGCTCCAGTTGCTAGGATTAGTTCTATTAGAACTCTCATAGCAATATCCGCTTTAAAAGGACTGTACATTCATCAAATGGATGTGAAGACAGCTTTTCTTAACGGATACTTAAATGAGGAGATTTATTTGGAGCAACCCGAAGGGTTTGTGATACCCGGACAAGAAAACAAAGTGTGTAGACTTATTAAATCCTTGTACGGGCTTAAGCAAGCACCTAAGCAGTGGCATGAGAGATTTGATACCACTGTAACTGCCTTTGGTTTTCGGCATAACGGTGCTGATAGGTGTATATATACTAAATGCACTTCTGATTACACTGTAATCATTTGCCTATATGTTGACGATATGTGATCGTTAGCAATCACTTAGAAGGTATTTCTGAGACGAAGAAATATCTCTCCTCGAACTTTAAGATGAAAGATCTTGGAGAAGTTGATACCATTCTTGGTATTAAGGTGAAACGAGTAGGCAACCAGATTTCTCTAAGTCAGTCTCACTACATAGAGAAAATTCTGGCAAAGTTTCAGCATTTGGATTTAAAGGAGTTTAATACTCCCTTTGATTCAAGTGTGAAACTTAGTGTGAACTCTGGTCGAGCAGTGGCTCAACTAGAGTATGCTAGTGCAATTGGTAGCATGATGTATGCTACACATTGCACTCGACCTGACATTGCTTTTGCTGTAAGCAAACTGAGTCAGTATACTGTTAACCCTGGTGTAGAGCACTGGAAAGCAGTAAGCAGAGTATTGGGGTACCTGAAAAGGACCATTACTCTTGAATTGACATACGCGTCATCTCCCGGTATACTAGAAGGGTATTCTGATGCTAGCTGGATTGATAAAACCAGTGATTCAAAATCCACAAGTGGTTGGATTTTTACTTTAGCTGGAGGAGCTATTTCTTGGGCGAGCAAGAAACAGACGTGTATAGCACACTCGACTATGGAAGCCGAGTTGATAGCCTTAGCTGCGGCGGGCAAAGAGGCAGAGTGGATTAGAGATCTACTCTTGGACATTCGTCTGTGGGATGTTCCTATGCCTTCAATTCCCATGTACTGTGACAGTGAGGCCACACTGTCTAGAGTATACAATGCAGTGTATAATGGGAAGTCGAGACATGTTGGTCTTCGACACGATTTTGTGAGACAACTTATTGAGAACGGTACCATCAAAGTTGTCTTTGTCAAGTCGAGTAAGAACTTGGCAGATCCACTAACCAAACCTCTGACGAGAGATTTGGTTGGAACTACCACAAGAGACATGGGTCTAAAACCACAGTAGAATCGGTTAGTGATGGAAACCCAACTTGAATTTAGTGCTCCTATCTCTCAAGTTTAAAGGGTAACAACGAGTCACTTAATCGATAGAAGGCACTATCAAATGTGATAGATCCATGTGTGGTAATGATAGTGCGTCGTTGCCGAGAATTAGGTTGAGATTATTCTCTTAACAAAGTTTTGGAGGCATCTAAGCAACGAAGATGTTGTAAAACTTTGCCTATATGACCTAGAGGTGGTGCCGCCTTGAATGAAGATTTGTGGTTTATCTTCTAGAGGGTCATGAATAGGATTTATAGCGCATGGCTATATACGCGCTCAGTGAAAACTGGAAGATATTATGTGATATGTGTAGGTGAGCCGGAGGGGTCACCAGGTTCTTGGTTTAAATCCATAGGATACCATTGAATCGACTTCTCTTTGTTCACTTGCATCAAACAAGGTTTAATCTTCGTGATACCTATGTGATATCTCATATCTGAATGACAGAAAACTTGCCAACATGGTGGGGGATTGTTGAAATTTTGTGTGAAAACACAAACTTGAATGTTGTCAAGTTTTGTGTCCCACATAGGAGGGGAGATAAATTTTTGGTGAGTTTATAAGGGATTTCACTCCCTTAGTATTCAAACCAAATGGTGGGGGTCTAGTAGGGGTATCCCCACACACGCGCGCCGAGCCGGAGCCGCGTGCTCGCGAGTGGCGCGTGTAGGCGCACTTTGCACTTCGCACGTACGCATCGTCGCTAGGAGCTAAGGAGCTTTTCTTTTTCAGTAAAGTGGTTCGGAGCCCGGGTATTCGTTTCGAGGTCTCGGGTATTTGATCCAAGCAGCAGATGGGTCGGGTTAGGACCCAGTCTGCGTCAGGTGCGAGAAAGTGGGGGTCAGCCCACGTTTGGGGGAGTTGCCCCGGATTTTCGGAGCTGATGGGAGTGGTGGTTCGGCTATAAAACCGAGTCCAGCCTCCCCATTTCTTCACTTCACGAAATACAGCTCCAGCCCTCTCTCCCTCTGCGTTTTTGCTTCTCTGTTTTCTGCATCGTTTCTTCCAGTAATTTTCGAAAACAGTGCTGTGTTTTCGAGATCAGAGGCTGCATTAAATCCTGGGTCTATTACGTTTGGAGGCTGCAGCAATACAGCAACGTAATCACCTTTAAGGACAGGAGCTATTCCGTGCGGTTCTTCGTGTTACTTGCTAAAGATCAACGATTTCAGGTTGGTTTTACATTTGAGTATTGTGTTTTAAATAGTCCGATAACGGGACACTCTCCTTCTACCTTTTCTTTCTGATTGATCGAGAAGGATCATCAGGGTTGGCAATAACTTGGTAATAATTAATAAAATCGAATTTTATTGTTTGTTTATGTGATAAGAACAATCAAGTTTCATTCTTGATATATATATTTTGATTGTTCATATCATTTGGGAACATATTATTAATTGTTTAATTAATCTCTCTTGTTAATCTGAAACCTATTTTCAACACTTTGTTGATAAATTAAACGAGGTCAAAGTTGTGGCAAATTTTGTTGATCAGTCTGAGTAAGAGATTGTTGAGTTGTGAAGCTTAATATGCCATATTGACCTTATTGTAATTATGGAAACTTAGAAACAATCAGGAGATAGTTGTTTGTCAGCATCGTAAAAACTTCTGCTAATTAACCCTAAATATCAACACCATAAATGGCTCATCTGACTGAAGGGAAGAGCTAAAGAAGGGTCAACGTCAGTGTGCTGGCGGTCATGAAGATTGGCTAGCATTGATGGTGCATATACTCCACTACTAAAGAAGGCCAGTTTTTGTCTGTAAATATATTTTTATACACATCATTGTTACCACAATGTGAATTCAGTAAAGTTTGTATTCTACGATAATATCTATAATCCCTCTAGAACATTATATATGGACGTAGCATGATTATACTGATTGCGCGAATCACATAAATTCTTGTGTATTTTCAAAGATTTGTGTACATTCCTTATCAATTAGTGTTTTTTCTTAATCCAAACAATTATGGTTAATGAAATATTATTTGTTCTTTTGATTCACATTCATTTGGGTTGCTTGAAAATTAATCGTATTCTTTATTGTAGGTTTCAAAATAAGTATCAAACACAATATGTGTGGTATAAGAAAGTGTAGAAGATGAATATACTTATAAACATATAAAAACTCACACTACATCAAGAACACACTAATTTTTGGATGTTTTTTAATAGCTAACAAAATTAGGACAGTCATTCCTTCAAATATACATGTCACAACTCGCTTGCATTTAAAAAGATAAAAGACCATGTGAGATCCATAAACACTTATCCGTCTTATTATACACATTAATATATAACAGAATTTTGGGTTTATGTTTCGAAAAAAAATTGTTTTCTAATTCACAGTTTCACACCCACATATATATGAGTTGCTTCAAGATTTACATTTTCCTTTTCATCATAATTTTCAAACACACGACTTGTCATGACATTTGTTAGATCTCTTAGTTACGTACACATATACAAACCTACAAACGGAGTTTATATTATTGTGGTATTTGTTTCAATTCCTGTTTGATATCTGATACCCACAATTGGTATAAGACCCAAAGATCGGATCAAAATATCAGCTATTGATGTATTTTTGGCAGCGTTCTTGTTTGATGAATACGTTTATGCTGTTGGATTCTAGGGCTTAAAATTGATCACGATTTTGGTTATACAATTCAAATTGTTCTTGTTTAATACTTGATATCCCGAACCTACAGTCCTACACTATGCAATCCAAAAGAAAAGTGACAAAATTAATGTACAGTCTATACATGCATGGAGCGAGAATTAAGCTAATATTTTTCATGATGATTTTCAACATATAGAATAACCCATGAATTATAAATTAAATTCCTGTTCTAATTTTGCTAATTAGGTATTAAAGAAGTTTTTGAAGATTAAAAGTTATATATATAGTATAAAAAAGAAATTAAACAACTAAATAATTAATTAAGATAACGTGTGAATTAGTGACATTCTTGATCTCAAGAGTTTCATAATCAAAATAGTAAGAAAGACGTACAAATCAAGATAATTATAGACAAATATATATTAATTTAAATTACGTACGTACGTACACTAGCTTTCAACTAAATGATCGGTCTATTCAGGCCCCGGCCCGGAGTTGGCGAAACCATGCATCGATCTATGGCGTTTGTTTCAGCTTCCAATCCGCCATGAGCTTTCTGTCCATACTCCATATAAGGTAGGTTTTCAGACTTCTTTCTCATTCAAATTAAAATTAAGGAGCTTTTTCAGTTAGCTATGGCAGGTTGAACCATGCATGGAGTCTAATATATATAACAATAATATATAGTAATAATTACCGTACGTACGTCACCATTTTCTTATCATCTATTATTAAAAGGGTGGTGATCCTCACACAACAAAAGTGGTACATGCACAACAATGTTATGCAGCATCAACCTGTACTATGTGTAGTAACTGCTTGTACATTGTTGTGCATGACTAAAATTTGTTGTGTGAGGATCACCTCCCTTATTAAAACTCCCATAAAACTAGAACCCAGTGTAACGATATATAGGATATCAATTCGATGATGATTAAAGTCCCCAAACTCCAAAAAAATAACTGTCTTGATTCACACCCATCGATCTGTTGGCAAGTTTAAGTTGTTTTTTCCCCCTTATCAAACCCAATATTCTCAAGGGGCGATGGAAATAGGAGGTGATTTTATACATAATAAAATTTATCCATACACAACAGTTACAAGTGATCGATAGCATATGGTACAAGTTAATAATACATCAAGTTGTTGTGTATGTTTAATTTTGTTGTCTACGGATCATGCATTATCCGATGGAAATTAGGAAAAATTGAAGACGTACGAATATATGCATGCTTCAAAATTAATTTCATCTTTATTTCTTTATCATAAATTTTCATATATACTACTAATTAATGACCAAAACTAACACTAATTATCGAACAGCAACAAGTAAAACCCACCCACACAACAACATATATATATATACGAGAACGTACATCACATTAATGCTTATTAGAATTTCCAACATAATTATACAAATACTTCTTAGCTAATGTGAAACAAAATACAAACATACGTAAAATCAAATTATTGTTTATATTATTAGCTATATATATCGATCGCTTCATTCCTTTCTTCTTTAAATTATTGTTACTGATCGATGTACCATATATAGAAATATGAATAGCGACATTTCATACATTATTTATATATATGCATCACATATATATGTATAGAATCATCTTCTACGAGCGGCATTTTCTCTTTGAGCATTGAAATAGACAGCAGCAACCGGTAACCCCAACCCATGTTGTTGACAGAAGCTACGAGTGTTGAAATGGTCTCGAGAAGCCGGTGGAGTCACAGTTTTTCTTGTTTTCTGTTTAAATAGCAAGAACACGTATCGATGAATCCCTATCACCGGCTTTGGTGTCTCATAGCTAACAATCTCCCTTCCTGCAACTCAATTGATCGATGATCATAGATCGAATTAATTAAATAAACAAGATAATAATAATTTGATTAATGCATATGGTTAAAGCTAGCTAGCAGGAGTCTACGGACGTACCAAAGGAAGCATCAGTGGTACCAGGTATGTCTGTAATAATCCTGCAAAAATCGGGTCCAATCAAAAAATTTGTTCATACCATGTACGTACTGATATCAGGCAATTTTAGTTTGATAGAATTAATCCAAAGTTTAGCAGGTGTTTGAGATTGAGATTTAAAAATAGATTATGCATTTATAATAATCAGAATCAAATATATATAATCAACTGTAACAAAACTTGCTACAAAATAATGTTTGGATTTATTATATATGCTACATCATATCACAATCAGATAATCAGTTTTTTTTAGTGTTAAGAAAGTAGATTGATTAATTACCAGTGAAGATGTTCTCTTAGGTAAGGATCACTTGGGCCTGGTACGTCTGGATCGGTCATGATCTTCAAGTCAAAGTAAAGGAATTTAAAGTCAGCACTTACAAACACATAAATTACACAAACATGTATGTATGTATGTATGTATATGCACTAACTACAAGAGATGAAGAGGGTTACAAGTGTATAAGTAGATCTCATGTCTTCGCCACCGATATCGACACGAGGTTTAGTAGTAATGAGATTGGGCATGAGCTCATGGCCATTAGAGACGGTTTTATTGGCATTGTAGGTTACATTCAGCTTCACACTTGGTGTGAATGTGTCCACCACTTCTCCTATCACTCTTCCTACTGCCAGTGGTTCAATCATCCTTGACATGATGAACTTGAAGATGATGATGATGTGTGTGTGTGAGAGAGAGAGAGAGAGAGGTGGGGTGATATAGTTCTTAAGCACTAGGTAATATGTGAAATTAATTGTATGAGTTACATTTGTCTCTTAAGAGCCTTTTTATAGAGAAAGGGAGATCAAAAAGGGACACATATGGAGGGCTTAAAAAGACTGAAGAGATTCAGCAGCATAAACTTTTACCAAATATGGAAAGTTTTCTATAAGTACTTAAAAGAGATCTTATTCCAAGTTCTTTGATTCAACCCTTCTTTCTATATTAGGAAGTTGTTAATGTCTAAAGCTTATTGGTTACTCAAGAATCAATCAGAAATCAAGAATAAAGGTTTGCTTTTTTCTGCACTTCCCTCCTTACAATAATCCAAATTGTTGCAAGAGAATGAGAATTCTTGTGTTTTTTAAAGTATGGAATCTGAAAAAGAAAGCTTTAAATGAAGCCTGAAGATCGATGTACGTACGTATAATTAATTATGGATCCGAACTTTCCCCTTATGCTTAGCATTTATAGAAACCTATTGATCAATCATTCTGGGCATGTTGGAATTAGGTTTTCTATATAGAGAATGTTCCCAACATTTCGCATCCATCACTATCTAGTGCCAATTTCTGTTTATTTGGGGGCTGCTTTAAACCTTAATATATGCATATAATTAAATAAATTTGGCTGACGAAAAAGGTTTTGGGCATAACTTTTAATTAATGTGGTGCGATATTTGAAAATTAACAACAAATTAAGCAATAAAGACGTACATATGTAGCACATACATAAACAAATTGGAGGTACCACATGTAGAAGAAATTGACCATGTGACGAGTAAGATTGATCATCGATCAAGATGTTCGTAGCTTTTACTACCATTAATTTATCCTTGTTTGAACATGTGATAGCAAAACATATTTCTTTTCACCACGTTGTTAATGGAACTCATGATGATTGATGTAAATTGATCAACATTTTCAAACTTTTTTTTCTTAGTCATCGTAGAACTTGGAAATTAAGCTTAACTTGTGAATTAGGTGTAGGTGATCGATGTAACATGTATATCACTACAACACAAACAGGCTTTTGCGACGGACGAAATCCGTAGCAAAAAATAGCAAAGTTGCGACGGTTTTGCGACGGAATTGCGATGAACTTCAAGCCATCAAACCATAAAAAACATGTGGTCAAAATTAGCGACGGAATAGCGACAAACTAGCGACGGGCGGTTTTGCGACGGAAATTAGTGACGGAATAGCGACGGCATAGCGACGGATAGATTTGCAACAGAAAGAAATCGACGCAAATCGGACGCAAAAATATTTAAATTAATAAAAAAAATATAAATAAACAAGCCGTCGCAAGTCCGTCGCAACTTTTACATATTTGCGACGGATTTGCGACGGGCCTTGATTTCATATTTTTGTATTTTTAAATTAAAAAGTGATAAGAATACATCAACAAACACTAAATATCTTATTTCTTATACGTGTTTATCAATTTGGTGAACTAAGAGGTTCTACAAGTGTGTCTATAGACACGCTCGTGTGCGTTTTAATATCATTACAAACAAGTTTACTAAACTTGAAATATCGTTTATCATTCCACGACATGTGCGTTATAGACGTATAATTGTTTCATAATTTTTTTTTGTGTTTGTATTGTCATATAATAGTCTAATAAAGAATTTATGAGTTTTTTATATGAAAAAACAATTTAAAAATAAAAAACAATTTAATGTCCGTCGCAAATTTCATAATTTTGTGACGGATTTGCGACGGATTTGTGACGGACTTGAAATTGTTTTTTTGTATTTTTAAATTAAAAAGTGATAAGAATACATCAACAAACACTAATTATCTTATTTCTTATACATGTTGATCAATTTGGTGAACTATGGGTTCTACAGATGTGTCTATAGACACGCTCGTGTGCGTTTTAATAGCATTACAAACAAGTTTAGTAAACTTGAAATATCGTTTATCATTCCACAACATGTGCGTTATAGACGTATAATTGTTTCTTAAATTTTTTTTTGTGTTTGTATTGTCGTATAATAGTCTAATAAAGAGTTTATGAGTTTTTTATATGAAAAAACAATTTAAAAGTAAAAAACAAGTTAATGTCCGTCGCAAATTTCATAATTTTGTGACGGACTTGAATTTGTTTTTTTTTTTTTGTATTTTTAAATTAAAAAGTGATAAGAATACATCAACAAACACTAATTATCTTATTTCTTATACGTGTTTATCAATTTGGTGAACTAAGAGGTTCTACAGGTGTGTCTATAGACACGCTCGTGTGCGTTTTAATAGCATTACAAACAAGTTTAGTAAACTTGAAATATCGTTTATCATTCCACGACATGTACGTTATAGACGTATAATTGCTCCCTCTTATAATAAAGTGACCATGGAAGAAGGATGAACTCGTGCATCAAAAAAAGTGAAGGCCAAAAGAAGTAAAACAAAGCAGAAAAGATAAATTCCCTTGCATGCTGCCCACGCAATCCAGGGCAGAAGTGCAAGTGGAAGACTAATATACGATCTTATAGGGAATAAACGTCTCCTGAAAATCACATGAGAGCAGAGTTTAACATACATAAAAAAGCAAAGCACCCAATTTACATTACATGATTATCTCATAGACCAAGAAAGATAAAAAAAAAACATTCTAACAGAAGCGTAAATGAAAGATAAATTCCCTTAAATGATTATCTCATAAAAAAGCAAAAGCACCCAATTTCCTGCTTTTTTATTTATATTTTTGCTGCTGCGTTTTTATTTTTATTTTGCTGCTGTGTTTTCATCATTTTAAGGCAAAGGTCAAATTTTGTTGAACCGAGCACTTGGACTTGTTCACTTCCAGGTATTGTTTCAAAAGAGAAGTTGTTGAGAATCACTTGCTTTCTAAAGGGTTCATGCCTAATTATATAAGATATATACGATAATTTCTATATGGGTTTCTTAGATGTAGATCTTTCAATTTTCATTCATAACTTTTTGTTTAACATTTATGATAAATTTGTTGCTTTACTATGAAGTTTAGCGTCAATCATGTTTCTGGATATTGTAGCTTTATTAATTTATTTATGAGCTTAAGAAGAAAGAAAAAGGAAAATGAAAATAAATTGAGGATTAAGGATAAGATCTTGATGTATATTTGTTCTTATTATTTATTATAAATGATTGCATGTATCATTCTGTTATGTACTTTTCTTAAGTACTTTGGGGATTCTTGATATTAAGGTAATCTAGTGACTTATAGTTTTATTTGATCTTATCTTCTAATTAGGAGTTATTTCCGAGTGCAAGACTAGAGTTCTTATCTCAATTTCGTTGACATTCTTCATAATGTATAAAGTAGTTTTTTCTCTTTATGACCTTTAGTAATTTGTACTCCATGCACAAGAACTTGTATTTTCTTCACATTTATCTCAAAAGTTCTAAACTACTTATTGGGTAAACATGATGTATTTAACTATGATTAAATATATCTTTTGGTAAATATGACAGATTCTTATCGTTTACTATTTATCATAGGAAAAGTATCAAGGATTCATGATTGAGAAGTATGGGGAGAATCTTGAAGATCACCCACCTCATGATCAAAACTTGTGGGAGTTGGCTGCGGGAGGGAGAAAGAAGGGGAGATTGTATGGGGATAATGACGCGTCTGATCCTGTTTTTGTGCTCACGGGAACGCCTTCAATTAGCATGGATGTATCACGTTGTTCACAACATGCAAGCGATGAGGTTTAATATATTACTCGTATTTGTATATTTTATTTGTTTAGTCTAATAAGAGTATTGGAGTATATATTTATGTGTTTAATACATGAGTTATGATTTATAGATCGAAAGATTGACAAAGGTGGTCGAAGAGATGGAAAAAGAAAAGGAGATCGAAAGAGCCGCTTTTGAAGAAGAAAGAGAAAGAGAAAGATTAGAAAGAGAAAGAGAAAGAGAGAATGAAAGGGAAGAAAGGGAAAAACTAGCCAAACGAGTGGAGGACAACGAAAATGAAACAAATAGAAAGTTGGACGAGTTGTTTGCGCAAATCGCGAAATATTAAGAAAAACGCTAAGAACTACTTTGTTTTATGCATTAAGAGCTACTTTATTTTGGTTAGCGTTAAGAGTTACTTGATTTTGGATTAGCGTTAGAGCTACTTTATGTTGGGTTATGATGAATTATTATCGGCTAAATCAATTATGTTTGTTAGGATTTGGATGAACTTTAATGTTTATGTTATTTGCGTTTTTGTATTAACAGGAAAAAATGGAAAATCATAAAAGCAAATATTAAAAAAAAATGTTCTGCTATTTTTGCGACGGAATTGCGACGGAACTGATTTTGTCCAAAATGTTAGAACTGACGCAAAACCGTCGCAAATCAGACGTAAAATCTTGCGTCGCAAAACCGTTGCAAATTACATCCGTCACAAATCCGTCGCAAAATTGTATCCGTCACAAGGCCGTCGCAAGTACTATCCGTCACAACACCGTCGCATAATTATTGCCGTCGCAAAAACGTCACCAAAAGTAAGGTCGTTCGCAAATCCGACGCAAAAACGACCGACGCTATTCCGTCGCAAACTTTACCGTTGGAAACCCGTCGCAACGTGATTTTCCGACGAAGCTTTTTTAGACCGGAAAAATCCGTCGCAAATAGTGTTTTGCGACGGATTTTGCCGTCGCAAAAGGGGCAGTCTGTAGTAGTGTATGAACACTAGTGAAATTCTCCAAGCTAAGTAGTGTCCTTTTTCCAACAACCGATCATTTTTTTCAATTGTTATCATTGTTTGCTCATTTAATTTCAATCATGTGTTTCTTTCTTTTACATTTTTAACTTTAGTACAGTAGATCTCTATAGGAGTATACATTTGGATGGATCGGTTTAATTCGATCTGATTGAGTAAATTCAATTGGATTTTGGTTTTAAAAAGTGCAATCTGCTCCATCCAAACAATCTTTAGATCCGAACCAAACCAAACCAAACCATCCAAATTACAATTCGGTTGAATCGGTTTTTACAATTCGGTTTTCATTGTTACATTAATACATGTTTAAAGAATCGAGATATTTTAAAAACTAGATTTGATACATATACTATTAAGATTAAAATATATTTGTCCAAGTTACAATAAGTGGGAGTAGTGGATTTATAAATATATAACCAGTGGCGGATCTAGGAATTTGGATCCTTGGGGGCACAATAAACAACCTTAACTCCTTAAGAGAAGTGAATCATGAGATATTGATAATTGGGTCGGGTCAGGTTGGTTTGGTCTAGTAAATATCAAATTCACACAGAACAGTCCTTCTTTTTAAGCAAATGATTAGATTAATGATAAAGTCTCAAAGGTTGAGGCAAAACAACTACAAGACAAATAAAAAACAAACTATTACATAACCAAAATCCAAAAACTTTATCTGATTCACACAATTAAATGTCTCAAGTTACATCTCAAACTAACACACTAGTCATAATATCACTAGTTATGCATAATGTACTGCTATTGTATTTCATTAAAAACAAACACTAAAGCAAAAGCACCACTAACAGTTAACATAAATCAGATGTGTATGACTGTAAATTGGCTATATATTTCAAAAGGATATGGGGTATCGAGACTAACAAAGTTACAAAGGAGTAATGACTTCAATCTTATTAAAATGAGAAGTGTATCAATCGTCTATGGAATGGGACTTCACAGAGGAGATGATCCTTGTGCTGACATTTCAATATCTCTCATATCTAGGAGAGGACTCTCCTTGCCAGTTGACATCATTGAAAAATGGGGGCCTCAATTAAACTGGAAGGGGGCACTAGGCTAAAGCCTTACATCTTTACCTCTTTTTTACACTATGGACAAAGTTTATTACAAAAATTATTGGGGGCCCAGGACCCCAACCCTTCTACACTGGATCCGCCAGTGTATATAACTAAAAAAAATAAGTTGTAAATAAACATATACATGACACGTATGGATCACTTTGTTCCACTAGTGTTATATAATCTTATTCGGCTTGTTCGCTTTAAATTATAGTAACCAGAACTAAACCGGAATTCATACTAACTATTCGGTTTTGATCCAATCCGATCCAAAAATCCGAAATATCCGAACCAAATAGTCCGATTCAAAATTTTCTAGTTCGGTAATTCAGTTTTATCCTATCGATATGTGAACACCCCTAGATCTCTAGTAAACAACTCTAGCATCTCATGGTTTTGTAGAATTTGTTTTGTTCTCCATTTTGCTACTTATAACTTGATAAGTTATAATTAAAAAGAATGTCCCTAAAAATACGAGGCCTTCCTTGATCAATGTTTCCCATACTTCTTTTGCACCAAGTAACTTGGTGCTTAGATCCATTGAAATACCACCCAAAACCTACACACGAATCAAAGACCAACTTAACTCCAAATGGGTTGACATGAACCGGAAGATAACGAAGTTCAATGGGATATATAAGAACTTCGTAGCCAACTATAAATTCGGATGAATGAGGAGGACATCTTGACAAGGACAAACGCCCAATATTGGTCGATTACTAATCACACTACTTTTCTTCATGAGGAGGCTTGGAGTGTATTGAAAGACCATCTGGGATGGTCTACGGTACCCATGATGGAGGGCCCGAGGCCATTAAAAAAGAGCAAGTTGACATCTGATTCAACACCACATACGGCATCTTCTGATGCATGTGTTCGCCACGACCTCAACGAAGAGGATGATGAGGTTCACATCGAACAACCTTTACAGCCGATGGAGCAGGAGAAAGGAAAACGTGCAATGAGAGGAAAAGGCATGGTTAAAGAAGACGTGATGGCGGGTGTCATGGAATACGTCGACGGGTTTAATTTGGATAGTGAAAAATTGCTCCCCGTGGAGCAAGAAAAACTAAAAATCGCGTTGAAATGAGACCAAATTCCCAATATTAAGTTAACTTATCCGAGAGTGCAAGCTATGTCTAATTTCGGCTAGTCTCATAATAAATGCCTTGATAACCTTAAAATTCACCAACACATTAGTGAGATTGGTAGCAATCACACTAGAATAACAAAGTTGTTGAGCAATAAAAAGAACAACAAAAAGGATTAACGTACGTACATGTTATGTGGGGGATATGAAATCACTGATTCACTGTATATTAGCAGGTAATTGTCTTTGTAATGAATAATTGAAGGAAATACATGGGAGATGCAATCGCATCAGTTCGATGAATATCAATTTTGATGGTGTAGCCTGTTCGATAGTGAAGAAAAAAAAGAAAGATAAAAATTACATGTTTAAAGAAATTCTTATAAATGTTCCAATACAAATCATGGAATGCAAAATCGGTTTACTAATTATTGTTATTGATGACGTACCTATGACCCGGCCCAGGCCAGGCCCAACAGTACGCTAATGGACCTGACCACATTAACATACCTGACCACATTAACATAGGGTATTTATCAGCTGTGCAACAATAAGCGGCCCATGCCTCGCTTCCCTACAAGGTCCGTCCACTGTCCTGGTGTATCCACTAGGCCAGCCACTGGACTCCCGACCATCACAGACTTAACCCCTCAAGGAGTTAAGCTCAAAACATCAGGCCTGGAACATCCAGGACACGTATCTTCACAACAGAGGTTGAGACAGGAGTGCCATGTCTGAATTCCGACAGACGTAAGCTCTCCACGATTGGCTGGCATTGATAGTGATGAGCAAATCCTCAAGAGTAATAAAGTAGCACCAACTCCTTATGATTGGCAGAAAGGTAAAACATTTCTGGTCCCTTACAGGAGATCACGCCACCGGTCATCATTTGGACGGTCCCTTCAAGGACCTCCTCAACTATAAATAGGAGACCATCGTCTCCTACCAAGGTATGCACCTTTCACAGCCTTAACCTCCTCTAAGTTATTTACCATTCATACATGGCTAACTTGAACGTCGGAGTGACTAATGAGACCTCGTCCCCCTCTAACGTAGAATCTTTCTTTGTCTTGCAGGAACATCCGCCCTCCGACACAATTCCTTTCAAGAACCTTACAATACGGCCACACCTCTTAATCTTGCATTTGTTCATCTTAACGAACAAACAATTATTTTTCATGTTATCAAACTAAAATCATGGAATGCAAAATCGGTCCTACTAATTAATTATTATAGTTATTTTTCTTTTTATTAAACTAAAATCATGGAATTCAAAAGGTCAATTAATGTAGCATGTCACTTTTTTCTGGATGTCAGAACACATAATCGTTAATCATACTTTATAAAATATTTTTAAATATAGAGAAATGTTTAATATATTTCATACTTAATCCATAGTTCCGAAGGACTAATTTTAGTCTTTGGATCAATTCTATCAATGGTTCAAATTGAATTTTAAAATCTTGGACGGAGTTGCATTTTTGTAATTCACATGTGATGTTTTTATAATCACATGTGATTGTATACTGAATCACATGTGAATGAATATTCAAATTTCAGAACTATGTTTTTTATATGGACTATATTAAACACAACTCTTTAAATATATATATATATATATATATTATTTACTATAAAACTTAAATTCGTGATTTTTTTTAAAATACCTAATACACCATATGTTCTATAAGTCATAAGTAAATTAGCGCTACAACCAAATTTGTTCTTGACATGTGTCCATAGGTAGGTGATAATTTTAGTGGGTCAAGTCCTAAAGCAGGCAAAGAGGAAGTACTATATATATAATTGTTGTTAGGAGACAAAACAGAGATGTGTCCCCAAGAGGACTTGTGTTCTCCAAACCTACCGGGACCAATGTTCCCTCATCATGAAATTAAGTAACCACAAATCCACAATGTTTTGGCTTACCACAATAAAAAGAAAAAAACTAATAAGAATGATTAATTAATGATTAAAAATTAACTAATATATATAAATAAATAATTATTATTATCTCTTATATGTAAAAATTTGAAGAACGAGAAACGAGAGAAAGAAGAAGGAATCGACTGAAAGAATTTTTATTTCAATTCAACGAATAAATTTTTTTTTAATTAATTCAAGAAAGAAACTCAAAAAAAAACTAGATTGGATTAATGGATATTGTTTGCATTTTCTATTTATTTGTTGTAACTTTGTTTTGATTTCCTAGCTTCTTACTAGACTTTTAGAATACATTTGTCCTCTCATTCAAAAATAATAATGATCGAGTATGTTTGACGAAAATAGCTTGTTGTAGCTGCAAACTAATAGTTGGAAGCTGGAAGCTGGTAGTTGAAAGTTGGTAGCTGGAGATGGAAACTGTATATTTTAGTTATACATGTGTTTGGCAAATTAACTTGTAAATGAAGCTGAATATTGTAAAATGACAAAAAAAGGACAAATCGTAAATACATGAGGACTTATAAAACAATTAACGATGGTAGTTAGGTAATTTGATATATAAAAATCTTCCAGCTAATTATAAAAACTACTTCAAGAAGTTTTTTATTTTAGAGTTTTTTTGTTTGAAGAAAAAACTTCCAGTTTTTTTCTCCGGACATTACTTGTAGGTTTTTTTTTCAAAACAAAACGCTACAAGCTCTAAAACACTACGTATCGAACATAGCCATTATCAAATAATTATATAGGGGGGGCCTATAAAACAAAATGAAATGTATAATTATCAATATTTATATAGTTCAATGGATGAATCACATTAATGAGTAAAAGTAACAGCACCCTTAATATCAACTGGTTTCATATTTATATTTATATTCTTTTTATAGAAACTAAATAAGTGTATGCGTATAAACTTGATGTATTGTATGAACAAGATACATCCCTTGTATTAATTGATGAG
Source organism: Pulicaria dysenterica (assembly GCA_947179395.2). Taxonomy (NCBI): domain Eukaryota; kingdom Viridiplantae; phylum Streptophyta; class Magnoliopsida; order Asterales; family Asteraceae; genus Pulicaria; species Pulicaria dysenterica. The sequence goes on from OX359288.1 coordinate 98,487,463, forward strand.
TTTTATACACTTGATGTCTTTTTTAAACTCCGTGTGTATGAACATATTAATAGAAAGCTGATAAAACAGAATTAACAAGAATTATAGGTATCAAATATTTATATATGAACATATTTTCTAATTTTACAAACTGGAAATAAAAACTTGACCATATTTTTTTGAACTGGTTTTTTTACCTTATCAATTGTTTTTTAGAAAAAAAAAACTCTATCAGTAGAAATCTAGAAAAACTTTTCTACAACTAAACGTGTTTCCAGAGACGTGTTAGATTTGTGTTGGATTTGGATCGTGTTTCATGTTAACTTATTTTATAAAATTAACATATCATCAAAGTTCAGTAGACCCACTAAAAATATTCGTACCTAAATAACTCGACTAAAATGAGTTCGGGTTATTTGATCCTTCGTTTTGGTTTAGTCAAATAATCCGAAATTTAATTAGTTAAGTATTTGATTTCATTAATCATTATTATTATTAGAAATTTTAACTGGCCCAAAACATTGTGTATGGATCCATATTTAACACAAGTTATTTTCAAATTGACCCACTCTATTTTTAGTTTCAGGTCCGCCTCAAGAGATGTAGCCTTACTTTCCACATGGAATATTGGAATGTAGCTCCATCTCCTCTCATATATGGGTATTGGCCTATTTGGTAGTATTGTTCGAGTGTAAGACTACACGTTATGCTCGACTCGAAGAGGCCGTGTTCGATCGGGCTCCATCGAGAACACCAAAAAATATGGATCCAAATGAGGAGGATTTACGACGTCAGTACGGTTGGGCACCAATGGATTAGATATTATTTTTAATTTTTAAGTTAAAAAATATGTATTTTTTTTAAGAAAGTTTGTTTTTTTAAGTTTAAATTATGTAATTTTAATTTTTAGTAATGTTTGAATTTTAAATTAATTTAATTAATGAGTTATATTATTTATATAATTGGTTATTTGTTAAAATAAAAAAAAGAATAAAAAATTGAAAAAAGATTAGGTAAGAAAAGGTAAGGTATAACTTGAAATTGGGTAAAGGAGAAAGGTAAGGGAGGGGAAATGATGTGGCGCTGATGTGGCTGCAGGTAAGCCTTACCTGCAGGTAAGGTATAAGTAACAGCCTAAACAGTGGGAGTGGGGTCGTCTTGGGGTGATCACTAGAGTGGTATGTGGTGCCACACCTTGAGAAAACCAAAGACGCCATATCGGTACATAAACTGAAACCTTAATAATCATATGTTTACAAAAATCATTTTGGTACAGTATTAACACATAAAAGGAAACATTGTTACACTCTAACTTTAACCATACATCAAATAGAGCACAAAAATACTGGTTAAGACCGCAAAAAAGTATTGTTAAGGACGTCCCAACCGGCCCACGGTAGACCGCCCGAGGCCCCACGTGTGAGAGGTAAATCAGACTCGCTGACCGGCAACACACTAGAGGGTTCGACTCAAGGATAGAAGAACAGACTTTTTATTAGTTAAGACTGCAAATTACCTCTTGCTCTCCACCCTTAAGCCAACTCAGCTACACACTATGAGACGAAGCATGGAAGTAGCCACAAACATTTGCATGAGAAAACTGATTGGCTGAAAACTTGAACATGAAAGACACTTGGAAACATCAATAATTTTGAGAGAAGATTGACCAGTTTCCCTAACAAGAACAATGTTAAGTTAGTACAGATCTAACTAGGATTTGAACAATGACCAAATGTTGTGTCCTACCACAATAACAATATACCCCAACAAACATGCTGTCTTTTTTTCTTTTTTACAAACCCTGTTTTCTCCTAAATCAATCCCATAACATACTTTTCCAAGCACCACCACCCAACCCTTCATTATATATCACAAACTACTCCAGCAAAACAACCATTATTGCTTTCACAATAGCATTTCCCATGTCATAACCTAAAACAAAACCACTTTCCCTCATTAATTAATATTTCATTTCATCAATCAAGCATTGATCTCTGAATTGCATTGTTGTTCCCTGCTGCAGCTTCTCCTACCCCAAAACATGCTCGAACAGCTAGTTTTCTCGAGCTTGAGTGAACCCAGTTTGCCATCCTCACCTGAGGCGGTTCGATGAGACGGTGAACCGTCTTGAGCCTCGTCATCTCTCGTTTCAGAAGACGGGCACGTACCATCATTGCATGTGCATAGAGGAATGGCAACTGAAGGGAATGGGCTACAAGTAACCGGACAAAATAATTCTGGTGAAACAGAAGCAACACGGTTCTTGCTAATCTCGGGGGTACTTGCTGGTGTAGATTCGGTTGGTTCGCGAGGGTGAAGCATGCACGGAGTGCAGAAGCCTAGGGAAAGATGTAGTTTGATTTCTTTAGCGGGAGAACCAGGTAATCTGGTGAATGAAATTATGCCATGTCGACATAAGGGGCATGGAATGGAACCAGGTGGGCCTAATAATTCAGTCGGGTTATTGCTTGTTGAACACAGGTAAAGGGCGCATCTGACGCATAGTTCGTGCCTGCAACCTGCAAACAAATGCCTCAACGTTAAATTTGGCAATATGCACAGGTTCGATGAGTTGAGTGATGAGTTTGAAACAAGCGCACATTTCTTAAATGTGTCGGGTCAGATTGGGTTGAGCCAAAACAGTTTATGTTCAAGATTTTGTTCTTTTATGAATAACTATATGTTAGGAATTATATTACGAGCAAGCCAGATATGATTTTACTATCGACCAGTTATTAGTCATATTTTAGCCTAACATGAATTTTATATTAAGATGGCAAACCTTCAGCAGCTACTGTGCAAGCTCTCTCCAGGCAGACGGCACAAATATCAGTGTCATCAGAAAGGGTTGCTGAGGACTGCAAACCACACTCTCTGCATAGAATTAGTGAATTACCACAATTAATTCATTTGTTCTTAAAACAATAGACCAAAAACCAAAATTATTTTCATGCAGGAACAATCACACGTACTACAAACCTTAAATCAAGTAAATACATGTAAATCAAGCTTCTTAAACTGATAAAAGAAATTTAATATGTTGATCAGCGATCTCTGCTATTGCCACCAATGAAACAAATAAAAAGATGTTTTCGCAAATACAGTTTTTTAAACTTGAGTTCAAACTATATTAATTGCATGCATAATAAGTAGAAGATGATTGGTTTTGAATACCTAGCTATGTTAAGTACACTCATGAGGGGCAATGATAAATAATTGGATGTGGGAAATATAGGAATTGCCAGGTCAGAATTTGGTGCCAGTAATGGTTCAAGCCAATGACGGCCCCACATTCTTGCAACATCAAGGGGAAGCCACCTGAAACGGCATATTGATTTTCATTAGGTGAACATATAGAATATAGGAACTACTAAAAGGTCAAAACTAGAAAAGAACATACCCATTGCAGTTTAATGTCATACGACTAGCACCTCTTGCAAGTAGAATCTGAATGATATCAGGCAAAGATGTAAACATAAAAAAAAGATAACGTTTTTAAATAATGTTATCAAGAAGATATTTATAAGTAAAGGTTACCTGGCAGCATTTTAAATTTCCTCCACAAGCAGCATAATGCAAAGGAGTGCTTCCAGCTCCTACAAAACAACATATGTAAGTATAACAAAACGTAGTAGTAAGAATTTAAGTGGCAAGATGTGCAGGCTGAGGGACGGGACAACACAGGTTTGGGCTACAATGAGTTATTTCTTAGTGTCGGTTGAATTGGGCTATGTCGGGTTATGGTGTAACACTATTATTGTCTACTACAAAAAGGGTTTTCTACAAATAGAAAATGTGTTACGTATGGCCCGGTATGGGTATAAAAACAATATAATACCATACTAATTTGATAACTTGAATACAAAACGATATAGGAGGTTGTAAGCATTAAAAAAGGGGAAATTACATAAAAGTGTTAGTTATCTTTGCGTCAATTTTCAATTTGTGCAACCCCTTAATAATTTTTCTAATTAGGTCATTGTAATATGCATTTGTTTTCAATTAATGTAAAACGATTGCACAAATAGAAAAGAAATGCATTAAGATAGTTGCACAAATTGTGTGATGAATTACATTAATTGAAAAGAAATGCAGAGTATACTGACGTGATTAGCAAATTCATAGAAAAGCTGCGCAAAGTTGAAATTGATGCAAAGAGCCAAAGATAATTACGCTTTTATTTAACTTTCTCTTTAAAAGAGGGAGGCGATTTGAAGACCACACAAATTAATTCACAAACCACATGATACTATTACCGGTATGGTACAACAAAAAACCACAAGCCATGTGGTGCAGGTAATCTGTGTGCTGTGTGGTGGACAAACCACCTCTAACTAAAACCGACTTTAAGGGACTTTCAACCCCTTCCACACACTTGACCCGTCATCCTTCTAGCGCAAGATGTTTTACCCCCTCTAAATTATAACACTATCCAAATCAACCAATTTAAAAGTAAACGGGTTGAAATTGACATCTCAAGTTTTTTTTTTCTTTTATAGAAAGGAATTTTTCCCGGTTAGGACTCCTCTTGAGGAGTCGAGCATTCTATCAGATGTACGCACCCTAACCGTCACCATGGCCGTTCCCTTACCACCCCTGGCCATTCCTGACTGAAACCCACATGGGACTAGAACCCTCAGAGCCAATGGATTACCCGCTAGGCCATGAGGTGATGGTAAAATTGGCACCTCAAGAGACGAACAATATTTTTTGAATATCGAACAAGTAACATACCTATCAAGTCCATTGAAGTTCCATAATGGAAAGTCACAGCTGACGTATTTGCATGCAGATCTAGAAGCAGTTGTACACAATCAGCATACCCATTTAATGCGGCCATATGAAGAGCCGTTATACCACCGTCAGCAGCTTTATTTACAAATTTCACCAGCGCACTACAATGACCAAAAAGGTGATATTATTTAATATATTAATCCCTGATTACTGGATATTATTTATTTACAAAGTCTTCTTATTGAACACCATTTGCATCAAAGTGATCAGTTTAAGAGCATGATAATCGATTTTCTTCACACTAGGATGTTGAAACTATGTGACACTGAATAATCACAATGATATACTCAACGATAATAAAAAGTGTTGCAGGAGATAGTGTTTAGATGTGCATATATTGTATAAAGTTGTAATAATTAGATAATCAGTTATTGGAGTGTTTGATATGTAAGGATCTTTTAGGACACTTGACCAAAGGACCAGCAAAAACATTCTTATATTTTGTTATGGTATTCAGATTTAATAATCACAAATGTTTATAAACAGTAAAGATAATCATAAAGTATATGTAACAACTTTTTTGTTCAGGTTATCGTATATAATTCCAGTTCCATACCCCACAAAAACGGGATTGGTGTATTGTTGATGTATATAATTCTAGTAATTATATAGTATTATTAACAATGAAAATGTGAGTAAAAATAGGGGGAAATAAATAAGCAAGGTTAATATTTATTAGAATATCAATAATTCTACGACAAAGAATATAACAGATTATTACGAAGTGATAAGTAACCCTAAATAATCTGAAATCCATAATCACTTTATCCGAACAAAAAACCTGATAATTATGATTTCAAACCAAAATAATCAGATAACCACTTCTGTAATTCAAACCCAAACAACCCCTATATAGTATATACTACAGAGTACAGAGAATTTTGTAATTAATGTTAAACCTTTGGTCATATTTGTTTTTGGGAGTGTTGCCTCCATCACCATTTCCTTGTGCGTCTCTATCTTCGAAAGGAACACTAGGCACAAAATCAGCCACAACAAGTCGTATGCAACGCACATGCCCATTCACAGCTGCAAAATGGAGAGCAGTTCTCCCACTAAGGTAGTCGGCCCTTGTAACCTAAGAATACAGCATTGCATTCAATTGTGATATGTCAGATTTATTTGTTCTTATGATATTTTCTAGCTCAATAGAAATAACATTTAACAAGGATAACTTACATTGCATCTAAACAGCAAAAGGGTTTGAACAACTTCCCAGTGCCCATATCGACAAGCTTGCATCAGTGCCGTCTTTAAAATATCAAAAATACAGAACTCAATGATCAGAAGAATTATTCATCCATACACACAGAGACACATACAAGTAACTTAGATTACAAGGTATCTGATCCGGAAATCTTCAAACAAGAAAATTATTCTAGGCTAATCAAGACAAAACTTAATTAATCTTCATGTCGGTGCTCTTCTGCACAGAAGCGAAATTTCAATAGTTGTGAAACACAAACACATTAACAAAAATGGATTTCTACATCAAGTAATCCGACTAGAATGACTCCTAGAATTCACCTCAGCTGAATACTATGGTTTAAGACCTTAAATTCAATGACTTGGAAGCATGAAAATTCGTTCAATTTTAGACTAAACCAGACTTCAATTTGATTACAAAAGGTTCAATTAAATACGACCTTAAAGTCTAATTGCTCTAGAATCCTCAAAGACACAAACAAAGACGAAATTGAGCTGATCTTCAGGAAGATCACGTGATTGAAGTCCCTTGATAATAAGATATGGGCATATATATTAATCACAGCGAAAATTTCAAATCAAGGTTGCTACCTGACCGCAATAATTCCTGGAATTAACATCAGCTCCATTATCAAGCAGCAATGCAACAATCTAGAAAGAGGCAAAACCCGTAAGAAGGAAATTAAAACACGGAAACAAAAAAAAAAATCAAAAGAAGGTAATTGTACGTCGTTGTGGCCTTTAGCGGCGGCGAAATGAAGAGGAGAATTAAGTCCACCAAAAGTGGAGTATTTGGCGAGACAAGGGTTACAATCAAGCAGCATTTTAGCCTCAACAAAATCTCCGTCTCTGGCCGCCGACACCAACCGTTCTCCGGAGGCGGAGCAGCCAAAAGAGTTGCCCATATTTAGGCGAATTCAGTGAAGAATCGCTGATCGGAAGGGGTATATAATGGGAAATGGTTACAGTTTAACTTGTGCGATTAGAAATTAGGTCAACTGTCAGTAGGTATGTTAGACAAATTTCGAAAATCAGGGGAATTTGCGAAGTATCAAAATCCAAAACAGATGATGACAAAGGGGTTAATGAAGGATGAGGGTTTGTCTTAAAACTCGGATCAGGGAGACTTTGTGTTCGACAAGATTCGTGGATGCTGCCCTTCTCTCATACCATCAATCTCACCTAAAATTATTGGCACTTCTCCATTCCTTTTATTATTTCTTTTTAGTATAATAATAAATATATAGAAAAAAATAACCTTATTAATTTTCAACTTTTATATTTTTAGCATATATACAAAATATATTGTATTATTAGAAAAATATTAACTAGTTTTTAAATTTTATATCTGTCACCAAACCTCGTCTTATCGTTTTTTATTCAATAAATTTAGAAAACTCAAAATTGTTATGACAGTCATTGTTTGACATTTGAAATATTTTTTGTTTTTTAATTATAGGAATTAAGATGTTTAACTATAAATCATATGATTTGGATGTAACTCAAACACCTGATTTTTTTTAAAAAAAATAGTTCAAACATAAAATAACAACCACGACAATTTAGTGTTTTCTTTTAAATTAGGTTTGGGAACGATTGCAAATCACCCAATTTTAAGACATTAAAGGGGCCTTGTGAACAAAAAAACGGAGACTGGAAGTGTTAAGTTGATATAGAAAATTGATACCTAAAGATTACATGTCTACCACTTTGGGTCAAGTAATTATTTATGAAGTCACTGTTGTCATATTTTTTATTTTATAAATAATATAAAGTTTAGAAAAAAATATTAGATAATCCTAAAAGTAGCAGGGAATGTGTTTAAGACCAATAATCTATTGATGAGGGGCGTATATGGATGCCGTGACTGGATACGTTAAAGGGGTTTAAGATCATCTTATGTTGTGATTAAACATGACCCAACACATTCTCTCACAAACATTAGAGTGAGGCTTACAAAGGGACTCATTCTTGACTTAGAATAAGGGATCCACTCTCATGTTTGTGAGAGAACATGATGAATCATGTTTGACTACAACATGAGAGGATCTTGATCATGTTAAAGGTAGCAAGGAATGTGACCAGATTGACTAAATCCTAGTGCATTAGTAAGACTACGATAGCAAATCGGATCGGCCTTATTATATAATTCATTAGCTCAAAAAAATGTTAAGGAAACTTATTCGAGTGACCGATGATGCTTAGGGAGAATTGAAGAGAAATTCGAGAAAAAACAGACAAGACATTCGGTTATTAAAAAAGAAAACTAGAAATCTCATATTTGAATTGATTATTCTTAAGAAATTGGCCTACGAATATATATATTAGGGATACTCATTCTAGGGACAATGCATTCGGGAGAATAAATGGGACATTCAGGGAAAACAGACAAGACATTCAAGAACAATAGCAAGCGACGGAAACTTAGGATTCAGAAGCAATACAATAACTTTTAAACCTACAGATGTGTTAAATATTTGAAAGAAGTCGAATGTTAGGAGAATGAAATCTATGTGGTATCACAGAATTGAGAATGATATATTAGAAATTTATGTCCACAACGTCACAAAAAAACATAATAGATTGGCAATGATAGTTATTGAGAATGATATATCAGATAGTATTGATGATTATGAAAAATTAATCAACAACTTCGATTCTAAGAATGTTAGAAGAACTTTACAATACATATATCTATATAATATAAATTATTTTACTATCGTTATTTGTTTTGGTTTTTAGTTTACAAATGTTGTATATAATGAATGTTGCTTATATATACATATATAGATTTGGGTTTGAATTTTACACATGGGCCTTAAAAATTGACGGACCATTCTTGCTGCCATGTCAATGTTGAGGGTGACACTGTTAGCGACGGGCGGTTGTTGGAGCTATAGCTACCACATATTAAATGTGTATTAATATATTAAATTTCAATCACTAAAATGTACTTGACGTTGTAACTTGTAATGTTAATCCAAACAAGTACATTTTTCCATGGGTTAGAGAAGGCCTTAATATGGATGCTCTAAAACAAATGTAGAATTGCCATTTTTGATCGTTTGATATATGGAATGTTGAATTCCAAACCTCTCCCTTGAATTCCTCGTTACTCCACCAAACAAATTAGAGTTTTGCACGTATCAACAATCAACTTTCTTTGACATAAAATATGCCTTCCACTCTCTCACCTACTCATCCACTTACATTCTTCTAACAATATAGTATATTTTAGATTACATGTTGATATTAATATTATTCTTCGTTAATTGATAAAAATTCAAAAAAAAATATTATTATGCATAATGTACAAATTTAGAGTGTTTCGTGTGTTTACTTACTAAAATAAGTCTTGCTTTCAAGGTTATTAAGATAGGTATATTTTACTATGGATTTTCTAAATTTACAAAATCAGATTTTTAAAATGGAGATTGTTAAATCCTATTATAGTTTATTCAGATTGTGTTTTGTGCTCATATCCAGATCTGAATGTATGGGTTCTTTATCTTCTTTAAAGATGTATTCAAATATCAGATATGAATGGTAGTTGGGTTTGGGTTCTTCATTTTGGGGATGTAATATCATCTTCAAAGATTTTTCAATACAAACTAAAGATGTGCTTGGGTTATTGATTTTAGGGATGTGATACCATCTTCTATGAACCTATCTTCAAACCTTCATCATTTTGAATTTGGTTATATGATCTTTTAAAGATAAATACACATGTGACAATTATTTACTAATGTGGAATTATAGAAAATAGAAAAATTAAAAAAAGTTACATGTTACCTATAGAATATATAGGTTTCCCATGCACTAAATGATAGTTGTTAAAATTTGGATACACTAAACCGTAGTTTTAAAAGATTAGTATATATAATAACAAAAAGTGATAAGTTTGATACACTTTTGAATACTAAACCCTTTTATAAAACTTTTATATTTAAATATCTAAAGGAATTATTGTTGAAACAAAACATTTATTGTGTATCAAAATTATAATTATGTATTTGTGTAAACATTATTTCGTCGAAATTTTTGACCTGGTGAAAAGTTAGAGAAACCCAAACAATCATATGAGATATATAATCCTAAAGGAAATAAAATTGTTACCGGTGGGAATAATGTTGGCACCTTACTGAGTTTTGTCAATAACTTCGTTAGCAACACCGGAAAGCAACTGTAGAATATTGATATTAATATTTCAAATTAATATAAATAAATTATTAATTTTTATTAATGTAATTTAAAAAACTTAACCGTTTATTTAGTAAAAACTAAATTCTAATTATTTATTTTAGCTAGAACTAAAGCTCAATTATTGATTTTAAATACTTATAATGAAACTCAATTTTAATTTTAAATCATCTTCTAATCTTCTAATATATATAAAAGACTAATTAAGAACAACTTATTAGACGATCCCGACCCTTTATATAATAAAATATTTAATCTAAGCCGTTCATTCATTTAATTTTAAATTTTTAATTTTGACTTTTTAGAGTCAAACTAATGTGATTAATCAATATAAATTAAGATAATTATAACATTTAAGCCAATATAAATTACGTGCATTATCCCGTGTGTATCTTTATAATATTTTAATATTACATGTATATTAATAGATAAGATTATTTGTTTTGTTATCCTAAATATGATTTCATTTGATTGGTATTTAAACATGTACAACCAAAAGATACGGAACATATGGATTGTTTTTTAAACATATTATTTGTTTTAATTCTTATTAATTTTTCATTTGTATTTATTTTACATCTTTAAATATTTAATATTTTTTCTAAGTATTTACTAATTTTCATTTTTAAATAGCCCGTTAATATATTAAATGGTAGTTTTAAATTTGAGAATATACAATAGTAAAAAGTAACAACTTTAGTACACTTTTAGATATCAAACTCTTTTAGTAATAAACAACATATGCTTTTATTTTTATTCACAACCCGAAAGACTGTAATTATCATTGTCATAAAGTTAATATATTTTTGTAAATATTAAAAGAATAAGGTTATAATATCATAATCATATTTTTAGAATTCTTAATTCCAATCATATCTGTTTATTTTCTTAAATGCCTTTAGAATTAATTGTTTATACGTCAAAAACCTCAAACCTTGCATATTGTTCAAGATTTTTATTTTTAAAGCTCATTTAACATGTTTAAGACTATAAGATTATAACAAAATAAAATATAAATCATTTAATAGATACATTTTTCGTGAATATTTATATAAGCACGTTGACCAATTTGATTAAAAAATACATTGAATGTTCATTATCTGATTTTTGATACTATTTATTTTGGGAATCATCTTGAAAGTGACATCATAACATATCACTTCAAGTATCTTCTTTCTTTATTATTTTTTGTTTCTATCATGATTTGTTATTTTATTTTATGATAATATTTATATATGAGATATTTGTTATCGATATATTTACTTATACATATGGTATTATTCGTTTATTATACATTTTAATTTAAAATTAACTTTAACCATCCCGTGTTTGTATACGGGATGTTAAACTAGTTTTATTTTATATTAAACTATTTATTCAATTCATATGTTTTATCCACTCCATTAAGTTAGGGAAAATCTACTAAATCTTTGGTTTCATAATTTAGTGTGTCGTTCAAAAAAAATTAAATATTTGTTGTTATTTGGTTTGGATAAGATAATTTAGTGAAATATTAATCAATCAGTCAACTTTTAATATTCCTTTTAGCTTTAAATATCTAATAATCATTCAAATATCCATGAATACAAGAGAACTATTCCTTACTCAAGATAACCTAATGTTGTTTGAATGTCTGTCGACAACGGTATTTGTGACTAACAAGAGTACAGGAGTTTAACGCTAATACGCTATCCTCAAAAGTTGACAAGTGACAACGGTATTTGTGACTAAGAAAAGAAGTTTTATTAGTTAAAATATATTGAGTGTGTTCACTCGTAAACAAGTTTATGTAAATTAAGAAGGATATTTGTGCACAATAACTTTTTGTCATACACAACAAAAAGTGATTGTTTGGATCATGTACACTCTTGAATTTGTGAATAAGAATAATAGATAGTAGACTGATAGAGACATAAACTTCCTAATTGTTGTGTATATCAAAATGTTGTTGTGTAAGGATCGATTAATCCTTAGAGTGAAATCAACATATATGATTTTTGATGATAGAAAAAGAAGATGAGTATTTGGAAGTAGTTTTATAGGTTCTTTACTTGAAGAAGATGAAGAATAAATTATGATTATTCTTTAAATTCGCGGCCTATTTTTAAACGGCTTAACACACACATACCAATATGCTATAAACACTTTGCTTAACTAAAATAAACAAAATAAAATTCGATTGCCTTCAATAATGATTGATTAATCCTGGTGATTATAAAATGCAAACCGGTGTGCTGATTTGACTATAACGTTTTGAGAATTTATAGTATTAATTAGTCTCTAGATTATCTTGGATCATCTTTAGTGCTTTACTTTTGGTAGCAGCTTGGTTTCATGTTGAGGACTTGAGTTAGAATGGTTTTTTCTTAGAAGATGTCCTTCGTTAAACAGCTCCTGGGTCAAAGTGGATAGCATGGATGATGGAATATCTATCTTAAGCTTACATATTTCGGTTCTAATCAAAGGATCTCATTCAGAAGAGTTCAAAGTTAGAAAAAGGGTAAGGCAAATTGATATACTATCACCTTACCTATTTTAATAGCTACAGAAGGAATAAATATCATGATGAATGAGGCATGCTCTAAGTAACATCTTTGAGGCATGCTCCAAGTAACATCTTTTAAAAAACCAATATACATATTATACTCATTAATGTTTTCAAAAACGTTTTCAATATTAACCTTTTTGTTCCAAACTTTTACATGTACAAAACCATTTTAGAAACATTAATGGGCATAAGTAAACACAAAAAAAAATTCATGTATCATTACAGAACATTGTAAACATGTTATTTGTCACGTTTTGCTATTGTGTGTATTGGACTTTAAAAATTCTATTATGTGTATCAAACATTTAATTTGTTGTTATTGTGCGTGTATTAAACTGTTTATTGTATATATTGAACTTATACATTGTTTTTCTTTTTTATGTAACCAATACATACAATACAAATAATTTAAAAGTTTGATACACACAATAGATATTTTTAAAATTCAATATACGTAATAGCAAAACATAACAAATTAGATACATTTTTATAAACTAAAACATTTATTAAACTACATGATATGCTCTTTCATATTGTAAACGTTTTATATTATAAAAAAAGATTTATAACGATGCATTAAATTAATAGTGTGAGATTGGATGCGCTTAAAACAATTAGACAAACTTTGATAATTATTGGTTTTCAATTTGCAATATTGATTTTAAAAATTGAGATACGTGTAAATAATATCCTACTTTTTAAAATAAAATTTTGATATTATAGTTTTTAATTATTATATATTTATTCATGTACGTAATATGTAGAGTTGTGTTCAATATAGTCCATATAAAAAATATAGTTCTGAAATTTTAATATTCAATCACATGTGATTCGGTATACAGTCACATGTGATTGTAAAAACATCACATGTGAATTACGAAAATGTCACTCCGCCCAAAATTTTAAAATTCAATCTGGACCATTGATATGGCTGATCCAAATGCTAAAATTAGTCCTTCAGGACTATGGATTAAGTATGGACTATATTGAACATTTCTCATTATTTTTATATTCACAAATAACTTTGAAAAATAAATAATAATTGGTTAAGAATAACATGCTTATGTGATACTTTATTATGGGTTAAGAAAGTTTTCTTCATATTTTGTTATGGTATTTGAAGTGTTTTTTTTTTCAAACATGTCAAGTTTACAAAAATTTTATTATGTATATTAATATTCACAAAATATAATATTATACCCGTTAATGTTATAAAGAAGTGGTTATAAACCCGCGCGTCGCGGCGGGTGTTGTTTACCTAATTTAATAAGTTTGGATAATAAGAGATTAAGTATAAAATATATGTCTATTTAATAATAATAATAATAATAATAATAATAATAATAATAATAATTATTATTATTATTATTATTATTATTATTATTATTATTATTATTATATAGCGACACTTTTTATATATTCCTCTTCAAATAGGTTCTTCTCATAGTGGTCATTAGTAAGCAATAACATAATAATAATACATTTTTAATAATAATATTAATAATAAGAAGAAAAATGATATATTTTCCTACTTTTCCCTTCTACTTTATCCTCCTACTCACCAAATGATTATATTTAGATTCCACTAATTCTCTTTTCTTACCTCCTCCATTGATTTTGACATATATATTGATCTTATGAATAGGAAGATAAGTAAGACGATATATCATCCCTCAAAAAAAAAAATTAATAATAATAATAATAATAATAATAATAATAATAATAATAATAATAATAATAATAATAATAATAATAATAATAATAACAAAAGATAAAAAAATTGCAAACACAAAATGACAAACTTTTTTCCATGTTAATGTATATATTTATATAATGTTTCATTACAAACTGTTGGTGCATACATGGTCATACATTTAAAAGTGCACTCCTTGTTTTAATGATGATAAAAATATACACATGTGATACTATTGCTTATCAAAATTATTCATATGTTCATATCTATATTCTTAAAGAAAATTAACAAGCCTCAAATTGATGATCAAGTGAAGTACAAACAGGTAAAAGAATTTAACTCAACAAGATATTAAGAAAACAAGTTTTGAAGAAAGCGTAAAGTGTTCACGGTCGATCCCACGGTCGACCGTGTATCAACCGTCACAGCACAGCTCACTATTCTTAAACATTGTTCCTCTTAAAGTCAGCCGAACGCGTACTCAACAAGTGACGATGACATCTTCAAAGCTGATGACGAAGATATCTACAAACAAGAGGTTGAAATATATGAGCTTACACTTAAACAAGTTTAAGTTTTTATAAAATTATTTTTATAAAAACTTCTATAAAAATTAACAAACTTTTTATAAAAAATCACAAGATTGGTTTAAAAAGTATAAGACTTCTTAGTTTGGCAAATACCAAACATAATCTAGCATTGAAATAAAACAACACTATATTTAGAAAATGGAATCTCCCAAAGAAGCAAGCATCCAACATACTTTATACATTGGCTTCTAAACTTCCATATTGATGTTTAAATTCAAACATAAGAAGTATGGCACCAACCCAACTTTTCTAGGACTTCTTTTCAGTGCATTTTAATGGCAAAAATGGGTTGTGTGTGCTTTTGGTAAAGGGCCAACGTCTATATTTGAAAGGCTCAAAAAGTTCCAGCAGGACGACGGTCGAAGCCACGGTCGACCGTGGATCGACCGTGGACTGTCTGGACACTTTTTGAACTTTCACCTTTTTCCTTATTTAAACCAACTCAAGTCTTGTGATTTTACTAAGCTCTTGCAATCTGAAATATGGAGAAAATATACAAGATCTTGTAAGCTCATATACTTTGATATTATTCAATCTATCAAGATCAAGATCCAAGCAAGAAGGAAAGCCATCAAAGTTCAAACACTACTTCTACATTCTATATCATTTATAATAGTGTAAGGATCAACTCTAGTCTTCCAAATTAGAGTGAAGTAAGGATCGTCTCTAGCCTTTAGAATTAGAGAGAAGTGAGGATCAATTCTAGCCTATAGAATTAGAGTGAAGCAAGGTTATCTTTACCTTACTTGCAACTTTGAAGTGTTAATTCTTGCAAGTGAAAAAGAGAAGTGTAAAAGATTTATCTCTACCTTCAAAGAGAGAAGCTAGTGGAGCAAACTCTTGGTGGGTGAGGCCAAGGAGTGGATGTAGTGCAAGTTTGCATGAACCACTATAAATCTCTTGTCTACTCTTGGTGATATCTCTCTACTCTTACTCTTTTCATTTCAAGTATATATATATATTTGTTGTGTTATAAACTTCAAGAAAAATCTTTTTAACACAACTTATAATTTTTATAAGTGTAAAAATTGGTAAACTAAGTTAAAGAACCTATTCACCTCCCTCTAGGTTCCAACACAAACCTTTCTGTTTCAAACTTTTACATACACAAAACCCTTTTGAAAACATTATGGGTGATGTGAAGAAAACTCATAATGGAACATTGAAAGAAATATATTTTTTAAGTTTAGTCACTTTAACCATTCTATTAAACAATATGATGTTCCATTTCCATATTGTAAGTTTTATATTATAAAAACAAGATATATATTAATGCATTAAATATTGTGAGATTTGATGCGCTCAAAATTTAACATATATAAAGAGAAGTTTAATCGAGAACTGTTTTTCTTACGAGAATTGTGAAATTGTTTGTAACATCATTCATGACTCATTAATAGAGGTACTTTAGTCTTTAATATATTTTCCCGACCGTGAATTGCGTCCGTGTGAGCTGTCATTAATTTGCAACGCTTTGATTTTCAAATAAATCCCTCATTAATGTGTCATTAAATAATCATTAATGTGTCATTAACGTGTTATTAATAAGCCGTCAAAATTTCTTAACCAATGGTTAATTTTAGTCAAGAGTTAAGATTGATTGTCGTAGTTTTCATACGAAAAATAGTTCTCAGTTGAACTATCCACTATATATATAATATAATATAATATATGTAACATCCTGAAAATGGGCCTAGAAGTACTTGGTTGTACATTGTGTTTAAATAGTTGTACAACGATTTTAAGTGATTTAAATTAGTGTGTTTTAAGTTGATAACGCGTGTTATGCGTTAATTTGAGTGGTTATGTGGAAAGTGTCAAACGTGTATAAAAGTGATATGGTGTCAAACGGTTTCGCGTTATGATTCCGTAGATATCCCCGTTAGTTAAAACGAGATGGCGTGTGTTAAGTTGTAAGTTGGAAAGGGGAATAAAATACCCCGTTGGTGATATTTATCCACCAAGAGGCGGTGGGTGACTTTGTTGACTCATAAGAGTCAAACAAACAACACAAACATACATACATGACACAATACATACCTATGCTCTCAATCTTTGAGTTTTTGGAAAGCAAATCAAGAAGCAATCTGTGTTAAGTGAGATCAGTAGCCAAGAGAGTGTGCAATTAGCTGCTACTTCATCATCCTTGTAAGTATTTTCTTGTGAAAACCTAATATTGAGTTCTTAAATAGGAGACACCAATTTGGTGGTATTTATGTGTTCTAAGTGTTAATCTGTGTGTTTATTGTGTTTATAAGTGTCTATGGATGTCAAGTAAAGTGTATAAGTGATTAAAAATCAGTATTTGATCGATTAAAGGTCAAAAACGCGACTTACAGTAGCTGTCGTGAAACAGAGTCGAAGAACACTGCGTCGAGGGTCCTTGCGGTCGCAAGGGGGAGTACTTGCGACCGTAAGGGGTGTCTGGGTTTCTTGCGATCGCATGGCATGTGCTTGCGACCGTAAGGGTGTTTTGTGAATTTCCGCGCCGCGGAAGTTTTTGAGGTCGCGCCGCGGAAATATGTAATGTGATCGCATGTGATAGTCTTTTGACCGTAAGTCTTGTATTTATGCTATGAGATCGCATGCTAGGTCCATGCGATCGTATGGGTCTGTTTTGTGATGTTTACCGCTTACGAGCGAAGGAAATAAGGTTTGCGACCGTAAGTATGTAACTTGCGATCGTAACCAACCCTAGAATCATGTTTGCGATCAAAAGGTGATGTCCCTTGCGATCGGAAGCATGTGTTGGGAAAAAGGAACCTTTGCGATCGCATGGGGTATCCTTGTGATCGCATGGCTGTTCTGTAGGGTCCCTTACGACCGCAAGGCAGGTCCTTGCGACCGCAAGCAGGGGATCCAACTTGACAGCTTGTGTAACTTGTGTTTTACCCTATGTGTGCTATGTGTATGTGATAACCAAGCCTAAACCTAATGTGTTAGGTGTACCTGAGGAACCGGAAGACACGAGTGGCGTATTTGTTTAGCAAAGACTCCAGGTGAGTACCGGTTTTCCCATGAGACTCAATAAGTAGGGCTATCTGTTGTGTGTTGAAACCTGTTATTGTGATAGTGACGTGTTGTGATATAACACGTGTAATTGTGATTATGATAGTGACGATAGATAAGTGATAGTGACGTGTTGTGATATAACACGTGTAATTGTGATTATGATAGTGACGATAGATAAGTGAAGTGATACGAGATAGACCCACGTAGGGTTATGACTTATGTGACAACTGTATGCTATGTTTAAAGTGTAATTTAGTATTCTGCTCATCGAGTATGAGCAGAAGCTAATGTGATATTGTATATGCGCATGTAATTGGATCCTTATTGGATCGGTTATCTGTTATTAATTATATGTCCGGACAAATTGGGGAACTGCATTCATAGTTCCTGGAGATTGGTTAAGGTCAGCCACGTAGGCTGGTCCCTGGGGGCCCAATAGGGTCTGGAATTGGGGGATTAACGGCACCAGGTGTATACGCTTGGTGACGGCTCTGCAGGCCACCGTTCCTTGACGATGATGGGGTTCTCCGTGAAAGCCGGGAAATGGTTATGAAATGGCGTTCTCGGTGCAAACCGGAACTGGTAAACGTGATGGTGGGCTGCTCTTCGCTCCCCCACCGATACGGATGGTTGTGACTAATTCCCCAGCTTGGATCGTTGAGCCAGGCTAGCTACCTAGCAAGATATGATCCCGCTGACATGTCGGCACACCGCTATGTGATAGCTTAGCTCTGTGTGCCTTATTGTGATAGCATGTTTATTGATGCTTATGTGTAAATTGGTGCTCACTAGCTAGTTGTAGCTAACGGTGCAAGATTTCCCTTTTTCGCAGGTTAGTGACTGATGGTCTGGCGAGCTTGGGTTACTCGTGGGTAATTGTAGTGTTTATATTTGTGGAACACTAATTGTTAGATTTATGCATGTGATCCGATGGTCGGTTGTTAGTTGTGGTAACACCCGTTATTTGAAATGTTAATAGTCAGATAATCTTCTGATAATTTGTTAATGGTGGTTTTATCCGCTGCCAGCTTTTGATAAATAAGTTGTAAAAGTTTAAATTGGTACTAGTTTTAAGCTCGTGAAACCCGGTGTTACAATATATATACACTAGCAACATACCCGCGCAATGCTGCGGAGACAATAGTTACTGTTTTACAACATTTCGTTTTAAAGAATTGTAATAATATGTTATTCGCTCGATTTAATGTCACAAAAAAGTTTTCAGCAACATGTCTATTTTTTCAAATTGTCTTATATTTATACCAACTATTTTATTAGTTTTAAAATTTTTAAAAATTAAAATTAATTTTAATTGCTTATGCCCATTACTTGGCCATCACAAATTCTTTCTTCAAGAAAAGGGAAACTCACTTGATCACCTACCGTAGCGGAGGACGTAATACGCAAATCGATTACCTTCTAGCGCGTAAAAGGGATCTTAGGAATTGCAAAGACTGTAAGGTCATCCCACGAGTGTCTTGTCACTCGCAACACTGTTTATTAGTGTTAGACATCATAGTTAGGAAAGGGGTGTTAAGTACCAAGAAGGCGGGTAAACCTAGAATTTTATGGAGAAACCTAAAGGGCGAGGTAACAGAGGTCTTTAGAGAGAGTCGCGTTAGAGGTTAGCAGAACTCTTCCTGATGACGCGGACAGCGCTTAGAATCGCATGGCCCAGACTATTAGGCAAGTAGCCAAGGAAACCCTAGGTTCTACTTCAGGATCGTCGCGGGTTCAAAGGGAATCCTGGTGGTTTAGCGATGAGGTGCATGACAAAATTAAAAAAAAAGCAAACTTGCTTTAAGGAGTGGGTCTTAGCTAGGGAAGGTGGAGAGGATTGTAGGATTAGAGCTTTGAATTCTTACAAAGAGGCTAAAAGAGAAGCAAAGAAAGCTGTAGCACAAGCTAAAGAAAAAGCTTATGAGAATTTATACAGAGGATAGACTATGAAGAAGGGTAAAATGAAATCTTCAAATTAGCTAAAGCTAGGGAGAGGAGAAAAAGAGATTTGGGAAGTGCTAAGTTCATCAAAGATGATAGAGGGAGAGTCCTAACAAAGGATAGGGAGATTAGGCATAGATGGGGTGATTATTTTCTCAATTTATTTAATCAGAAGACACAAACTGCTTTAACGGGTAACAAGGAGAGTTTTGAGGTAGACCAAAGTGTTCGTAACAACTGTTATTGCACAAAGATTTCCCCAGGGGAAGTTAAAAGTGCCTTACGCAAGATGGGGGGAGGCAAAGCTGCAGGACCCGATCAAATCCCTATTGAAGTGTGGAGGTGTCTTGGAGAGCCGGACATTAAGTGGCTAACGAGTCTTTTTAACCTGATCTTTAAATCAGCTAAGATGCCAGAGGAATGGAGACGTAGTGTGGTTATCCCAATATTTAAGAACAAGGGGAACGCACAAATTTGCGGGAACTATCGTGGTATTAAACTCCTTAGCCATACTATGAAGTTATGGGAGAGGGTGATAGAAAATAGGTTGAGACGTGAAACTAGCGTGACGGAAAATCAATTCGGCTTTATGCCAGGTAGGTCTTCGATAGAGGCTATACATTTGATTAGAAACCTCATGGAGAAGCATAAGGAAAGACAACGGAATTTGCATATGGTGTTCATAGATTTAGAGAAAGCGTACGATAGTGTTCCTAGAGAGCTCATTTGGAGGACTCTTAACGATAGAACGATCCCTTGGCGATATGTTAGAATCTTAAAAGACATGTATGATGGGGCGTTGTCCTGCGTAAGAACACCGGTGGGTGACAGCAAGTACTTCCCAGTGCAACGAGGCCTTCACCAAGGGTCCACACTTAGCCCGTTCATTTTTTCTGTGATTCTTGATGAGCTAACTAGGGGGATTCAAGGAGGGGTCCCATGGTGTATGTTATTCGCTGACGATATTGTCCTGGTTTCAGATGCGAAAGAGGAGCTGAATAGAAGATTAGATCAGTGGAGAGCAGCGCTAGAGGATTCAGGACTTCGAATTAGTAGAGGTAAGACGGAGTATCTTTTCTGCGATTTCGGCAAGAACGAAAATGATGACAACCAAGATATCTGCATTGGAGATCACACCTTGAGATCCCATGAGTCATTTAGGTACTTGGGTTCCTTATTACACAGATCGGGGAGAATAGATGAGGACGTTACTAACCGTATTCAAGTGGGATGGAAAAAGTAGAGAGCGGCGACAGGTAGTTCTATGCGACGAAAAAGTACCACTTAAGCTCAAAGGAAAATTCTACAGACTGGCTGCTAGACCGGCCATGTTATACGGATCCGAGTGTTGGCCTCTGAAAAAGGCGCAAGCGGAGAAGATGGAAGTGGCCGAGATGAGGATGCTTAGATGGACTTGTGGGAAGACCTTATTAGATAAAATCCCGATAAGTGTTTTTAGAACCGAATTATGAGTGACGTCTATTGTTAGCAAGTTGAGAGAAGGGAGACTGCGGTGGTTCGGACACGTTAAAAGGAGACAACCAACAGCGCCCGTTAGGAGGGTGGAATCGATTCTAGTTGATGGCACTAGAAGGCGTGGTCGGCCTTCTCTGAGGTGGGAGGACAGAGTTAGAACGGATCTGCAGGAGGTTTCTCTCTCCGAGGACATGATCTCAGACAGGCTCTCTTGGAGAAGAAGGATTAGGATACAGGGATAGGAAGGCGAGGGTTTGACAAGCTTAGGCTTTCGATAAGACTTGACATTTTATTTGTGAAGTTACTCCTTTTATCTATGCGGTGTTTACTTAGAATTTATTTTTTTCAGGTTTTCTTTTTCTATATTTTTTGCTATTGCATTTTCCTTTGCCTCCTTTTTTCTTTTATTTTTCTCCTTTTTCCTTTACTATATTTTCATTATTATGTTTGTCCTTTTAAATTGTATTTGTTTATTTTTCTAATTATCTATGTATATGGATTTTATATTACTATTTTTTTGGATATTTATTTTTCTAGCTTTTTACTTATTTTCTCTTCTTTTTATGTCTTTTGTTTTCATTGTCGGAGGTTTATACCAGGAAGCAGTCTCTCTACTTACGGGTAGTGGTATGATTGTCTACATTGTACCTCCCCCATACCCCGATTCAAAGAGATTGAGTATTGTTGTTGTTGTTGTTGTTGTGTATTTTATTAATTTTAAAAATAAATTCTAAAATACATTAAAATAAGAAAAATATTTATATTTATGAAATAAGGAGAGAAAATGTAAAAAGATTATGAAAATTATGTTGATGTGGGTGGATAATTGTGTTTGTGTGAGAGAGTGTGTTAGTGAAAGAGTATATTTTAAATAAATAAAAAGTTAAAGTAAATTAGGAGAGTTAAATAATTAAAAATATTGAGTGAATAAGATTAATTTAGATAATAAGAAGGGTGAAAATTAAAGTAGTCTTAATAATTTGAAGATTATACAATATGCATAATTATTTAGACTACTTAAATTAAGTAGTTTTAATAATCTGGAAAGAGAGAAACATAAAAAGTTTTCAGCAACATGTCTATTTTGTCAAATTGTCTTATATTTATATAAACTATTTCATTAATTTAAAAATAAATTCTAAAATACATTAAAATAAGAAAAATATTTATATTTATGAAATAAGGAGATAAAATGTAATAAGATTATGAAAATTATGTTGGTGTGGTTTGGTTTTGGTTTTTGAAATTTCAAAAACTGAAAAAACTGAACCGAACCATTTCAAGGAGCAATGTTGCAAATCTCACTTCATTTTGAGTCTATAAGTTCACTTCATTTCGAGTCTATAAGTTCACTTAATCTCGATTTTATCCATTTACAGTATAATATAAAAATCCATTTCTAGTTGTTTATCTCGTTTTTTAGGTTCTGGTGTTATAAGTCGCCCATGTAGTTTATCTAAAGTTGGATCTTCATCTCGATTCTTAGTTTTGCTAATATTTTTTTTGCTTTGATTTTTGATTTGTCTCAACTTTAACTTTAAAGTTTAAACATTTGACTGACATTTGATTGTATCAATTGCAATGTATATAGCTTGAATTAGGTGACACACATCTTGATGGTTTTAAATAACTTCAATCGTATTTGATTTTGTAACCTTACAATGATCATTGTATGTCTTTAAATTTTGATGGTTAAAATAGAAAAGTTGTAGAACCGAACCAAAAACCGACTTCAAAACTGAAAACCGAACCACTCAAAAACCGAAAGGTTTTGGTTATGGTTTTCCAAAAACAAAAATTTTTGGTTTGGTTTCGATTTTATGTCAAGACCGAACCATGCTCACCCCTAGCAAGCTTTTCAAGATCCAGCCTCCCTCCATTCTCTTCTTCTACCTTTCTATTCTGATATTCTCCTAGCTAGGCTTGGTGCCGAGCTTTTTGTACAAAGCTTTATAAACATGGACACAAAATCTTTTGATCATAATTTAAAAAAGAGGATGAAACAGGAAATTAAGCAATTAAAGAAATAAAAGGTTTCCAACTGCATGCATACAAAACACAAGCAAACAAGAGAAGCCAAGAAAGCTGAGTTCATCTCACAGGTCAACTGAGTCAATACCCGAACCACAAGTGTTCATCGCGGTTCGTTCTTGACTCAAACCCCAGTTCATGAGATCAAACCCAACCCCGCTACTTTCCTCTTCCCTACAAATTAAATCCACACCATCTTGTTCAATAAAAAAACACAAGAAAATGTCGGTCGGAAGAAAAGATAGATTCATCATAGACAGATCAATCTAGCTACTGATCTGCCTGCTGCCTTGATGATTAGAATGAACCACATCTTTGATCCCTTGAACCGTGCGAGAAATCAGATTGATAACTGTGTTGATCGACTCCATTGTCAGCTTAGACGATGGCAGATCATTCACCAGAATCTGAAACCCAACAGTCAATAGAGACCCCCCTTCAGACCCGGCTTTTGTAATTGGTGCACCAGATTCCGCCACACAATCAGGCACTATGGCGAACCCAGATGGCAGGAGAGCTACACAGGATGAATCTCCACCGTTCATCACAACCGTAATTGACTGCACATCCACAGCAGCATAAACTATAAGTGATCCCGTCACATCTGTTGTGCTTTCCTGAAGTACTAGCACCCCGTTCTGATTCGCACCAGCCCCATTAGTCTTAAACATGCAAGACAAAAACAACAAGTTAGAACTCTGACTTTCGAAGTCAAACCTAAGACTAAAACAAAATCACTCACATTGGCACGAAGCAGAGAGATGGTATTCGGGTTGCCAAGATCTTGACCCTTGGAGAAACGTATCACGTTTTGCATTGCACTCCCGTGTGACAAAACATCCCATTGGCTCCTCAATTCTTCGTTTAGCATAAGAGAAAACAAGCGCTGATGTGGCATAGGCATCCAAACAGACATAGTAGCACTCAAAACCGCTCCAGAAGGGTCCCCGGGACTATTCAAACTCTTTCTGATCATAATCTTAGCCGCTTCGGCTGCATTCCCAATCACCTCCCATTTGTGACCACCCGTTGCACAAACACCAGCACAGAAGTTAGAGGTCATTCGCTGTGCAAGACTTGTTAAACTTCTCTTACCACCCGGAGATAACACTGTTACAGTAACAAAAAGAAACTTAATTGTGGTTTAGATTTTGATCTGATTTAAAGCAAGATTTAAACTTTTGATATGAGATAGAACACCTGGACCATCATCAATGGCTGCATCAGGTGACATGATAGTTGCCATGCACTCGCAGTGCCTTTGCAACGTAGAGATCCACTTCTGAGCACCGAAACCCAAACCCGATCTAAGAAGTGGGCGATACTGCTGGTGAACAACACTTTCATCATATTCTGTATGCTCGATCCATACTACCTGCAAGCATTAATTCTCTAACGGGTTAAACGGGTAACTTAAAAAGTAAAAAAAGAAGGGTTATTTAAAAAGATAAAACAATGAAAGTGAGGCAGACCACATCGAGGGCATATGTATAACGCCTCGTGGTTCATAATTAACAACACAATAGACGGAGTGTGAAGTACGGAGGGGTGACAGATTGAGTATATAATATAACAGTAACAGCAAGAAACGAACATTCCGAGGCCTATTTTTTCATCAACTCTATCTTAAAACAAATTTAAATATTTTCATGGGGATTCACCACGTAAAGGAATCCGCCAATACTATAAAAATGTACTTTTATTAATCAGTAAAAAGGTAAAATAATGTGGACATGTGACAATGATAGCTAGCAACAATCATTGATATATGTGCACCATAAGTCATACATGCAGAAAAAAAGTAATATAAAATACAGAAATACATAGAGAAACTGATACAATGCAAAGTTTCACACTATAATAACTAACATCATTATTATCACTAATCGTTATCTTAGTATTATAAAAAAAAATAAACAGATAGAATTAATATTATCATAAAGAAAAAAAAGTGGTTATACCTTTGAGAAGCCATTAGGCATCTCGTGCACAATACACCCAGAAGGAAGTCTCCGAGATATGAAACCATCCCTTCCTGCATCCACAGACACATCCACCACAGCCCAAACACCCTCCGCTTGCTGCCTGCAAAACCGAATGAACCTCGCTTGTCTAGCCGGTACTAAAGGCGACACCAGTTGAATCTCGGCTTGCATCTGCAAAAAGATTCAGTCTTTATAAGCTTTTCGAGCCTCATATATTATAAATTTAGAATCAAGATTTAGAAAAACGGCTTACAAGCTGAACAACCCCGTTTCTTGAATCACCATTACCAACCGAGATCACATCGATCATGCTACTACTTCCTATCATACCCAGAAACATATCTCTCCACCGGTTCTACATAATCAATTATGAAGATTTAAACATAAAACAATGAACATTAAAGTTAATATTGAATATATGAACTGAAAGATTTGACACATACTGCATCAAGCAATGCCTCTACAAGCGCTAAGCTATTGATCATCACAACCCCATTAGCCCTCGAGGCCTCGGAGACATAACCGTGTGGTTTCATACCAAGACAAAGGGGAAAAGTCCTTAAATACTCGTCTAAATCGAGCACTTCACCACCACCTTCTATACTCCCGATCCATAGCGGGCTATTAACCTGACCAAGTTTCATAAGTTCATCCATGGCATTCAATGCAAGATCTAAAAACATATTCTTTTCATACGGGATATCGATCCCACCACCACCACCAGCAGACCCCATCATTCCTGGTCTTGAAGGCGACATTAAAGGTAAAGCATTCGACATCCCGTTGCTAAAATCAAGACTCATTGGATGTAATCCTACATCCATTGGGTTTAAACCATAACCATTTCTCCCGACAGCGAGTTCCAAGTTAGAACTCCCCATTCCATGAGGTAATGAACCACCAAAAGACGATAAAGGACGGCCCAAAAACTTATTAGCAAGAATAGATATCCGGCTGAGTTCGTCCCGTAATCGGGCGTTCTCGATTCTAAGATGGTGTTCATCGATAGGAATGTCTCCAAGAATCGCCTGCCCGCCACAATTATTGCACACCGGAGCCCGAATAGCTTCTTTCATAGCTATGTTTTCAATCCGAAGCTTATCGTTTTCTTGTTTCAAAATCGCATTTTCATGGCGCTCCAATTGGGTCTGGAACAATGTGGTTATAAAATGTTAGTTTGTAACCAAAGATCTGTTAGGAGATAACTAAAGAAACAATAATTAACTAGTTAATCACCACCTTCATTTGAGTTCTTCTGTTCTGAAACCAGAATTTAACTTGCTTGTTTTCCAAATTCAGCTTCTTTCCAAGTGCCAGTCTTTCTTTCTCATCAGGATGAGGATTATCTTTAAAGGAACTATCACCACAAACAAATATAAACATTGCATCAAAATACAAACAAATCTTATAATTAATGGCTGAAATTATTAATTAAACATATAGATTACGCTTCAAGTTCTTGAATTTGGTAGGGAGTGTGGCGGTGATATTTCTGTCTCCGGCGAGAACTGGAAGAGGGGCCAGGGGGGACGTCTTGTTCATCTCCAGAAGCACCTTCTAAATTATCACTTCCACCAGACCTGCTTTCAGATCCATCTCCTCTAACCCTTACAAGAGCTCCTTCAAAGTTTTCCAACCCAATATGATCTCCAAGTCCTTCCATCTTGGGCTTCTGCTCAAGTCAACAAATTAAATTACTACACAGAAGATATTAAAAAAACAATATAACAGAAATTAAAAACACTCGACTTTCAGTAAATTATTGGGAAAATAAAGACACAAACCCAAGGATATAAATGTTAAATATAAGAAAAAATATAGAAAGAGGATCAAATGCATACTAATGCAAGAGAGAGTGATTGTGAGTTATAAATAGGCTGTGGAATAGTTGAAGTGATGAGTTGTGGTTGAGAAATAGGAGCCCTATGCAATGGCATATTGTTAAAAGAACCATCAGCCACCACCATTCTTGAATCCCCACCACCACCATAAAACCCCCCAAAACTCATCAAGAAAATGGATTTAACCTTTTTTTCCACACAAAGATCGAATCTTTATCACTATTTCGAAATGGGTTTGATCTTTAGATTCAATCTCTCATCCAATCACCACAAACCCAGATCAAGAATGTGTGTGTGAGTGTGTGTGGGGGTGGGGGTATGTTAAGAGTGCAACTACAGTCTCTTAAATTCACATACAACAACCAAAAGCCACAAAAATTTAAGACTCCCCAAAGGGGTGGGTACAAGACAACCAAAACCCTTACTCCCTTGCGTTAATTCCCACTCTCAAAACCCTAGACTCTGACAGAGAGAGGTTGACCGTTTAGCTGTCATCTGCGAAGATGGACCCATTTAAATGTACCAAAGGAAAATAATAATAATAATAATCACTTTGAAAAGAAAAAGATTGTTGCATTGCATCAACCCACAAGTAAAGAAAACTCTAAAAAGGGGGTAACAATTTCAAAGAATGAATTTTGACTTTTTGGCAATGTTACAGAAATAGAGAAAAAGAAGACCAGTTGACTCCCTTTCTCACAAGTAATCTAGAAAAACACCCAAAGAGAAGAAATTTTAGAATATTTTTATTGTTTTTTAACTCAGCATCAAAATAGTAAATAAATATAAATAATAAATAATATTCAGAAGCAGATAGATACAAAGTCTCAGATTCGTGGACCTCCCTTTCAATTGTTTTTATATTAGTTTCTTGAAATCGGAGATATATACAGTAAAACACCCAGAAATTAAAAATCAAGAACAAGAATCAAGACAGTGATTCAGATCAATACCGATAGGGTTAAA
Organism: Pulicaria dysenterica; assembly: GCA_947179395.2. NCBI lineage: Eukaryota > Viridiplantae > Streptophyta > Magnoliopsida > Asterales > Asteraceae > Pulicaria > Pulicaria dysenterica. The sequence continues at coordinate 98,515,725 of OX359288.1, forward strand.
TTATAGCTAACTTACAATTAAAAGTGACGGAATGAATGGCGGAAAGAATAGAAGAGAATAATCTTGATTTGGGGATAATGAAGAATTAATTAAAACCCTAAAAGAGAGGTGAGAGATATGGGTAAATGAAGTCCATGAAAATGGTGTTTGATTGAGTGTGTGAATTGTGAATGATGATGATGGGGAGGTCGGGGGGTAGGGGGCGGCCTTTGTTTTAAAAGGACAGTGGTTCGTGATGTCCGCCCACGGTTCATTGATTTCAGACGCGTGCGAGTAGTATGCGCGTGGTGGTCGTTTCTGCAACCTTATTGGGTATTTTCTTGCATATCATTATTGCAATTAAAACCATAAATAACGTTGGAGACTCCATTACAAAGAGAGGTTATCTTACTAATTATTCTTCTTACTCAAAAGATGAAAGCAAGTGTTAAAATCAATAGAGGATATGAGAAAAGATAATTAGTGGAGTTCGCATGTCATTTTATGGTGAGTAGAAGAATAAAGTAGGAGGAAAAAGTAGAAGGATATATATCATTTTTGTTACAAGATATACTAGCATTACATCCGCTTAATATAATATACTAGCATTACATCTGCGTAATGTGATAGAGTTTAAATATCTATTGCTCAATAATTTTGTTTTTGTAAACAATGATGATATATTTCTTTTTGAAATTATCATTGATCTGAAGTATATAATTCAACGAGAGTATTGCATCATAATTCCATTTAATTTAATTACATTGATTTGATTTTATTAATTTATTATAGAACTTTTAGTAATCAAAACATTATATAAATTTTTTTTAACTCCACTTAATAATTACTTCATTTAAAAGTTTTAAGTTTACGACTATGATTTCATGATTTATTTAAGTTTTCATAATTTACTAGGGTTCTATAAAATACATAAATATTTGTACTACTTAAAGTTTAGAGAATAAGACTTTTAAGAGAGAGTGTATTAAATGCATTACATATTAGTATAGATGAAAATTTAACTTGTTCTTACTATATACTACTATTTTGTCCTTCTACTCACAAAAAGATAACACATGTAATTCTTTACTCTCTTTTCTCACCTTCTCAATTGGTCTAGACACGTGCATTTGATCTTATCAGTATGAAGATAAGTACAAAGATATATTCATACCATTCTAGTATATTTTGCTTCACTACTTATCCTTTTTTCTTCGTAAAAAAAATCTCATCCTTTTACTCTTTGAATTAGGTTATGAGCACTCATTCTTTTACATCTTTCTTGTTTTATCAACGCCATATCACCTTTTCATTTTATATTTCTTTCCAACCCTTTACTTCACATTCATCCCTCTCAGCCCTCTCTTTAAAAAAAACTTAAGAAAGTAGAGAGATGGGGAAGGGGGAGAGAGTGTGTGTGCATGCCCACCGGGGAGGGGGGTTGAATAGTCTTGTGAGGGAGGTGACCCTTGAGCAGAGAAAGGGGCGAGGGCGTTGCTTCCCATCCCCCTCCCTCCTACAGGTTGGGTGTGCCCTACATTAAGAGTTTCGGGTGTACTTATGCCACATGGTTCAATGGTTAATGTCACATCAACGCACACCCGTAATATTTCATCTTTACTACTGCATGTTTCAACCCAGTAAATACACACACTCCACATATTTAATCCTAAAAATATCCATTTTCTCTCTTTTCTTCCTCTTTTCCTCATATTTTCTCTCTCAATTGGTGTTAAAATATTAAGAAACCATGCGTGAGCTCGGTACCGAGATGGTGGGGGTGATGTTGCGCTTTAGTACCAACCGTCAACTCAGCATACCGAAAAGTACACTTAATGCTCTAAAACAGTGGCGGATCTAAAAAAATTTATAAGGGTATGCACTTTGTAATAGAATTAAGCATTAATTCATCGGTATAGTTAATAACAAATTTAGTGTTTTTTGTACGGTTTTTTCGGTTCGGGTTTTCAGTTATATTAAACAACTAAGCGAGGACCCAACAAGTAAGTCAAATTTATGTTTCTTTTGCCCGTTTGGGTTTTCGGTAATATAAAATCTAGAAATTATTGTTTCGCTTCCAATTTATTTTTCTAAGCCACTTTTTTTACATTCATTGTTTCTTTAATTGATAACTAAATAAGTAAAAATAAAAGAGAGGTGATCTATTATTATATTATTTACTTTTGCTTACCATTCTACTTACAAGATTAATAAACGTGTTAAAATCAATAAGAAAAGTTGAGTAAAGAGAATTAACAGATTTTAAATATCATCTTACCGAGAAGCGAGTTTCACTATAGCCAAGAAGTGGAGAAGGGAGAAGGAGGTTTGGAGTTGAAACTGATTTTAAGAACTAAACAAGGGTTTTGCCATTAGAGTTTGAACTGTTTTTTAACTGGTATGCATATACCATTTCTTTCCTTTTTTATTACTTGATTTTGGAGTTCATATCAATTACAACCTCTATAAATCAAAGATTATCGCCTTATCGGCCAAAATTTCATATGGGCTTTTTCCATATTTATTTTGGGTACAAGTTTGTTGTTCTAAATTGTAAGGGTGTGCTCTCATTTTTTTAAGGGTATGCACTATATCTAAATGAACTATTGAATTTTTTTTTTTTTAATTTGTAACACTAACTTCTTATTTTCCAGGGTATGTAAATGCATACCCTATTCCCTTAATAAATCCGCCATTGCTCTAAAAAGTGTATTAAAGTTGAAAGTGTAGATAAGAAAGAAAAGTGAATTATACATGTTATTATTTCTTGTGTATATTCTCGTTTTAATTTTACAAACAATTGTAAACAAAATTCATAAAAATATGATTTACATATAAAACGCATTTGTAGACAGAAAATTTCTATATCTTTTTAGTAAATTTTGTTATATATTTTCTTACTTATTAGAATAATATGTCAAAAATAATGTATAATAATATGTTAAGAACAATGTATGAGATGTCAAAAGAGGATTAAAATAAATAATGACTATGAATATTTACTAAAAGCATATAATATTTTATTTTTGGTTAATCAACTTTTATAATGAAAGTATTTATTAGTTTCTTTACATTTATTTCAAAATAAATATCCTATGGAATAGAAACATGTTGTGGTCTAGAAATTTTGCCTATTTATTTAACTCGGAATATTTTTAGGAATTATACATTTAATTCAATATTCATTTCTTTTTTAATGTTATTATTGATAGAATGCGAAAAACAGAGTGATTTTGCAAGTAGACTATAATTTTAAAATGAACAAATTGATAATAATCTTGGAATGGAAACAAGTTTATTATGTTAATAACCTTGTTAACTATGGTATTATTGTATTTCATAAATTAACTAAAAAACGTACATATGAGGATGTAAGAACATTGAATATGGTTAGTTTTTAGACAACTTTGGATTAATTTATTTGCTTTGTTTTGTTTAGTTCAGCCTCTTAAATTAACCATTTGACCTTTTAAACATGTAAAATAATCTGATACTCTTTGTTATAAACTACAAATAAGAACCCAATTAATTATTATTTCTTGTTAAATTATTTTTCAAGCTTTTTTGTCTCATATTAAGAACTTACGTTATTAAATATGACTAGTTTTTACTTAAAATAACATTATTAATAATTGTAACTATTTATTAAGGAAAATATTACGTTTTAAGAAAAATCGAATAACTTTAACGTTGTCAAAATCGAAAAGCACGGTAAAAAAATAATTTACAACATAGCAAACAATCCTTTAAACATAAATGTGTGTATAAAACATTAAATGCTTGAAAAGTATCAAAATATACATATTTATTTGAATTAATATCGAATTGAACTCCCTAATATCAATATCCTTATGTAAATAAATGTGCACATGAAAAGGTCGATCGCTTTAATACTATATGAAAATACTTTCCTACTCAGATTTTTGCTTATGTCACACTAATACTATATGTATTTACTAGTTTATTTACCTGTGCACGTACGTGTATTATAGAAATAAACTTGAAATACAACAAATTAAATAGAAAAATCTTTCAAGTAGGTCAATTTATATCAGATATTACATTACAATATACAATGATGACCATAAAAGATAAATGATCATATAATTCATCATCATCAGCTACAAATAAACCCATCGATTGGGTAAAAATCAATTAATCATTATACACATGATTGATTTGAAACCCATAACATTGAATCTATTAAAACATCGTATAGGATGATGACCTGAGTGCTGAAATCAAAAAAGAATAGATGAAAAACACATAAGAAGAAACCGTAAAATCTAATCTGATAAAGATAAAACATGGGAGAAGCAAATCTGGAAGAGACCGGATGAACACGAGCGAACATGAAGAGGATATTTTTTGAATAGATGGGATGAGCAAACCTTGAAAGTTCCATGTAGAAAACATGATGAACGACGAAAGTTTTGAAACAGTGCCTGGGCTCGTTTGAATGCAAATCGTAGAAGGAAACTTACATAAGGAGGCCACCTTCCTTGCCACAAAAACCAAAAATAGTAAAGGACCACTTCATAATTTCATATTAACCATAGAAAGTAGAAACTGAAACTTTATAAAAACCAAAAGTTTTTAGGATTTTAAAAAAGGGTTTAGTATCAAAAAGTGTATCGAACTTGTCACTTTTTGCTATTGTGTATACCCAATTTTGAAAACTACCATTTAGTGTATCTAACTTGCCAAAACTACCATTTTATATATCCGAAAACCTTCTAAACAAGTTGCAGGTAATTTTTTGAATTTTGATTTATTTCTAAATTCCATTTCACATTTACACTTGCCATGTCATTAAAACTTTATTTATCAAATGCCATGTCATTTTTAATCTATTTTTATCAATAAGATGAAGAACACTATGAACATAAGAACACAAGAACATCAAGAAAGAACTCAGATCTGAACAATAAATCCATAAAGAACATCATCGAACTGATTTGAACAAGCATTGAGCATAACAAAATCTAAAACAGATCTGGAAAAACAGAAAACATGATCTAGAATCCTAAGAACAACAACGATTGATGTGGAAATTTAAACAGAAAACAAGACATGGAATCCTCAGCAAAAATGTAACGAGAACGATTGATGAAGATGAAGCAAATATAGATCTAGAATCCTTAGATCTGGGAAGCAAATACAAATCGATGAAGATGAAGCAAATACAGATAGATTAACATATCTGAAACGAAGAACTTACCAAGTCGAACTAACAGAAACCCTAAATCGAACCAACAGAACCCTAAATCGCGTTCATGAAGTTCTTGGCTGAGGTCGATGGTGACGCCTCAAATCGGACCCAAGGCGGAGACGGATGAGGGTGGCGAAGATCTCATAATCCCAAATCGGACCCTAAACCCAAACGGATGATGGTGTCGTGAATCAAATCTCAAGCGACAGATCTGTGACAACCCGAAATCGAAAGAAGAAACAGAATGATCTTTGAAAACCCCTAACAACGATGCACAGATTCATGGTGGTTGCTTGATGAACCCACGATGATGGTGTCTTCGAAACCAGATTTGTCAAAACCCCAGATGATCGATGGAAGCCTGATGATCGATGGTTCCTGGTGATGATCAATGGAGAATCGATGAAAGCCTGATGAGCGATGGAGAATCGATGGAGAACCTGTGTTCCTGATGATGAATCGATAGAAACAATGAAGCATCTGGGTTTTTGTTTTATTATTATTATTATTATTATTACTATTATTATTATTATTGTTATTATTATTATTATTATTTAATGTAATAGAGAAAGCCATGTCACACATAATCTTTGCCACATCACCTATTACCTTTGCCACGTCACAGGTAACCTTCTATCACAGGTTATGATGTATTAAATGGTAGATTTTAAGACTTGGATATACTAAATGGTCGTTTTGAAAATTGGGTATACACAATAGCAAAAAGTGACAAGTTCGAAACACTTTTTGAAACTAAACCCTTTAAAAAAATATTAAGCATTAAAAATACTTATAAAAAAATCAAATAATTTGTTTTGGTATTGTGCCCTTTAAAGGTTAGCTAAAGTGATAACGAATGTGATCCTAGATAAAACCTCCAAAACCAAGTAGGACTAATTAACAATAATTGTTTATTAGAAAGATAATTTACATATTTACTCTTGGTGTCTACACATAGTTTATGATATAACATTCAAGAACAGTAGCTTATTTTCTCTTGAGGAAACGCCTATTGCACGTGTGGTTACCAAAATATAAGAATATTTATTAAATTAGCAAAACATTTGTTTTACGTATCTATTGAAAGCAAGAAATTTATGAACTTTATGTGTTATGATGCAAACTTAGTATCCACATCATGGAATGCTCCAAAGTTGAAGTTGTATCTAATGCTTAATCTAACCATTAGGAACTATATTTGAGAAATATTCAATCTATTCAATATTGAAAGTAATGAAGCCTAACTCACATACTAATATGCCCGTGGTGAAAAATCTAAAACATAGTTCAACAAATCAATCATGTTGGGTTCATTTTGCAGCAAATTAAGGAAATACAGTGATAACTAAGAAACTATAATATATCATATTATTTGCAACCATTTAAAATTCATCGGACATTCGGACTTGTATTATAGCATTCATTCATTGTAGTTTCAATTCAAAGGGATATACATGTTACTATGTTAGTTCTTCTAACACATTAAAATAGTAACATAAAGAATAAAATAGTTTTGAGTACCTATTAGCAGCAGCTTGGCTTGTGACTTCAAACCAAGTTGATGAATCTTAAAGAAGAAAAGTATAGTAACAAATTATGGATATAAAATACATGGCACCAAATCGATCTCAAACAAATTGAAGAAATGAAGGAGCGGGTATATATATAGAGGAGGTAGAGGATGGAGCCAAAACTTGGTGATGATGAGCTAACCAAACTCCATATGAGGATAAGAAGATAGGAACAGAAATAAGGATTTGCATAAACAGTGAACTAATAGCCAAAACATAAAGACCATTATCTCATATACAAAACGGAAAAAATAAAGAAGATATATATATGAACAAAAAGTATAACATGTACCTGTGAGTCCATGAAGATGAGTGAAAGCTATAGGAAAAACGAATGCAGAGAAGTAATCCCAAATTGTGAACCCTATCGAGCGTTCTCATAATGGTTGAAACGTTATATCTCCTACCTTTGGACCAAAAATTTCACCATTTGAGCTAACATTTATATGGTTATTCAATAAAACAACTCTCTGGTCCTAAAAAATTAAACCCCAATAATCTATAATCAAAACCCATAAAATATTCATAAAAATTAGCATGATAAATCAAGAACAACTCAAGGACAAACCTTTCGTAAATACTGGTTAATGAACCCAAATCACGCACCAGAACCCTCTCATCTTTCTTCTTTGCACTAACAAAATAAGATAATCCACATAATCTCTGCGAAAACAACTCTAAATAAGAACTCAAGAAGAGCTCAATCAATTGAAGGGTCACTACAGAAAACCTAAACATCTTCCAAAAACAATAAACTTCAAGAAACACAAGAATGCAAAGTGTTCCATAAAATAAAAAACGCATGAACTCTAAGGACAACAACTGTTTGAAGAACATTCCATAAAATGCAATAATAATAACAATAATAAATAGACTGTATCGTTATATAAATGAAAAAGATCTGGTTCTAAAACCATACGCCGTACCTTTCCAATTCCAACAACACCAAGAACTATAGTTGCATCAGATCATCCATATAGTGTGGCATATCTCAAAGGAGCTAAGAGATAAATAACGATTTATGGCAATTTATAATATGCAGAAAATAAATAAAAGTTCAATTAGGAGATAAGGAAATTAATCGGGTTAAGAGGTTGTGCGGGTTAATTTTAACCCGCGTGTTTTGTTAAATCGGGTAAAAGGATGAGGGTTTCTAAAATTGTTTTTGACAATTGAGTAATTTTGCAATTGAGGGTTCATATTGCTTGATTGAGGTTGATTTAATAGTTATTTATATATTATTAGTAAGCCTTATATATATATATATATATATATATATATATATATATATATATATATATATATATATATATATATATATATATAGGGTAAGGTTAAACAAAGAACCCCCCTTAAACAAAGAACCTAAAGAACCTCCCTGGTGATGACATGTGTCACATAGTCTAGGGGCAAAAAGGGAAATTAAAAAAAAAAAAATCGGCGCCTACAGCCCCAAGCAAATCCCCCCCAACAAACTTAAAAAAAACCCCCAATTACTTTAAATGATCATAACTCGTTCGTTTTTAACAATTTTAACAAAAAAATTATACCATTAGATTCAGTTTTTCGTCCTCTTTCAAACAAGACCGGACTTGATATATTTCTGAAACTTTTTTTTTTCAAATGCAAAGTTTGCATTTTGAGCTGGGTTCATTCAAACTCAAAATGCAAAATCCGTAGTTTGCATTTTGAGCTGGGTTCATTCAAGCCCAAAATGCAAAATTCTTAAATGCTTGATTCATTCAAGCCTAAATGCAAATGCAAAATTTGTAATTTGCATTTTGAGCTGGGTTCATTCAAACTTAAATGCAAAATGCAAAATCTGTACAGAACATGCAGAATGCAAAATCTGTACATAACATGCAGAATGAAGAATGCAGAATGCAAAAAACATGCAGAATGAAGAATGCAGAATGCAAAAAACATGCAGAATGAAAGAATGCAAAATGCAAAACACATGCAGAATGCAGAAATGCAAAAAACATGAAGAATGCAAAATGCAAAAAACATGCAGAATGAAGAATGAAGAAAGCAAAAAACATGTAGAATGCAAAAAAATGCAGAATGCAAAAAACATGTAAAATGCAGAACGTAAATCCGTATAAACATGCAAAATGCAAAAAACGAAAAACGCAAAATTTATGATCTGAGACGAACCATTTGCGACGACCGCAATGTCATTAGCGACGACTTTGCTTATCTGCGACAACAGATTTAACTTCATCGTCGCTAATTTCTGATCTGAGACGAACCTTTTGCGACGAAATTCAGCTCATTAGCGACGACATTCAGATTATTAGCGACAACATTCAGCTCATTAGCGACGAGCTGCCAAAATGCAAAAAAAAAATGGGTGTTTTCCTGTACAGCGCCAAAATGCAAAAAAAAAAAAATCATTTTCAATTTTTTTTTAGAAAAGTATAGGAAGAGTGATCTTGTTTGAAAGAGGATTAAAAAACTAAAAGAATGGTATAATTTTTTTGATTAAATTCACAAAACTTAAAAAGTTATGGCAATTTAAAGTTTTTGAGGTTTTTTTTTTAAATCGTGGGTGTTGGGGGCGATAATTACATTTTTGCTCTATTTTTCCTAAATTAATACATAATAATTACAGTTTTGCCATCGATCAATCTCGTCCATTGATATTCATGATCTAAAGGTTCAGATTGGTTCTTTAGGTTCTTTGTTTAAGGAGGGTTATTTATTGATCCAATTTATATATATATATATATATATATATATATATATATATATATATATATATATATATATATATATATATATATATATATATATATATATATATATATATATATATGATTAAAGCAAGACACCTGAGCAGCCATAAACTTGAGTGACTCAACCATCTTGCACTCAATGTGAAATAGCTCAATTTTCTTTTCAATTCAAGATTTACCCATTTCCACCTACGCATCAAACAGAAAGTAATCTTACTATGCAATGGACAAAAGATTTATCAAAAGAAAATACGATAATGGGATAAAAATAACTAACACTTGAAATTTTCTTATCTCACCAAACTACAAAGAAGCTTGCAACTCCTCATCTTCACTCACCAACTTTTGGTTGAGCAGCTTTGATAATTGAAATCCACGTTCACATTGCCATTGATACAATTTATAAAATCAAGTGAAAATTGAAAAAAAAAACACAATTTATAGACTCGTGAATCAACTATTTCATAAATTACCTTTCACAAAATATAGAAACATAGAATCAATGAAAAAAATGTAAATTTGGTAAACGAATGAAAGAATAAAACCTTACATTACAGAAAATGAACAAATTGAGGCATAAACCCAAGAAATCCTTACTTGCGGCATTGTGGCTGTTTGAGAGAGAGCTAGAGAGATATCGAGACTTACATAATATGAAGCGTGAACTGGTACTTGTCGGGCTTTTAGGTTATTGTGGAGTTGTAGATGGAGGGCTAAACCCTAAAATATTAAAACCTAAAATTAATCATCCAGATTGGTTAGGGTTTTCGTATGAGGAGGAACGGCGATAAAGTTAGGGTTTTCGCAGGAGGAGTAACGCAGAGAAACGAATTAGAGCAGCGTATTCGTAAAGGAACCTAAGTATCGGGTTTAGAAATATACCGTATTCAATTTGACCCGCGTGTAAACGATGAAACGGAGCTTTCTAAAATTGTTTTCTAATTTAGGAGGATTGTGAAATTAAGGGCTGTGATTGGTTAATTGAATCCTAATTAATAGTTAATTTTAGTAATTTGGTAAGCCTCTTATATATATATATAGATTTCGACAAAATGTAGGCGATGTAGCCATTTACTTTAGGTTTATAATGTCATATTGAAAAACAATGATGCGTTTAGAAATTTTTATGAGGGTATACATTTTCTAGAGTTGTGTTCAATAAAGTTTATGTAAAAAACATAATCCTAAAATTTTAATTTGCAATCACAAATGATTCAGTATAAAATCACATGTGATTTGTAAAGCATCACATGTGAATTACGAAAATGTCCCTCCGCCCAAAAAATTTAGAATGCAATATGGATCATTGTGTCATAATTCAAAAACTAAAACTAATATCTTAAAACTATGAATTTAGTATACACTATATTGAACATTCTATATACTTTCTAATACAAATGTATATTATCTAATTTTTAATATAACTAATAAAATAGGTTATATGTTTTTGGTTGACGATTTTGGGCTCTATAAACAATGAAACCTAATAAAATTAACCAAGTAGTAAAAGCATAATATTTACATAACTCGTATTTTTATATTCCACTATCATATTGTTTTCTCTGTGAAGACTTTTTTTTGTATTGATAGTGTAGAACTCTTAAAAACTAAACTAAAAATACAAGATTATTAATTAGGAAGAGTGTCAAAAAGTAAAGAATGATAAAGTACATTCTAACTTTTAACTAGTTTTATTATAATGCAAAAAACTAAAATAAAAGAAAAACAAGACCTTAAAGGCTTAAACTCTTTTAACTTTTTTGGAGTTATAGCCTGTTTCTTCTGCAGTCTTGGTCATCTATTGTAAATGAAGAAAAGCAAATATAGTTATATTGTACAATGTCACTTATCTCATGCATGTCCATGAGTTTGTCCCACTTGCCAACAATTATATTACTATCATTTAAAAAATAAAAACTATATTACTATCGTACTATAAGTATACGATACAAACACTCGTCTTCTCTTAAAAGTTTTAATAGACAATAGCAATCAACAATATAAAGGAAATAGATAGATAAAGAAAGATCGAGGGTCAGGGGTTTTCATTTTATATTGGCAATCGTATGCAAAGGGTCTAAAGTAAAGAGTCATTTCATCTAATTATTATTTCAAAAGTTAAAGGGCTAGACTGATTAGGATAACACTCGTATTAACCGGTTTTGTTTCTTCTGATTTTCACTCTCATAGCTCTTTCTTCATTCTATTTCCTTCACGGGCCATGAAGTGTTGTCATATATGGATTATAATCATATGAGTTTTTTCAATTCTACAATAGTTTTTATTATGGATTGAATTTTATTACAACAAATGGATTTTATTTATTAAGGATAGGCACTCCTCTTTAATAGGGTATGAATCTCCATTAAATGAGCTATAAAAAAATTGATAGTTTTTAGCACTGTTATTGTTTCTTTCAGAGCATGTAAGTGCATATCCTCACTTATCAATATATACGTCTCTGTTAAAAGATAATTATATTTATTTAATAAGGTTAGAGGGTGTTACAACACATAATTAGGTGGTGTTACCAACATCTAACTTTTGATAGTGTAAATTCACCTTGAGGTAATACTTATGTTTATTAATTTGATATAGTTAGACACTAATTTGTTTATATTTAATTAGTTCAAATCCTCTTGTAAACATACGGGTAATCATAAGTATTTGTGTGAAAGTTTTATTTTACATTCGTTTAACTAAATATATTATTATTTTGTATAAACGAAAGAAATAACTCAATCTGAAACTTTTTAAGACTAAAAACATTTATATTAATATTAGTTGACATAGAAAAGTAAATTATGACAACTTAAAAAAATGATGTAATATATAATGGCGATAAATTTTGTATTATGTAATAAACATAGATAAGAACAAACAATATAAATGTATATTTATTTTGATGTAGCCTAATGTCTAGTGGAATTATTTCTAAATTAATCAAGTGAATATTAAATTTAAATTAAAGAAATAATTCGATGCAAATTAAATTACTTTAAAGTCAAAATTGATCATTTACAATCAAAACTGAGTTTTAATTTTGGGTTTAGTTCTTAAAAGTACACCGAAGTTGTCACTTTTTGCTATTGTGTATACCCATATTTAAAAACTCCCATTTAGTACATCAAAGTTCTTAAAACTATCATTTAGTATATTGGGTTACCTGCTAAGCAGGTAACGCTGATGTGGCACCTTGTTTTGCTGATGTGTCGCCTTATTTGGAGCTGACTGGATAATAATTGTTTAAAAATAATTGATAAATAATAATAATAATAATAATAATAATAATAATAATAATAATAATAATAATAATAATAATAATAATAATAATAATAATAATAATAATAATAATAATAATAATAATAATAATAATAATAATAATAATAATAAAGACTATTGATTTGTGCATTCAAGGGGTCTTCAACCTCCATCGATATATTCCATGGCGGCGATCTACACTTCTGTTCAGCAAGAACTCCATGGCGGCGATCTACACTTCACCACCGATATGCACTTCACCACCATCGCTCAAGAACTCCACCGATTTGCACTTCACCGTTTCATCTTCATCCTCCACCATCATCTTCATCCTCGTTTCTTTCTACTGTATGTGCAACACCAGCGTGAAGCAATCACCGATCTGCACTTCACCAGATTCGTACGTGTTCCTTTCATCCTCATTTCTTTCTACTCTAAATCTGTATTGTACGTGCGACACCAGCGTTTCTTCGTGGAAGAACTAAAAAAAACCCTAGCCGGGTTTGTTGCTGCATGCGACACCAGCGCCTTCAACACCATCGTTCCAGATCTAGGGTTTTTGGTCAGATCTAGGGTTTATGAACACCATCGTTCCAGATTCTTGGCACCATCGCTGGAGGTAAGTTCAGATTTGGGTTTTTGGGCGATTTGAGGGTTCATACGAGATTTGGGGGTTTTGTACGATTTAGGGTTTGTTCATACGATTGTTTAATTCAATTAATGTTTCTGGGTTTGTTTAATTCGATATGTTGTTTAGAGGGTTTAGTTTGATTCATGTTTCTGGGTTTAGTTCACAGATTTGTTCTTCATGTATCATGTTTAATGTTTCTGGGTTTAGTTCACATATTGTTTAATTAATTCGATTCATGTTTCATGTTTAATCTGATTGTTGTTCATGTTCTTCATGTTTAATCTGATTGTTGTTCATGTTTAATGTTTCTGGGTTTAGTTCACAGGTCTGTTCTTCATGTTCTTCATCATCTTCATGTTCTTCATTGTTTAAAATAAAAGTGGTAAATATGATGTGGCAAATACATGTGGCATTTAGAAACGTTAAAATAAATCAAAATTTTCAGAATTACCGGTTACGTGCTTACCCAATACATTAAATGGTAGTTTTATGAACTTTGATGTACTAAATGAGAGTTTTTAAAAATGTGTATACACAATAGCAAAAAGTGACAATTTCGGTGTACTTTTAGGAACTAAACCCTTTAATTTTTATTAGAACAAATTTTTAGAATTTAGTTTTATATATATGAGGGATTAGAATTTTCTAATTAAAGTAATGCAAGTAATTCGTTTACTTATATTATTAATTAATAATAAATCCATTCTAGAATGCAAAATTTGAGTTAGGATAGATTAATGTTCTTGTTGAAGATAACTAAGAATTAAGAATTCAAATTAGGGATAGTAAAAAAAAACCGTATCAAACAAGGAAAATCAAACTTAATTGTGTTCAAGACTTCAAGTCGGGTTGGAGAGGTCCTTTTTGAATTAGGGCGTCACGGATTTTTCAGAGTCATCTTAGTGACTGAGGTACGCTAACCTCACCCTAATTTGTTAAAAGAGTTACATATTTACTTCTGTCAAAAGAAGTATCGAGAAAGGTTTTATATCAATAAATAAACCTTCACATGAAAAATCAGTATGAACGTAAATCATTGTGATTTACATTAAAAGCCTAAGTGAACATATGTATTATTCGAACAGACAAACACATTACCATTAGCAAGTTTGAATATAATTTTAATTAACTAAATAATAGTTTTAAAGAATTATAATTAACCAACAGTCTTTTCTTATTCTAAACATAATAATTAAGATTAATTGAAGCTGTAAATATATGTGTGCGCACAAATTATATGAATAGTTAAATGCAAGAAATTATAATTAGAACACCAATAATGTAAAACGTAATAGGATATCACTCGTCAGGGTTATGCTATATATCTCTTTATTTTCTTTTCCCAGCAATATGTCCATATTACATATAACATATTATTATATAGGATTTAGTTTTAAAAAAATTATCAAACTTGTCACTTTTTGCTATTGTGTATATTCATCTTTCAAAACTACCATTTAATATATCAACGTTTTGAAAACTACCATTTAAGACATTGAGAAACCTATTCTCTAGGTAGCAAGTAACTTTTTTTATTTTTCTTTTTTTTATAATTCCACATCGGTAAATGATTGTCACGTGTGTATTTATCTTTGAAAAATCCTATGCCCAAATTCAAAAGGATGAAGGTTTGAAGATTTGTTCAAAGAAGATGAATCTAATGAAAAACGGGTGAATCAACTGAGCAAATGAAGAGCAGGAATAAGTATCCTCAACACTTATACAATATGAAGAACAGATAAATCGATACAGGATTTATACATCATCTTCAATATGAAAAACCCTAAATATGAAGAACCCTAAATACGAACATCATCTTCAATAAACACACAAGATTTCGATACACTCAAACAAATGAAGGCTACAGAGCACATTGATTTATAACAGATGAATCGGAACAGTAGATCAAAAAATAAATCGAATGATAGCACTCCAACAAACGAAACCCTGAATCGGATAGGTTTGATGAAACCATAAACATACCTTCGTAATCGCGTTCAAAACCAAGATCACGTTCGAAACCCAAATTGCGTTCGAAAGCCAGATCGCCGGAGAACAAATGAAGATGAAGCATCAATCCCTAATCGCGTTCGAAACCCAGATGTGTCTGTCGAAATCCTGACTCGCCGGAGAACAGATGAAGATCTAGCATCAAACCCTAATCGCAATCGCCGAAGCAATGGTGTTCGTATGTAACCTAATCTCCGAAACCCTAACTCGATTCTTGGCGATGGTGGCGAGAGGTTTACGGTGCAGTCGATGGTGGCGATGGTGATGTTCAGATAAATCGATGGTGATGTGCAGATAAATCAATGGTGATGTTTAGATTTGTTCTCATGGTGATGTTCATCTTCTTGGAGAATACCTATCGCCTGAGAACGCAAATTAAAAAGGAACTTATTATTTTTTTTGTTGTTAAATTAATTAATATTAATTTCATTTGGAATTATTTTTAAATTGAAAATTACATGTCATCTCCCAAATCATCTGCCATGTCACTGAAACTTGTTCCACATCATCAAGTAACTTGCTATAGCAGGTATGCTACATAAATTGGTAGTTTTGAAAAATTGAGTACATTAAACGGTAGTTTTTAAAAATGGATATACACAATAGCAAAAAGTGACAAGTTTTGTATATTTTTCGAAACTAAACCCTATTATATTTTTATATATTATACAATAAATATAAGATAATTTAACTTTACTCTTGACCACTTTAACGCTGTGTTCCCAACTTTAATTTTCTAAAGAATAGAATAGATTTGAGAAAAATTTAAAAACGTTGTATGTTTTCGAGTTAGTTATTTTATAGAGAGAAAGGGAATGGTTTAAAATAAAATTTAGTACATTTTTTCTCCTAAAGTTTTTCTCGAAAAAATAGTAGGATTTGTAAGAAAATTAAAGGAAAATCTTTATGATTTTTTGTAAGTAACGAAATTATCTTTAATCATAATAAATAATTTTAAAAAATAAGCGTATTATCATTTCTCCCAATTTCATTTCTTTTTTTTACGCCTCGAGAACATAAAAAATCATAATAATTATCATTTTTTTCTCCCGTCAATTTTGTTTTCGATTCTTTTATTTCCTTGATGTATCCCGGAAACATAAAGCGGATTTTGACGACAATATATGTTTAGTCGCTCTCTTTTTTCAATAAACCTGGTCTTAATCGCTCTCTTATTTCAATTAACCCATCATTGTTTCTTACCACAAAATTTTAATTGTGTTGTTTGTTGTTGTAGTTCTATGTTGTAAGGATCTGTGGAAACTAAAAGGGGGGGTTGAATAGTTTCTATGACCTCTTTTTCGATTAATTTAAATTAAATGATTAAATATGGGACACAAGAGAAACAAACGTTAGTAGATATAAAATAATAGATATATGACTTGAAAGAAAATATGCAGAAATAAAAGATGCTTAAAATATATAAATATATATAGTAGTGCTTATATATATATATCTTGATGAATGTACCAGATATATATATAAGATGCGTGAAATGTAAAATGCAGAAAGTATATAAATACGTATATGTAGTAATATATATATATATATATATATATATATATATATATATATATATATATATATATATATATCTTGATTGTAAGTACCAGATGTATATATATAAGTGTTTATATTTATATTTATTATAAGTAAATATATATATATATATATATATATATATATATATATATATATATATATATATTAATATATATAGTAAGACAGAAATTTAAATGACAGAAATAAATAAATAAAAGAAATAAGAAATAAAGTGCAGGAATGTAAAATGCAACAAATGTAAATATGCTTGCGAAATTTAAATATGCAAATGCAGATGCAGAAATTTAAAGAGTTAAGGGTTTAGAATATGAACACCAAGATTTTTACGTGGTTCGGTTGAACTCCAACCTACATCCACGCCTTGACCTCCGTCAAGGTTTCCACTAGCAACACTTGCAACAATCTCTTAACCAGGAAGAGATCACCGTAATACAATCACCTTTACGGGTAGATGATAACCACCAAAGATCTATACTAGATCCACCACCTTGTTCTTCACCAAGAACACTTTCTTCTTAACCAAGAAGAATCACCAAGCTCTTCACCAAGAACCTCAAGAACACTAACCAAAACCCAAAACTAAGTGGGGAATAGTCAAACCTACCAAAACACTCAAAGTGTTCTTCACTCAAGAACACATCACTAAGAACAACAAAACACCAACAATGGTGTTTAAACACTAACCTCTCAATACAAGAAAATTTTCGATTTCACTCAAGTGTATATCACTCAATGTATTTTTCTTGCTTCCCTTTTGCTTGATCTTGAAGTGTTGTATAACTCTTACAAATGAAGAACACAACTTCAAGAATCACCACACTCAAATGTATATATTTGAAAATGAAAGATCAAGATATGAAAGTGTGTAGAAGGAGAGAATATCAGATTGGCAAAAGGTGAATTTTGGTATTTATGGGGTTGTATTTATAGAGGAAGAGTGAGGAGAGGTGGGGACATTTGCTGGCCGGACGGTCGATCCCCACGGTCGACCGTGGTGCTTGACCGTGGCAACAGATGTCGTCATCTCGAGTCATTTAAAATTATTTTCTATGTTTTACAACTTCCTCTTTTAAACTGGTATTTTAGAATAAATAAATACCAAAATAAATATCGTTACACTGTGTATTTGGACTGACTTTTAAATGAATTAGGCACATGTCAATTTGGAGGATGACACCTAAGTATTTTTTTATGTACTTTGCAAGATCTCCCAAGATACTCCTTCACCAATCATTGTAAACACAGTATAATAATACATCTTAAGGATATTTATCTTGTATTCTAAAATACATATTTTCACATTTGCCAATTTGTAAAATTATGTTTATTCAAATTTGTTGGCAAGAAGTTATAAACACTTTGTTCCATCGACATATATGAGTTTGACGCATTATGAAACATGTTTATAAGTGAAAAATTATGTTAATAAAAAAATAACAATTTAGAATAAATTTTATTTTTAAAATTTATATTGTCATATTTTATTACAACTCCCAAGTTTCCTTTTTATGAACACACAAGTATATATTTTTATACTTTGATCTTTTATCAACATATATATTTTATTATTTTTTCAAACTTACTATTTTCATATTAACTTGGATATATATATTTTTATCATAATAATATTATTTAAAATTGCATCATCAAAACCAGATATATTAAATATTAATCTTTTGATTGCACTAACAATCTCTCCCTTTTTGATGATGACAATTTTTATTTAATCCAAGTTAATAATTCCATAATATGTTAAGGATAAATAATAAGTGTGATGTTTCAAGAAATTGACCCTTGATGATGAGATTATGTCTTTATGTTTGAATCTTCAAATCAGGTCTTCTTGAAATTTGTTCACTTATTTTTATTCGTTGTACCCTCTTCTGTTGAGTCATCACTTGGATTCTTCTCCCCCTTTGACGTCATCAAAAAGGTTTGATCCCCCTTTTTTTTGTATCTTCAAGTAAGACGACCCTTTAAGCTTGGCTTGATTGCACTAAGATTTGCTCAAGATAAAGTTTTCAAATTTTGAAGAGAGGTATAAATGTTAGTCATAAAGATGATTGCAAAGTTAGAAACAGGATCCTGATTCTGTTTCACGTGATGCTAGTCACCTTATATCATCATTCCTTATGAGCTTCTCAAATTGAGTTAGCTCCCCCTTATTTTAATAATAGTAGCTCCCCATGATTTTCTTTTTCTTTTAAGAAATTATAGCTCCCCCTTTTTGTTTTAATCATTGCTCCCCCTTATTTTAGTAATAATAGCTCTCCCTTTTTTTTAATAACTCCCCCTTATTTTCTTAATCATAGCTCCCCTTTATGCCTTGTACTTTTGAATAATCCTTTAATACTATTATTTTAATAGTGGTTTAATGGAGCATCTCCCTTTTTGAGTATCCACCTTGTAGGGTTGTTAGATATAGGTGTGACATCATCTCACGTGAGTGTACCTATCAACAATTTAATAACAACAACACAAATATTCCAATTCTTGTTGAATTGGGTTAGTAAAGTGTGTTTGGATAAATTTGGCAATCAACCATGAATTGGTTGAGCTTTAATATTTTCCAAGATATTAATATATGAACGAACTGATATATAACATGTATTTAACCATTTGATTTAATATCCATCCAAGTGTGTAATATTGTCTAAATTTTGAATTCTTATGGCATATTAGATTAGTACACATGTAATAAATTTTTTAAAATTAAAAATTTAACTGTTGATGAACATATATGAACAAACGTAGCAAAAATTAGAACAATTGCGGATAATATGCAGAACTGGCAGACCACGGTCGACCGTGGTCAGCCGTGGTCGCGGCCAGCAGACTCCACAAAAACCCACGGTTGCAGTTGTGCAGCCGTGGACGACCGTGATCCTGTTAGTTTGAATTTTTTGCACAATTTCTTATTTAATCAAGAGGTGAACATATTTAGATAAACACACCAAATCCTAAATTACTTTATTTAAGGATAGTTTGAGGAATCCAATATAAGATCCCGAATACACAAACATAAAAGTTAAATTGTTCAAAACACACATAAGATAATTTAAATGGTTTAATTTGAGTAGGATCGTCGAGGCATCGACTTGGCAACTTGAGTAAATGAAGTGCCACCACAACCAAATTTGTCTTGAAGGAAATTAAATAATTTGTTTAGCATAGATGTATTTTCCTTCAAGGCCTTGGTATTCTCCTTCATCTTGTTCGTCATATTTTCGAAGTCTTCTTTTGAAGCATTGCTCCTTCTTCTCGTTGACCCACCAATGTTAGATATCTCCTCTTCTCCTTCTTCTCCTTCTTCCTCATCTTCTCTCCTTGCTCTCTTCGATTTGGATCCTCTCATGGTTCCCATTTTGATAAGGGTTTGGATATAGATTTGTTGTTCCTTGTTGGGAATGCTTTCAACCGAGGGAAGATCAAGGTATTGAAGTAGATGAGAAAGTAGAGTTCCATATGGAAGGGACCGTTGGTTATGGGAGACTAAGCCACTCATCCTTTTGGCCACAAAGTAGGCCATGTCTACGGGTATTTTCTCTTTGAGAGAGTACATGAGGAGTGCAACAACGACTTGGATATCATTATGATTTCCAGCCTTTGAGTAGACATTGTGGCTAATAATTTTAGCCCAAACTTGACATTGAGGAGTAAGGTGAGCACCTATAAGTTTGGTGGTTGACCTAGACACTTCGGGTAAACACAATGAGTTAATCACTCTTTCGGGAGTGATGTCATCATCATTGAGTTGTGAGATATAGGTTAAACTATGCATGTCGGAGTAAAAACGAAGTCCACTAGTAGGTAGTTGAAGAAGGTCACCAAATCCGGCTAAGGTCCAAGTCCATTGACTTGGATACATATTGAGTAGAATCATTATTTCGGTTTCATTAAATTGAAAACCGGCATAAAATTCCCTAATATGACCGGGATGGACAACGTACTACTTCATGATCAAGGAATACATTCCAGTTAAGATGGTTGAAAACTTGCCTAACCTCTTGTTGTTCAAAATCATTTAAGCATACGGTTCTCCCGTAAGTGATGGGTCGGTTTGCAAGAAGAGGACGATTTTTGACAAATTTCTAGGTATCCTAGTTAAAGTAACTTGAGGAGCATTTGGGTGATTTTCTTGGCTTTGAGTTTGGGTTGTTGGTCTTGTCCTAGAAGGGTTTCTCCTAAGATTTTCGGATGATTCGGCTATTTCCTTTCCCTTTGATCTTCCCATGGCTTAGTATGATAAGTGATGAAGAAGATGTAAATGATCTTTGGAAAATCCTTTGCCGGAATTCTTGAAAAGTCGCCGGAGTTCTTGAATAGTCGCCGGAATCTTCGTCGGAGCAAAGGAGAGGATGAAGATTGAGAGAGTTTGGGAGAGAATTTTGAATTTTTGGTTTTGAATGTGTAGAGAATGAATGAATGAATGGGGTTAAAAGGAGGAATGAGTTTTGGAGTTATTGTGAGTTAATGATATTGATGTGAGTTAAAGAAAAAGAGATTTTTGGGAAGATATAAAAGGAATCTCAGATGTAATTTTCGGGATATGGCATTTATGGTGGGGTATAAAATTTGAATTTTGAAAATTTGAATTTTTTTAACAAAATTTTACCCATTTGTTGCTGCACACGGTCGACCGTGGTCGACCACGGTCGCCGTCAGCAAAATCAAATATTTTAAATTTTTTTTAAATAAAATTTTTAAGTTTAATCATACTTGATTGAATTTTGTGTTTTATCATTTGATATGTATAATCACATATCATGCATACGCCAAGCTACTTGGTATATTGATGAACTTTAGATCGAGTAGTTCGTTTACCAATGTCACCGATAACTTGGTGTATAGGATGATCCATCACTTCTTTTGTGTGAGAAGTTGAATCATTTGATCCTTTGGTTGGAGATAGATAACAATCATCCTTACCTGATTGTATATCATCTTTTAATTTGTTTGATTGAAATAAGATTTGTTCTTGTTCATTGAGTTCATCATCAATTAAGGGTATAGATTTGTTTGTTAGGGTCTCATCAAATGTAACATTTAATGATTCTTCAATGGCCATGGTGTATTTGTTTAATACTCTATATGACTTTTTGGTAGATGAATATCCAAGAAAAATACCCTCAAATAAATTTGACCCAGATTGATTCAAATGGTTTTGGGTGTGTGTAATAAAGCATTTACTACCAAAAACTTTAAAGTGTTTGAGAGTAGGTTTTCTTCCTTTATAAATCTCATACGGAGTTTTGTTTATAAATGGTCTGATCAAGACTCTGTTTAAAATATATGTGGATGTTGCAACTGCATCACACCAAAACTTTTGTGGAATTGATTGTTCATTCAGCATGGTTCTACTCATTTCTTGAAGTGTTCGGTTTTTCCTTTCAACTACCCCATTTGATTGAGGAGTTCTGGGAGCCGAGAAGTTATGAGTAATTCCATGTTTGTCACAAAACATTCCAAATTGAAAATCATTATCAAATTCCTTTCCATTATCAGTTCGAATAGACAAGATCAAATGACCTTGCTGATTTTGAATTTGATTTCTTAATAATTTGAATTTTTCAAAAGCTTCATTTTTTGTTTTCAAAAACAATGTCCAGGTATATCTTGAAAAATCATCTACAATGACAAGTGTATAAAAGTTTCCACCATAGCTTTGTATTGAAAATGGACCAAACAAATCCATGTGTAATAATTCAAGTGTTTTCTTTGTTGAGATAATGTTTTTAGGTTGATGGGATGCATGAACTTGTTTTCCCACTTTACATGCATCACAAAAATGTTTATCAAATTTTAATTTTGGTAAATCATTTACTAGTTCTTGGTTGCTAATCTTTTGAATTAGCCTCATATTTGCATGTCCTAATCTTCTATGCCATAATGTATAATCATCATTTAGACTAGTAAGACACACTTGGATGGATGGATTATCATTTAGTTTACATGTATATAATCCACTTCTTCTTTTTCCTTTTATTATATTCTTATCACGTTTGGTGACAACACATTTGTGTTTAGTGAAAGTGACATCTAAATCATTGTCACACAATTGACCCACACTTATGAGATTGAAACTAAAATTATCAACATGATCAACATTTTTAAAAGTAATTTGATCTAAAGAAATGGTACCTTTACCGACGATTTTTCCTTTTAAATTACTTCCAAATATAACATAACCTCCATCATATTCTTTGTATGTTGAGAAGAGATCCTTGTTCCCCGTCATATGCTTTGAACATCGGCTATCAATTATCCATTCATGTGAATGCAAATGTCCATTCGGATTTTCCTAAAGATTTAAACGTGTGATAAATTTGGTACCCAATATCTCATGGGTCCAGGATTGTTAGCATCCAAATATCCTATTTTATTCCATATGTAAGGACCAAGATATTGTTCATGTTGGTGAGTCCTAAATTGTGGTTGAAAATTGTTGGGGAGATAGCAATATCAAACCTAAATCAAACCTATCTATTAAGTAAAATAGAATTTGATGTTAACAAAACCATATATTCAGTTTTGGACTTAGATTGATGAAAAACATGTGTTGTTTTTTTATCTTAGACTTAAAGAATCTCTAAGTAAGAAATGTCAGCTGACGTATCATAGTGTCAGCTTAACACTGAGTATCAGCCAAAGGACCAGCTTCAGAAAGATCAGCTGAGAAGAAAAGATCAGTCGAAAAAGCATCAGCTGAGGAAACACATTGGATCAGCTGATGGTTTAAAACCATCAGCTAATGAAGATTTCAAGATCAGCTGAGCAGTCAAGGATCAGCTGACACAATCACATTGATCAGCTGATGCCTCTCATCTGTCAGATAAGGTATTTACTACTTATTCAATCTTTTCTTCATAAGCTGATCATACTCAAATGATTAGCTGAGCCTTTAGGAACAGCTGACAGTTTAGTTTGATCAGTTTATTAGCTATACTTTGATTTGTATTATTAGCTGAGCATTTAGATCAGCTGAGAAAATCTAGTCAGCTGAGTCTTTCACATTTATCCTTAGCTGAGCAAAATTACATTTGCAGTTCAGTGTCTGTTAGCTGAGTCTTTATTGTATATCTCAGTTAATAGTTTTTCTATGTAATATTTTCTTTAGTCAAAGGCAGAACATGTGTTGTTCTTATTATGCCTTAGATCTTTCTTTGTAAAAGTACTTAGCACTTTTTGTATCTGCAAAGAAACAAAAAGGATAGATCTTTATCCACTGGAAAATGAGAAAGATACTCATGAAAAGAAGATCTCGAAGATATGATGTTAAGTATGGTTGGCAACTCCATACTTGGTAAAGTCAAATCTTCAGAAAGCATGGTGTTGATTAAAGCACAAGCATGAAAGGAGAAGTTTACTTTTCCAAGATATAAAGGTAGTAGTTTAATAATATAATAATAGATAGTGGGTATACTCATTACTGAAAAGTATGTTCACTTTACACACTTTGTGTATAAAGTTAACTTACTTTTCACCCACTAACTTTATCTATTATAATATTATTAAACCAAGTACCTTTGTCTACTTCTCTCTTCATCAACCTAGACACACTTTGCTTATATATACTCATGCATGGAAACATGCTAAGTATGCATTGAAAAGCACTGAAATCTCATAAGTTGAGAATTAGAAGAGTTAGCATTTTACTTTCAGTGTAACAAACTTGTTCATGTGTTGAACATCTTAGACATTAGTTGTTTAAGATTAGCATTGTCTATGTGTTAGAAAAATCTAGTTGCCACCTTTTATTGAACTTAGATTTTCCGCATCTAGTTCATTCAATTCTTGATTAACATCAATAAGAATTATATAAAAGTAAACCGTGTGTCTCTTAAATTTTAATTTGCTAAAGTTTGTATTCAACCCCCCTTCTACAAACATTTGTTGTTATAGTATCCATTCGGGACCAACAAAAATACTGAGAGTGGTTCCAGTTTAACCTTGGGGGTAAGTTCTTCCTATTTTGGGAATGATGATTGTTTATCCATCTTTGATCAAGATGGTTTATCTTGGTTCTATTTATGTGGTGGTTATTATAACTGGTGTGATGGGATTTCCTAATGGGTTGTATATTGTAATTCCAGTTGTAATTTTTCCTGGTCATGTTGGTTTGTTGTTTATAAAATATGTTGAAAGGTTGAGTGGGGTTGTATCCTAAGCCATTTCTTCTAGGTTCATAAAATTGGATCATTTGTTGAGGTGTTACAACTGAAATAGAATTAGACTTAAGAGGGTTAGCTGTTTGAGATGTACTAGGCTGTGATAAGTTGTTAAACGGTTTTATTCTACTATTTGGTTTCACAGTTGGTCGTGGTCGACCATGGTTGTGGCCAGTACCCTTAGTAACTTTTCTATTAGTTTCAGGGAGAGATTGTACTGTCGATCGTACGGGTTCACTGACTGGACCTTTACCTTTTTCTTTTACAAAAGTGATTTTCTTGTTGGGATCAAACAATAAACCTTTTTCACTTTGATCAAATCCAAGACCCGATTTATCATTTGAGTGTTTTTGTGCTTTCAGCATCTCGTTCGACATTGAACTACTTTTATCAAATTTTTGTTTAGTTTCATCAAAATCATTTTTACACTTGTGAGTTTTCAAATTCTCATTTTCTTTCTGAAGATTAGCATTTTGAAGTTTTAAATCCATAATCATATTTTTTAGTAAATCATTTTCACAAGTTGTTGTATCTTTCTCAAGTGTGATCTTGGATATGATTTCATTTAATAGTTCTATTTTGTCGGTTGCTTTTATAAGCAACTTTCCACACTTGTAATATTCTTTTTCAATATTGTTGTCAAATGATATATCACTGTTAAATGATGAATCAGAATGTACCTCTTTTGTATCCTTTGCCATAAGACACACTTCTTATTCTTTGCTTGGTTCTTCTTCACTTTCACTCCATGCACCACTAATGAAGGCTTTGTGGTGTTCATTCTTCTTGGTGTTTTTAGGACATTCATTCATGAAGTGAGACGGGTCACCACATTTGAAGCAAACATTTTGCTTCCTTTCACTTTTGAATCGATCTCCCTTCTTTTCCCAGGGCTTTATTTCTTTTGTATCCCTTTTTGGATACCTTACAAATTTTCCTTTTCTTTTGAAAAATCTACTCAAATTTCTAACCGCCAATGCAAATTCATCATCATCTTTTTCACCGGGTGATGACTTCTCTTCTTCATCTTCATCTTCTTCACTTGAGCTTTCTTTGACAATTTTTGCCTTGAGTGCTAAGGATTTTACCTTTTCAGGTTTACTTTTGGTGATTTCATTATCCCTCTCTATCACCATTTCATAGACTTTTAAGTTTCCTATGAGTTCATCAAGTTGAAATATGTTTAGATCTTTTGATTCCTCAATGGCTGTTACTTTGGGTCTCCACATAGGATGTAGTGCTCTAGTTCTTACATAGTGTTTGTTGGTATAATTTACTCCTAATGATTTTAGACTTGTTACAATGTTATTAAACTTTGTGTATCCTTCTTCAATGGTTTCATTTTCGGACATAGAAAATTTTTCGTATTTTTGTACTAAGAAATCAATTTTGCAATCCATAACTTGAGGATTGCTTTGGTGAGTTGTGATAAGATTTTTCCAGATTTCATTTGCAGTTTTACACATAACTACTCTTTCAAATTCGGTTCGTGGTAGTGCATTGTACAAAATGAGTTTGGCCTCAAAATTTTTCTTTATTTGTAACTTATCCTCGGGGGTTAAAATTTTGTCATCATCAGGTTTGAAATCTCCCTTTTCAATAATATTCCATAAATCACTATCCTTAGCTTGGACATAAATTTCAAATCGTTGTCTCCAGTAACAAAAACCGTCTGTTTCAAGTATTGGTGGTCTACACATAGAGCAACCCTCCATATAGTTAACTTGTGCCATGGATCAACTCAAAATTTGAAAAGTTTTGTTTGTTGTTTTAAATAATTAATCTTAAAACTTTTGAGCAAATTGTTGAGCAACTTGCTCTGATACCAATTGTGGAAACTAGAAGGGGGGGTTGAATAGTTTCTATGACCTCTTTTTCGATTAATTTAAATTAAATGATTAAATATGAGACACAAGAGAAACAAACGTTAGTAGATATAAAATAATAGATATATGACTTGAAAGAAAATATGCAGAAATAAAAGATGCTTAAAATATATAAATATATATAGTAGTGCTTATATATATATATATATATCTTGATGAATGTACCAAATATATATATATAAGATGCGTGAAATGTAAAATGCAGAAAGTATATAAATACGTATATGTAGTAATATTTATATATATATATATATATATATATATATATATATATATATATATATATATATATATATATATATATATATATATATATATATATATATATATATCTTGATTTTAAGTACCAGATGTATATATATATAAGTGTTTATATTTATATTTATATTTATTATAAGTATATATATATATATATATATATATATATATATATATATATATATATATTAATATATATAGTAAGACAAAATTTTAAATGACAAAAATAAATAAATAAAAGAAATAAGAAATAAAGTGCAGGAATGTAAAATGCAAGAAATGTAAATATGCTTGCGAAAATTAAATATGCAAATGCAGATGCAGAAATTTAAAGAGTTAAGGGTTTAGAAGATGAACACCAAGATTTTTACGTGGTTCGGTTGAACTCCAACCTACATCCACGCCTTGACCTCCGTCAAGGTTTCCACTAGCAACACTTGCAACAATCTCTTAACCCGGAAGAGATCACCATAATACAATCACCTTTACGGGTAGATGATAACCACCAAAGATCTATACTAGATCCACCACCTTGTTCTTCACCAAGAACACTTTCTTCTTAACCAAGAAGAATCACCAAACTCTTCACCAAGAACCTCAAGAACACTAACCAAAACCCAAAACTAAGTGGGGAGTAGTCAAACCTACCAAAACACTCAAAGTGTTCTTCTCTCAAGAACACATCACTAAGAACAACAAAACACCAACAATGGTGTTTAAACACTAACCTCTCAATACAAGAAATTTTTTGATTTCACTCAAGTGTATATCACTCAATGTATTTTTCTTGCTTCCCTTTTGCTTGATCTTGAAGTGTTGTATAACTCTTACAAATGAAGAACACAACTTCAAGAATCACCACACTCAAATGTATATATTTGAAAATGAAAGATCAAGATATGAAAGTGTGTAGAAGGAGAGAATATCAGATTGGCAAAAGGTGAATTTTGGTTGTTTATGGGGTTGTATTTATAGAGGAAGAGTGAGGAGAGGTGGGGACATCTGCTGGCCGGACGGTCGATCCCCACGGTCGACCGTGGCCACATATGTCGTCATCTCGAGTCGTTTAAAATTATTTTCTATGTTTTACGACTTCCTCTTTTAAACTGGTATTTTAGAATAGATAAATACCAAAATAAATATTGTTACACTGTGTATTTGGACTGGCTTTTAAATGAATTAGGCACATGTCAATTTGGAGGATGACACCTAAGTACTTTTTATGTACTTTGCAAGATCTCCCAAGATACTCTTTCACCAATCATTGTAAACACAGTATAATAATACATCTTAAGGATATTTATCTTGTATTCTAAAATACATATTTTCACATTTGCCAATTTGTAAAATTATGTTTATTCAAATTTGTTGGCAAGAAGTTATAAACACTTTGTTCCATAGACATATATTATTTTGACGCATTATGGAACATGTTTATAAGTGAAAAATTATGTTAATAAAAAAATGACAATTTAGAATAAATTTTATTTTTAAAAATTTATATTGTCATATTTTATTACAACCCCCAAGTTCCTTTTTATGAACACACAAGTATATATTTTTATACTTTGATATTTCATCAACAGATATATTTTATTATTTTTCCAAACTTACTATTTTCATATTAACTTGGATATATTTTTTTTATCATAATAATATTATTTAAAATTGCATCATCAATACCAGATATATTAAATATTAATCTTTTGATTGCACTAACAGGATCGAACTTGAAACTTTAACAATAACTCATTAGAAGACGCGGATAACAAAACAAGATAAACACGGCACCAAGATATAGCGTGGTTCGGTCGTCAAGGCCATGACCTATGTTTACAGACATGAATCAGAGACTTCTTTATTAACCGAAAGTGTTTGCATGATATAACCTCAAAGATGCATATGTTGAATGAAACTTAGCTACGATATTCATAGATACAACCTAGAAATCATAATCTAATCCAAATCTCAAAAGTCATCTTTCAAAACCAAAACCCGGTCTTCGCATGTTATACGCCGTGAACCATCTTTCCCCATGTTGTATGAACCATCTTGATCAAGTCAAGATCCGACATTGTAGACTTCACGTTAAGCTCCCCGCTAATTAGATTCTAGTTCCAATATCATACCGTTTATTTCAAATCACACCTAACACATGCATCGTGTCATCAAATAACATGTTCCTTCCAAAACACCCTGACAGTAATAAAGCATAGAAACGAAACATTTTGTTTTCATTGAAATAATTAATTAAAATTGGATAATATTATTACTAAAAAGTTATATTTTTCTTGTTTACATTTGCAAATTTAGAAGTTAAGAGTAAAAAATACAGATATCCTTAACAAATATAATTCTAATTTTGTGGTTCAAAGAGGTAGCCGGAATCAGGTATTTGAAATTTTACACGTACATTGCTCGATCTTTGAACGATCTACAAGAAAATATTTGGTGCTTGAATCACCTGATTTTTTGGAACATATTAAGACTAAGTTTCATTATCCTTTAGTACTCGATCTGGGTCATATATGATTAGAAGGGAGGGGAGAGAGAGTGAGAGATAAAAAGAGAGAGTTAAATGAGGGATAATTGGAGCAATTGTCAAGTTATGTACTCACTAACTATTTCATTTTGATTAGTTGTTTAATATCAATAATAGTGAAAATGTACTCTCTATATAGTATCTTTCTTCATATCAACATGTTGCCGATGGTAAACATTAAATTTAAAGTAACACAAAGTTTTGTCTTTGTCCATTTTATTTGTTAAATGAAGGTTTAATTTATTAAAGTACGTATAACTTGTTGCGTTTTGCTATTTAATGTGTCAAATTCTTAAAAATACCTTTTAATGTATTCGACTTATCAAATTTACCATCTGATATATATTCTAAAACCTATAGAGCAGTTGCAGGTTACATTTTGATTTTTTATATCAAATATTATTATTGAAGCTAAATATAATTTTATAAACCATAAAACAAGATGAAGATGAAATCATAGGTGAACTTGAACTACATATACAAACCAAAATCAAATATGAAAACTAAAATCGAACTGCACATAGAACCTCTAAACATTTTAACCAAACCGGTCAACAGATTAACTTAAACATCCGAACCAAACACTACAATCGATATGGAGAGCAAAACAATGAACTTGAACAATTGAATAAAAGAACTAAAACCATACCCTAATACATCTAAACCTTAATTGATCTAGAAACCAAACCCTATAATTGACACAAGTCGAAACACCTCTATGCAAAGCTACCACCACCACGACTTCATCCATCAACGCACCACCATCTAGCACAACCCATCTCCTTTATTATTTTCAATACATGAATCGAAAACCCTATAAACAAGCCTTGCTCGACAGATAAAAAGAGTACTCCCACACAAATCACAACTAAAAGTCAAAGACTAATTGAATACCCTAAAGCGGAATCAAGAACAAACTTGGTGAATTGAACACATGACTTAGATATTGGGTATCACAACTTGGATCTGGCCATTTTTGAATCAAACGAAGTAGCACGACTTAGATATCTTATTAAATCCCCTGATGAACTCGGTGAAGATGGCAACGACAATGTGTGTTTGAGAACAATTGTAGGTGATCGATGGTTTTTAGGTGGGAGAGGGGTGGCTGCAAATTCAGAGGTTGGCCTTTCAAATTCAGATGTTTACTATTATATTGTATTTAATTAGAAATCAAGTGGAAAATCAATTAAAAGTTAAATAAATTAAGAGGCAAGAGCATATTTGTCCTTTCAAATTTGAGAGATGCCAACCGACGAAGTTGGATAAATAGGAACTGAACCCATAAGTTTTGTGACCCACAGACCAAGCCCATATTTTTAAGAAAATCATAAATACTAAAAAATGTAATATACTCTAAAAAAGGAAGGGCATGTTAGCAACTGCATCATCTACATGTCATTGCTACGACACCTAAAGTAATGGCACATAAACATGTTGGATAATAGTAATTTAATTTATATCTAAATGATCAGTTAAAGTTTATGTTTAGTTGTTATTAATGTTCGTACTCATATATGCATTAAGTTGTAAATAATTTGGTTAGGCTTTCCATTTACCAACAAAAATCTTGATTGATTAATCTGACCCAAATAATCGGTACTCTATAACAACTTGAACAATATTTTATTGAATTTTGATTAATTCTAATTTTATTATTATATATATGGCACCAACAATCACATAAAATTTGAATCCTCTGATGTTTATAGCACACCCATTGATCCATCAAGACATTACTCTAGTCTCTGTATATCAATTTGCATAGTTAGAGAGCATTTTCTCATGAGTTTCATGGGCTTTGGTAAATATATTGCGATACGGTTGTTTATCGATTTTTCAGGAGGTGGATCTATCTTAACAATGAGTCCTTACTCAAGGGGTTGATGAGTGAAGGAGATGTCAGTTAAAAGAAAGGGAAACTGGAAAAGAAAAAAAGGAAATACTTGGTCGTGTGTGTCTTGTGGGATGTGATGGAAGAGAACATATTCACTATTTTTTTTCATAGTATTTTTAAAGATATTACCTGAAGCAAACTTTATACAAGATACGTACATTTTCTTATCCAAAAATTAGCTTCAGAAGCATACTTCATTGGTTTTGGGATTTATATCGTCAAATATATATTTTAGTACATGCGTTTATTAGTAAATGCGAATATGAAAAGTTTAAATTTAAAAATCACGAATCTATTAAATTTTAAGTTTATGTGTATGTATACTAAAGATAGAGTTGTGTTCAATAAAGTCCACTTAAAAAACATAGTCCTGAAATTTTAATATTCAATCACAGGTGATTCAGTATACAATCACATGTGATTGTAAAAGAATCACATGTTAATTACGAAAATGCTACTCCACCCCAAATTTTAAAATTCAATCTGGATCATTAATGGGGCTGATCCAAAGGCTAAAATTAGTTCCTTAGGACTATAAATTAAGTTTGAACTATATTGAACATTTCTCACTAAAGATAAGTTCACGTACATGATTGACTAAAAATGTCTTTAACATATACGTATACAACAAGTTAAAAGTTCACACTACCTGTCTAATTAAACTATAATTACTAATTAGATAAAAACATATGATATAAATTAAGATTGAAAGAAACATGTATTTAAAACAAAATTTTAATATCAATCCGTTTTTACGAGATTGTTAAGTTTTAATCAATTATAAGTTATGTAGATTAAATGCTTTTAGAAAAAGGTTTGAATAAATTTTGTGTAAAAATATCTAATCTTACAATTAAGTAATATTTTTTCAAAAGAAAAGAAAATAACACCCATATATAAAGTTTATGTATTAGTATTTTTATTTGACGCAACACGCGACGTTTGAAGCGATTTGTAAAAAACAAGACTTTTCAAATGTATCGATTCTTCTCAACATATTTCTTAGATATAGTTTGAAGTTTCCAAGTATTTGGGAAAAAAAGAATTTTAAGAACAAATGGAGTTTGGGGTAGGAAGTGATAAAATTAAAACTAGAGGGGCAACAATGTTCATCTTTATTTCTTCAAGGTAGCAATGCTGCTATATAAATAAGGATACAATCGAGATCGCTAGGGTTTATTTTTCCGTCAAGTGTAGCAGCGGCCGCCGTCGTCATGGTTCTGAAGTATGTCATCCCTTTCCTTTACTCTTATTTCTTGTAAATGCTCACGCTGTTTATTTGATTTTGAAAACTAATTGTTTGTTCGTGATTAAAAACTGAATCAAAGTTGCTAATCTGCTAGAATCTTGGTTAATCGTCATTTCCCCAAAGTGGTATAACTTAAATCTGTTATTTAGCAAGGTTAATACTTATAATC
The DNA here is from genome assembly GCA_947179395.2 of Pulicaria dysenterica. Classification (NCBI taxonomy): domain Eukaryota; kingdom Viridiplantae; phylum Streptophyta; class Magnoliopsida; order Asterales; family Asteraceae; genus Pulicaria; species Pulicaria dysenterica. The sequence goes on from OX359288.1 coordinate 98,548,859, forward strand.
TGTTCTAAGAGGGTGAGATTGTATACTTAGGGTTTGGATTTAACCAACTCGATATTAACGATGATTAGGAACTTCAAACTTAGGTCTGTTCTGAGATTTCACGTTTTGTTTAGTTTCGTTACCATGATAATCACATCTATATTTTAATCCCGACCAGATAATGTGGATTGATTAACTATGCTGTTACAGTGAAGCAATAGAAAGTAGAAACGTATTGCCCATTGGCTTATGAACACTTTTATCACCTTTATAACATGAGCTGTATATTTATATGGGTTTGTGACTATATATGATGTTAAATTTGATATCTTTTTTGTGAATCCCCTTTTGAATTATTCCCATGACATGCATATTCCTTCAATTAGATGGGAACTTTTGGGTTCCATAGCTTTATTTGAAATTGCTTATCACTAGGTTAACACTTTCTTGGGTGTTTATAGGACTGAGCTCTGCCGTTTCAGTGGCCAGAAGATATATCCAGGAAGGGGTATTAGGTTCATTAGGTCAGATTCTCAGGTATATGATGCGATAATCAAGATTGCTACTTTTGTTTCTGTCATGTGTTTATTAAGTAATCTTAGCGTATAGAATTTGTTAACGGTTTATAGTGTTTTTGTTGATGTTTGAAATCAACGGTGCTTGTGTTTCAATTTAGGTTTTCTTGTTTGCAAATTCGAAATGCAAGAGGTACTTTCATAATAAGTTGAAGCCCTCAAAGCTCACATGGACGGCTATGTACCGCAAACAGCACAAGAAGGTCAGTCAAATTAGTTTCCTTGAACTGTACTTGGTGTCTTGGACACACGTGGATGTGGCAATTTGATCCCTTGAATTGTAAATGTGTAGATTTTTAGTTTTTTTGTTGTTGTTTATGATCAAATGGGTTAAGCTAATCCATAGTTGTCAATAGCGAATAGCGGTAAATAGCGATAACCTACCTATATGCTACGTAGCGAATAGCGGTAAAAAGCGGCCGCTATTTCGTATTTAGCGATAGCATTCTAAAATATAATTATATATTTCTAAGTTATAATATTACCTTAAAAGCCTTAAAATATTATATATATTAGAAAATAAAACATAATACTGAGTCTTAAACTATTATAAGTTAAACAAAAAAGCTAAAAAACTATGGCTGTTCAAGAGATTAGTAACCAAATTACCAAAAATTTATAGCATATAAGAGTCGGTAACATTTATCCCTTGCCAGAAAAGTATACTAGTTTACTCTAGTTTACTGAAATTCATAAACCCACCCACATGTCTGGCAAATACCCATAACCGACTATATATTTTATATATATAAATCCATCGCCCAACGGTATTTATTTCACAAACCCACCCACATATCTCTAGCAAATACCCTCACATCTCGGATTACTTTTTTCTCTCCGTCATTTACACAATCTGTGATCTTCAAACAGCCGACCACCTCTTATTGCCGGACGTGAACCACCAGCTGTTGTTATGACACAATATGTAATCTTTGTTCAGCTGTTATGACATAATCTTTCTCCACTGTAATCTCGTTGAGAAGAAACCAGATTAAGTTTTCTGTTGGTCTCGTGAGAATAAATCGAACCAGAAATCAAAGAAGAATGGTCGATAAAGACTTGGTGATGAGAAAATCGAGCAACACTCGAAGAAGAATGGTCAATTTAGTCTTCAATCGCAAGACGTGAAGCTGCCGTTGTTTTTTTAACAGTTCCAATATTAACCCTAGCTATATATATACATGTACTACTGCCTAAAGGTAAAAAAGATAAAAATAAAAATTCATCGCAACCGCTATAGACTGAATAGCGGCAGCCGGACGCTACGCTACGCTATTCGCTATAGCGGCGCTATCTCCCGCTATTGACAACTATGAGCTAATCAGTTAGCTAGAAAGAAAGAGGTTTAATTGGTTGGATGGGTCTAAATGAGTTGAAGCATATGAAGTTTTCACTTGCATTAGGACCTTTTAAATTGCTTTTCTTTTCTTTTTTCCAAATTTTAAAGGATATTGCTCAAGAGGCTGTGAAGAAGAGACGTCGTGCAACCAAAAAGCCATATTCTCGGGCTATTGTGGGAGCCACTTTGGAAGTTATTCAGAAGAAACGAAGTGAGAAGCCTGAAGTTCGTGATGCTGCTAGGGAGGCTGCTCTACGGTATGCAAACTTTTATCATTACTTTCTTGCTGTTATTGTTTAGGTTTTTTCCATTTTCTCCATTTGATAATAAAAGTTTGTACTTTTTTAAATCCTTTACATTTCAGTGAAATCAAGGAAAGGATCAAGAAAACCAAGGATGAAAAGAAAGCAAAGAAGGCAGAGGTGGTATCAAAACAGAAGACTCAAACAAAGGGTGGCAATGTCCCCAAAGGTAAGGGCCCTAAGCTTGGAGGTGGTGGTGGGAAGCGTTGAAGTTTAAGTGCCGATTCCTTTTTGTTTAAACCTTTCAGTATTTTGTATTGTTCATGTCAATTTCATCACGGGAAAACCTATCTCTTGGATGTTTGTTTACGGGTACAATTTTGAGAGTGGATCATTTTCAATCTGCAATTTTGAAATCTATCTAAATTCTCAGTATTGATTTAAGGCTTTGTTTGAAAAACATTGTTATTTTTTTCATTTTTCATCATAATTGGTGATTAGTTGAAATTCTGAAATTTGTGGATGAACTAATTGGTACCAAGAAGCTAAACGTTGAAGAGAAAGAGCCTATAGGCGTGCGGTCTGCGTGGTCACACGACTCATGCAATATCAATGCTTGAGAACACACGTTCATTATTGCAAACCCACCACACTCCATTAAAACACAACCATATAAGTACATCAATCAACTGTTACTTGGTTCACTTTTAACAGAAGAAAAGTAGTCTAAAATGGGGTGTTTAAAGGTGGTGACCGGTGGGTGGTTGTTACTACTGGTGGTGGTGCTGCGGGCGGTGTTAAAAACATCGGCCACAGTAGACTGTGTGACGGTGACCAGCCTCATATCTACATGCTCTGCTTTTGTTACATATGGCACCCCAGACCCGTACCCGGGGTCACCTTGCTGTGATGCTGTGGCTAGTATTAATAACCTAGGTGACTCGGAAGAAAATAGGCGGTCGCTGTGTATGTGCTTGATGGGTGTTATTACGACTTACAATCCTAATGCAACGGCTATTGCTACTTTGCCTGGCTTCTGTGGCGTCTCTCTTGGCTTTACCATCGACCCCAACACCGATTGCAACTAGTAAGAACTTCTTCTATACATGGATGCTTTTATAGTTTTACAATTCATAGTTTATTATAGGGTAAAGTAAAAAAAATAAAATAAAAATCTATTAAAAACCTTGAACCCCACACTAAAATAAAATATTCAAACGTCATATATATAGAAGAAATTGAAAGTGTTTAAATACTGTAACTTATAGTCTTATGCGGTGGTGGACCTGGTATTTTGTACATGATAATCTGTGTGATTCAACTTTTTATACGTATTGTTGATTTTAGCCCAAATAATTTTTTTATATAGGTGTAACCTTTACTCGTAACGAATTAAGTTATGAAATATACCATTGTAAGTTGACCCGATTTCTTTTGAATGCAGTGTATGAGTGGGATTTCATGGTGAAGAAAACAAAAAAAGGTTATGGTGGATTCATTAAGAAACGGAGTAGGTGTTATTATATTGAATATTATTTGAATATCATCCTATTCTATACTTTTACGTACTAAATAATGAGATGTTGTATCTATTAATTTTCTATCTTTGTTTCTTCTTGAGATTTTAATACTCATCTTGATTAAAAAAAAAAAAACAGGATATAACAAATTCTCTGATTGAAATATACTTGTATTTAACATGCGTATGCGCACGTGTGTGCATATATTCGATAATGATTGTAAAAACTACATATATGCATGCACGCACGATCATATACGCACTACGCAATGCATATGGATTAGATGTTTCTAACCAATTGTTTACCTCAACACTTATGTATAATAAAGCAAGGAGTTAGATAATTTTACCAAATTGTGTTTGTAATTATATCTCATAAAAATAACTAGTTCTCGATCAATTGAAGTAGGACCAGTAATTACAAAATAGTTAAAAAGTGGAGAAACAAATAGTAGTGTTTGAGTGAAAAGAATCACAAGGGGCTACTAATCAAGAAAAGGATCGCATCCGTGACTCCTTAAAGAGACGAGTGAAGAAAAAGGAAAAACATTCGATTAAAAAGATTTCAGCTTTTACTTTTTATTAAAAGGTATATAACTTACCAATATAACACGAGAGTGCTTTATTTACCATTTAGGTTACACGTTTTGAACAATTATGAAATACATTTATATTAATAGCAGTAGAATAATATATAACTTTAGTAAATAATTTTCATGGGTAAGAAATACATTTAACAACAACAGAATATTATTATAAACTTTAATTAAAAGATATTATTTAATTATAAAACACGAAAGTTTTAGAAAATAGCGACAGACGGCGTCAAAATCTAGACCAACAGTATAAATATTGACCTACATATGTAATTGTATTTCTTGTACAGGTTATCGATCATTATTTTTATAATTACTAGCAATAAGATTAAGTAATTACTGGTTATAACTAAAAAAATTACAAATATACAATACAATTTAAAATATTAAAACTAATAATCTGGTTAAGTAAGATATTTTAAAATGTTATAAAAAACAAATAAAATATTTGTAGATTTGTGTAGACAAAAACTATATTTAAATATTTAAGAAGGTATTAGACAACATACTCTAATAATTTTGATTAAAAAAAAAACTAAAAGTAAATCCTATCTTAACTAAGAAAAGTTAAAATTTTATTTCATTTTTGTTACAATAAATGGTTAGATTTAATTTTTATCTAAATTTATTTTATATATGTTCTTTTATTAACATTAGAAAATAGATTCTAAGCTTTCATATTACTTGACTACATAGTTAGTTTTGTTGTTCTTTGAATACATATTTGTTAGAAAAAGAAGTTACTTCTTTGGATCCGAACAGACCTTCTCCAAGGACCTATAAAAATAATGAATGTTCGGAAAAACCGACCGACCCATTAAAGATTTGGTTAGTTTTGATCAAGTTAATCGGTTATTGTTCCTAAGTTCGACCGACCACATGTCAAAACCTTAAAAAGCATAACATAATACGTCTGGTTACCTGCTAAAGTTTAAACGGCACAAAGTGAAAAACTAAAAACATATACCATTTTAGATTACATCGTGTAATATTCCAATTAAGTTTCACCACGGCTAACACACCACCATACCATAACCATTAAAAATCAAATCAACAACCTAATCAAGACAACATACTTCATTTATGCAACTCAATACGTAGTATTAATCCGATAAGTTCTAGCTTCGAAATCCTCTTTCGGATACAGTATCAGAATAATCCCAAAGCAGTCTAGTCGACCCCGATTTTTCAAACTGAACCCTTTGTCTTGGAGCACTGTGGGACCGCAGCTTAGCTCGTGATGATTCTGTATTAGCCATGTAGTTTGGATAACTCGGGTAGTCACCAAACACGCTCCTTGAGTATTCAGTAAACGGGCTTTTCTTATGGCTACTTCCGGGCCTAGAAGCAGGGGAACGAACCCGAGGTGTGTTATCAGCTGTTGATATGGTTTTCTCTGCTTCTCGAAGGATCATCGAACCCAATGGCAGCATTTCTCGGGCCCTGTTTCTAGAGCTTGGGTTCCATGGCTTAGTTGGTGTGGAATGTGAGTCTTGGGTTGACTTGTTGCTAGGGCTTGGGTTGACTCTAGGCTTCCATGTATCAACTTCAAGAATCTTGTCACTTCTATCATCATCGGGTCGACATTGTTTACTACTCCAAGACGTATCGTCCATCCAATTTTCTAACCAGCTTAGTCCTCTTAATTGTTCGTGGACAAAAGAGCTTTTCGCATTTGTATATTTCTGTGATCACAAGAAATAGAAACCATACATCAACTAAAGAAAATGTAAATGTAGCAAAACAAGCAGATCAAAACTGGTTTGGATCACTAAAACCATATTATCATAAGATTAAGGGAAGATGATACACGCAGCTAACATCACCTACTTAGGTGATGTGGCTCTCACATACCACTTAAATGAAGGGTACTAAAGTCATTTGAGTGTTTTAATGATTTAAGTAGTATGTGAGAGTAACATCATCTAAGTTAAATGATGTTAACTGCATATATCATTTCCCCTAAGATTAATACTATTATTGTTTAAAATATAACAACAACAACAACAATGATACCCAAATCCCGCTGCAGCGGGGTATGGGGGAGGTGAGATGTAGACAATCATACCTCTACCCTATAGGTAGAGAGATTGCTTCCTGAAAAAGACCTCCGGCCACGAAAAGACAAAAAACAAAAGGACATAGGGAACAAGGAAAACCAATAAAATAGAAAAAGGATAAAATTAAAAAAATAAAAATAAATAAATAAAATAAAAAATAAATAAATAAAAAAAATAAAAAAATAAATAAATAAAAATAGAAATAAAAAAAATAAAAAATAAATAAAAAAATAAATATACATAAAATATTTGGATATATTTGGATACAGTTTGTCCTACGAAAAGACAGAAAACAAAAGGACATAGGGAACAAGGAAAACCAATAAAATAGAAAAAGGATAAAATTAAAAAAATAAAAATAAATAAATAAATAAAAAATAAATAAATAGAAATAAAAAAAATAAAAAATAAATATACATAAAATATTTGGATACATTTGGATACAGTTTGTTTAAAATAAATATACATAAAATAGTAAAACATGTAATTTTGGATATATTTGGATACAGTTTGTCCTATGTTTTTGTATAGAACCAAATGGCTTGACAGATATTGGAAACTTACGGGATGAAGGTGCAAGTTTGAGGACCGGGTGCTTGAATGTGGTGAGACTGACAAGGAAGCTCGACTTGCACATGCTCGAGCTTGGACTCGAGCCATGGCCTGCATACGCCGAAGCATGTCTGCACTTTGCTTTCTCACAATGCGGCCTCTCACAAGTGCCTGAAGCTTCACCAATCCTTTAAGTGCCCTTAGTGCTCTCCTAGCCTAAATATGTAGTCACCATAATCACTACCAAAAACACAAAACTTAAAACACTATTTTTTTTCTTTTAAATATCTCAATTAACTTTATAAAACATCTACTACAATGTCCATACCAAGGTTAGATTAATAAGGGTTTTAAGAACTAGTGTTTGACTAGCAAAAATATTGTCACCACCCGCACCCATGGTGGGTTCTACCATGGGTGCTGAAAACTGACAAGTGGATCAGGTTTTTTTAAAACACTTAAACGAGTAAATGTTAGAAAGACTAAAACACCCATGTTGCTAATTACTTGGCCCAAGAGGAAGGAAGAAACTACTTTGGATAATGAAATGAATAAATAAATAAATAAATATTTGGTCCACAAGTACAAAAACCCAGGAAGCATGTGCAAATGTTGTAAAAAACAAAAACATTTGGGGCTAAAAAAAGAAAATTGACATCACACTGTGATGGGCAAAGAAGCCACCCACCACAAATACCGACCGCTGCCCATCACCCTCCATTAAATGTACTACAATGACCGACGTAATTCCAGCCATCATCCAAGGGTGTTTATGTAAATTCAATACATCCCCAATTATGACACAAACTTACCAGGTACGCCCGGAACGCCGACTGTATCTTCACAGCCGCCGATACCCTCCGCCGCTCCACGTCATGGTACGCTCTACTCCCGCCGCCGGAAGCGGTTAGCCTCACCACCTCCGCCGCCGCATGGGCTGCCGCGAGTGCCGCCTCGGCCACCGCAGCCGTAGCGGCCGCCACTGCTATCGCGTGCTTGTTGGCGTCCAATGATTCCGGGTATGAAGTCTCCGACGAATTAATCGCTTCCGTTGATGACCCATTTGGTCGTTTATGTTGACCCGACCCTGTTGAAGACGAGGAGGTCTTTTTGGGCCGGAAAAGCGAACGGATCCACCTGGTTGTCTTACCCATCTACTACCATCGCCGGTGAACGCAGAATGCAGAATACGGAGTGTGTGTGTGATTGGAGAGTGAAATCAGGGGAAGATTTTGTGGCGGTTGTTCTAGCTTTGGACCCACGATGATATTTGAAGAGGAATGGAATTTTGACAGATAGACAGTAGATGCCTCTCTCCTTAAACGGACAAAATAGTCACTGTTAACACCATCACTTCTCCGTAATGTCTATTTCATCGTTTATCAGAAAGATAAATTTTTTGTTATTTATAAATACTCTTTTGTGCTAAAACAAGTGTGGGTATCAAATATTAAATAATAGAAATACTTTTATTTAGAATGTATTTGTAGAAATACTTTTATTATCAAATATTAAATAATACAAATACTTATATTTGTGCTAAACCCTAATTTGGATCAAAAGATATGTGAGTTAAGAAAAGATGTGAGAGATGAGTTATGAGACTGAAATTTGACAATTGTAGTTAAAGGGTATTAGATATTCAATATTATTTTTTATCTCTCTCCAATTAATTTCTTCTTGTTTTATTAAATAAAAATTGAAATCCCCTATAATATCTCTCACGTTTGAAACCTCTCTCACGTATTTTTAGGCATCCAGGTTTTGGATTAATCCCAACTCAATTATCTTAGTTCTCACAAGTTAGGATTTAACACTTGTACGTTTTGATGGATTTTTGTAAGATGATGATGATTTAGAGCTGTAAATAAATGGTGTACACGAGTACATAGTGATTTATTATGTGCATCAATTTTTAATATATGAAAGTTAATTTAAGAGTTTCATGGTGCATCATTATTCAATATATGGAAGTTAATTTAAAAGTTTTCATGGTGTATCACTTAATGTGCATATTTAAAATAATTTTAACGGTGCATCTGTTAGAACTGTATTATTGTAATAGAATAGGAGTTCAACAATAGTTGAGGGTGCTTATTGTGTATATACGTATATAACCCTTGTGATACACAAGGAAATGTAAGGATTGCCTCACAATGTAAGGCTTAACTATGTGTTTTGTATGGTGAAATGAGTTTCTCTCTCAACTTATCATAGTTATCTTAGCAATCCTTCAATCTACCGCTTGTTTAATCCCAACAAGTGGTATCAGAGCCAAAGGAGTGAAGATCTATCGAGTGTTATCATCAACAAATCAAAGTTTGAAGATCAAAGGGGCTGTTCATCGAAGAAAAATGGGCTGATCATACGGGTTTTCAACTCAAGATGCTATTTATGATCTGAAAATAGGGGTTATCGTTGGAGAATCAAACAACATCTACTGTTCTTTGATCGAAAAAGGTATATTCAACTGTTTCATACACGAAAAATCAGAAAAATCGAAGTTTTCTCAGGTTTATTGTTTATGCCTTGAACTTATTGTTTCATCTACGAAGGCATCATTTTACGTTGGTTTGGTTTGGTTTTTAAAAGAGAAACGGTCGAAATTGTTACTTGAATCAACCACAAGAAAATCGATTTTAATCTGATCGATTTTGAAGCTTTCAAAATTTTGTCAAGAACAGTTGGAAAATTAAAGAACACTTCAGATCTGAGATTTTGATTTCAAAAAGGATAAAAACACCAAAAATTTGGTGTTTGTGTGTGAAATCAAGTACTGGTATGGGTGTTTGTGTTTGAGTGTGGAACTTGCACAAGTCAAGATCAAATCAGGTACAAGTGGACAGATTTGACATGTTTTGTGTCAGGTGATATAGCTATCAGCCGCACTTTTGAGTTCATGTGCGATTAGTAAGAAATTCATCAAGTGTTGGCCAATCGCATGGATCCAATCGCATGGACCCAATCGCATGCGATTCGATTTTAGATCCAATCGCGTTGACCCAATCGCATGCGATCGAGTTGAATTTGGCAAAGTACAGGTTATCTATCAGCCGCACTGGATTCCAATCGCATGAACCCAATCGCATTCGATTCGATTTCAGATCCAATCGCGTGGATCCAATCGAAGCTCGGGGATGTAGTTGTAGATACGTTAGTCTTAGTGGGGTCGTTGGCTCCACTTGTTATCTCCTTCTATGACATGCTGTTGTCGTCAGTCACCGGTGGCTAATACCTTCTCGACACTATCGAACCTGAAATCCACTCTCAATCGCTCTTTTTAGTTGGCGGGCAAGGTTTCCTACCCACTAGCTACTGGCTACCGGCTAAGGAGGGTAAATGTCTACCTTCGGGAGAATCTTACCGAACGACTTTCAAACCTGTCCTCTTCGCTTCCCAAGAGATTGGATTTAGGTAAAAGGGCCTTGTCGGCCACCACTTTTATTTTCATTCATTTTTCGCGATTCAATGGCACATCCAATCGCACAGATTCAATCACTAATCCAATCGCATGCGATCCGAATCACACTCTATCGAACAGGTTTTTCAGAGTTGCAATTTTCACTCAAAATTTCAAAATTTTCATCCGAAATGCATTTTCTGATATAGCAATATTCTTCATATTCAAAAATTTTCAAGCTGACCTTCGACCCCAGCCAGGGGCTCTGCCCCTTGGACCCCGCTATCAGGGGCGCTGCCCCCGGACCCCCGTCGTCGTTCTGACTGATTTATCTTGACACCTTGATTCCTAAGTCAAGTGTTTGGATTTTGTGACTGAGTCAGGAGTTCTCAAAGTTTCAGTTATCATTCTGATGTTTCTAGATTTGGGTTAGCTTTGGGTCATTACTTCCATGAACTTAATTCCTAATACCCTATGTCTAGTCATCCTGCCCTTTCCTAACTGATTTTTGGTTCTTCTTTCTTAGTGTCACCAATATCTGGTCTCAAAACTAGATTTTGGCCATCCATTCCTTGTTTCTTTAGAATCTTGGTAGTCTTTTATCAGTCAGTTCTGAATTCTCATTTGTCATTCTTATCTTTCAGAATTCGTGTATCGTTGCTTGATTGTCTTAACCAACATCCGTTTACTTCATGTTTTCGAAGAGTTTGATAGATTTTTGTGTGCTTTCGAATAAGGATGTATCTGACTCCCTGTTCACGTTATGCGTTCAAAGTCACCTTTTCTATAGTCGCACAGGTTGAAAAGGCTTGAATATGATTTCAGCTCCCTGTGTTCCTTAACGCTTATTTCTTACTATAGAATCCTTATCCGTCCCAAGTTCGTTTGCATCCACTTGTCTTTCGTTCTCTTTGTCTCTTGTTGTGATCCGGACTAGGTTGACACTCTTGTACGAGACTTCTCAGATTTTTGATTTGGTTGATGTATTCACTTCTGATCTACATACACTCCTCAACGATCCATTTTGGCTCACAAGTGGTAAAAGCTAATAGACTGATACTTCACAACTGAACATTTTTCATGATGACCAGTAAAGACTTTGGACATCATGAGGGGGAGATATAAAGATTTATTCAGTTGGTTACTGCATGAGACATATTGTACGAGGTATTCAGTCTAGGGGGAGAAGTACTTAGATGAAAGTAAAAATTTATTCTCGCCCCAATCTTATCTTCAAGGATCGAGAGCAACATTATAAGGGGAGGGTTTCCCCGTTCGTGATTCTAGGGGGAGTAAGCAACATATTCTCTCCTGTTGATGAATCCTTATATGCTTCCGCTGATTGCCCAATGCTCAAGGATCTAATTGCTGAAAACCTCTATATGCTAAATTGATTATATAACCGAAGACGATCAATGTCTTAGGTTACTGGAGCACTACAAGACAATAAGCACAAGACCCTCAAGATGCTGAAGAGATCAAGACTCCTGTTCATTTTATTCTACAACTCCTATTCCATTCCAAAGGGGGAGATTGTTAGAACTGTATTATTGTAATAGAATAGAAGTTCAACAATAGTTGAGGGTGCTTATTGTAAATATACCTTATAGGTATATAACCCTTGTGATACACAAGGAAATGTAAGGATTGCCTCACAATGTAAGGCTTAACTATGTGTTTTGTATGGTGAAATGAGTTTCTCTCTCAACTTATCATAGGTATCTTAGCAATCCTTCAATCTACCACTTGTTTAATCCCAACAACATCAATTAATGTTTGGTTAAATTTCATATATGTTGTGCATCAAATTTTAATATGTATTTGTTTTCCACTAAATGGAACGTGATATCCGTGAGTTAAAGTAGAGTTAGGAGTGATTTTAGGAGATGTATAAATGACTAAAGCTCTAATATACTTCTAATTACTTTTTTTTGAATAAACAAATATTAAAAAAAAAACCAGTTTAGTTAACCAACTAATCGGATGCATTCAATAGTCAAGATTCACATCTCTCCCATCTCTTCTTAACTTCCCTCTTACAATAACTTAACCCTGTATTTGTACGTGTTTGTACGTGTTTGTAACGTTAAAAAATTTATTCACAAAAGGTAATCACATGGCGAAAAGAAAGACTTGGAGTTGTTGGGTGGTACCATAAATATAAAGATGCAAAAAGAAACGTAACAACCTCAAACTAAAATCACATTTCTTTTATTCTCACAATACATCAAGAAATCAGTCCTTCGGGCTACGGGATGAGATGATGCAAACCCATTGACAAATTATTGATCATAGTTATGTAGTGGTTGCAAGATTAACCACTTTTTACTTAAATCAATATAATTTATATTAGTTTATCAAAAAAAGTATGCAGGATTTAGTTTAGTATATTGTCTAACAAATTAGTAGTTGATAACTACTAAATATTAAAAATATCCATTGCAATGATTGAATTACAAAGATCTAAACATCATAGAAAAAGTAATTAACTTTATTGACATATTTTGTACAAATTATGTTTTTCAAACAAACAAAATAAAAATAAATTAAAGAATTTATAAGGAGAAACGGATAGATTAATGACGATCACCTTCTAGAAATCCAAAAGTCATCAAAAGGGAGCAACACTCACCATTGTCTACGTTAACAATGTTTGCATGCAAGATTTGCTAACGTAATTATTTTTCTGAGTAACGTACATATTCTTGACTATCCTTTTAATCTAAAACACGATAAGAACTCAACATAAGATAAAATGGGAAACAAGTCGATATGACTAGTCTATTTAATTAAACAGATTAGCTTTCGGTTAAACTTTCCAATCGAGTTTCATGCTAGGAAAACAAGTTAGAAGAATACAAGATTTATACAATCTTATTATGATAAAATTAAGTTCTGTTGTTGTTATAATATTTATACATTTTAAAATATAGAAGCACCTTTATCAGAATATTTTAAGCAAATTTATTCTAAAACAATACTAGTTATAAACTTAATTTCTTATGAGTAAAGTATAGGGGGAGGTTGTGGTTTTGTGTGGACTGTGGATAGACATGCACATGGACCGGATAATACTATATCCGGTTATAGTATTATCCGGATCGGATTTTAAAAAAAAAAAAAACCGGTTTAGTATTAACCGGTTACGCAGTCGAATTTGAATACTATAAAATCCGGATTCGGTTTATACTATAACCGTTTTTTTTTAAACCGGTTTTTTTTTTGGCCAAAAAAACCAATCTCCGTTTTTAAGCACCCACTGTTTTTTTTTTAAATACATTTCCTATAATATATACTATAAAAAAACATACATGTGAAAGAAAACTCAAATTTTGATTAATTTAAATACTTAAAAATTACAATATTAAAATTACAAACTTCCTAATTAAAATTATTCAAACTACAAACATCTAAATATTGTAAGAAAAATACTTAAAACTATTCAAACTTCGAATTAAAAGTGGGAAGCCAGGGAGGAGCTTCGACATCGCCATCACCCCTACATAGCAACCGTTCACGCATCTTCTTCTTCGCCATCTTCATCGGGAGACGATATTCCAAGTTCCACTTCTTCATTGTGTATGTTTGATTCCAAGTCGACGTCAATTGGGTCTTCTAGTGTGGTCACGTGTTGTCTTCTAGCCGCACCATCCAAGTAATCTTTTAAACAAATACACACTTCCACAGATTCGGGACTCAACCGTGATCTTCTTGCGGATACGACCCTGCCACTCACAGAAAAAGCAGATTCCGAAACTACCGTAGAAGCTTGGACGGTTAGTAGATCACGGGCCATGGCGGCTAGAACCGGAAATTGTGATTCCCTTTCCTTCCACCAAGCCAAAATATCAAAAGTTTGAAAATCCTCATATGTATAGTTTGCTATAAAATTGGTTGACATGTAAATCCCCAACTCACTACTTAGGGTGGAACCACGTGCTCTCTTGGATTGAGAGTTCATAATTGTGTTAAAAAGTGACAAACCCGCATTACTTTGGCGTCTACTAGATTCCGCTCTCATTTGATCATGAATGGCACTAGATGTCCCGTATTTACCCAAATAGATCTCAAACATATCTCGAAAACATTTATTGAAATAATTGGTTTGGTTAGTTATAAAAGCGGGATCATCTTCGGTAAGGTTAAAAGAAAATGCAATTTGTTCGATTAATGTTTTAACTCCACCAACGTTTAAACAAGGGTTTAAAGTGGCCGCACAAGTAAATACCGGGGGAATTTCCTTAAAATATTTTAAAAGTTTTTCTTTCATTTTTGCCCCAACGAGTTTCAATTCTTCACCTTCAAACTCAAAGTCACCAATTTTGTTAGCCATAAAAAACAATTGGTTAAGCACCAACGGACTAGTGGGATAATAAACGCCGGATAAACAAGTTGTTGCGTCTTTAAAAACCTCAAGTAAATCGTGTAGTTTTGAAATAATTTACCAACCCTCATTCGGATACTCTTGTGCTACAAGACCTTTATCAAACAAGTTTTTGTGAAAAGTTTGCAACGTATCGATTTTATCATTTCTTTGAAATCTTTTCTTTTGGAGTCAATAACCTCCAAACCGGCTTGAACGGAAAGATTGATGATGTATGCAACACAACGAGTGTGAAAAAACACACCGTCTAAAATTGGTGAAAGTAGTATTTTTAATCGTGGAATCGCGTTTGTGTTATTTGACGCATTATCAAACGACATAAAAAAAACTTTGTTTTGTATAAACACAAATCACCCTTTTTAAAAGCGCAAATAAATTTGCACCGGTGTGTGGTTCACCAAATAACTCAAACGCGATTGTACGTTTCATCATTTGCCAACTATCTTGGTCTAGCCAATGTGCCGTGACGGCTAGAAAAGAATGTCCGGTGTTATGTGGAGAACTCCAAACGTCACATGTAAGTGACACACCATAACGGTGTTCTTGGAATCCTAAAATCATTTTTTCTCTAGCCTCACGACACATTTTTATTGCATCACGCCTAAGGGTAGTACGACTTACAGCGGTGTAACGCGGTTGCATTAGTGTTTGGATGGTTTCGGTGAAATCTTTATCATCAAAGTGGTCAAACGGCAAAGCTTTTGTAATCACGAACCTCGTAAAAGCGTCTCGTAATTTGTCGTTGTTGTAAATGAAAACACCACCTTGATTCGTCATGTTGGCTTGAGTTGCATCGGATGTTGCTCTTAGCGCCTTGCATGACTTGGAAATATGAGCCCTCAAAGTAGAGTTGCCTTCGGGTGCTAGAAACTTGTGACAAAGTTTGCACCGAGCCCTTTTTGAACCGTTGGATATCTCGCACAAGTCGAAATGTTCCCAAATTTCTTTATTTCTATTATGCTCGAGAATCCTCACCACATCGGGGTTTCCTCCTACGGAAGATACTCCCGTATTCGGCATGCTACTACTACCGGCCATGATATCAATCTCAAGAAAGTGAATGAAAGTGAACTTTGGTGAATAAAAGTAGAGAATTTGGAGAGAAAATGGAAGATGTAAGTTGTGGCTTAATCCTACAACATACCCACACTATATATAAGTTTTTTGGGTGGCAAAAGTGTAAAAAAACATGAAAAAAACGGTCAAGAATTCTCCCAAACGGCTATAAAAACGGCTAGTAGTAAAAAATCGGATAAAAACCGGTTTTTTATCCGGTAAAAAAAACCGGTTTTTTAACCGGTAAAAAAACCGGTCGCCCGGAAAAACCAATAACCGGTCGTACTATCCGGTTTCAAAATATCCGGTCCGGATAAAAAAAATCCGGTTTTTCTAAAAACCGGTTTCGGATATTTTTTCGTATAAATCGGATATTCGGATTTTTTGTGCACCTCTAACTGTGGAGTGTGGACAGCAAAGCAAATGGAGGCAATTTGGGCTGGCTCAAGTCGGCCGGCCCAAACACATTTTTTTTGGGTTGGGTAAGATTTATAAATAGATAGCCTATCAACCCAAATGTAGAATGAATTATGTAATCGGATAATAACTAAAACAATAGTTCGTATTGTTACTTTTTTTTAAAAAATCTCAAATTCGTATAGGAGTAAATGACGTAATTAGTTAATAATATCAAGGGTTTATATCAGAGTTCTTAAATAACGTGAGGTGCGGTGTGATGATACGATCAAAATTTAAGTCTTAGAATCATGGCGAGGTCACAACGTTTTTTGATACGTTACTTACGGAAACAATTTTGAATATAAGTTATAATTATATATAGGCAAAAGTTCAAACGAAAACTTTTTTTTGTATGAGAACAACGAGAATCAATCCGAGCTATCAAATTCTCTCTCCTTCAATGTCATCACCCACCCATGAATTCATCACATGCATTCTGTCACACTTGATCTCTCACGATTTACATCTATGAATTCCACTTAACAAATCATTACGGCTAAGAGTGGTTCTCGCAGTTCTCATACGGAAAACAGTTCTTGTTTGAACCGTCCAAATTATTATATATAAATATATAAATATATATAATATGTATGTATGTATGTATAATTATACAAACAAAAATAAAAATCACCTAACCATAGATTTAAAACATATTTGATCAATCTTTTTTTTTATTTTGGTATATTCAAACTCTTATAACTGAATAACTATATCTATTCGGTCAAGCCTCAAGCGTTGACGAAACCATGAAGAAGCCAATACCAGCTTTTTAGAACCATGGCTTATATTAAAATTACATTAAAAAATATTTACTGTTTGCAAGAATGTGTTATTCTTTTTATATAATAAGATTATGAGGAGAACAAAAGAATAATTTGAACACCAATAATGCATTGTTTACTTGTTTAGTAAGAGAAATGTTAATCTGATATTACATGAGAATCAGACAACAATTAGTGAGGATGACCTAAAAGTAATTGTTATACAATGATTCAAGAAGAAGAATTATCATACATACAACATAGAGAAACAGCTTTGAAAATGAATATTTCAACTTTGTATCTTGTAAACCCAAAACTTTGACTGGACAATAATTTTCAATTGACTTTTTGCCAGATTCAATATCAAAATTTCCAAGTTGCTTATTTGAAGATAATAGTGCCATCCATGCCTCATAACATTCATATGTCTTCATTTGGCAGCAATTTAAAAGCATATTTTCTTCTCATGCTTTGAATTGTAATATGTTTTTAAATTGTTACACTGCAAAGTATCAAGTATTTTTGGTGCTTCATTTTGCTGACATAAAAAACACAATGACACTAAAGGAATGAGGATAACCTAAGAATTATATACTAACAACCCAATTTTGAACGATTTAGCCCGCCTAATAGATAGGATACATGGACTTATTATAACTAAAATGACTAAACTATCTTATTACTAGTAATAATCCGCTTTGGATCACTAGAACATGTTACAACACAGAGGAAATGATTTGTAATGTTAATATGCTACACTCACAAACCACTTTCATAAAGGGTAGTTTAGTCATTTTCATATTTACTCATTAAACTGGTTTGTGAGTATAACATCATCAAGTTAAGTGATGCTAACTTACAGATCATTTTATCTACAACAAATTATTAAAAAGTAGTTCTATATCCTCTAACTAAATCATTTGACCCATCATCCTAGTCACTGGATCAAGACAAGAGTTAAAAGCAAGGGTGTAGATAAGAATGCAGCTCCACGAATCTGCTTGGAACCGATCATACCCGAGCCATTCGTTCTCTCCTCTCAGTTGGCCTTTGCCTAGGGGTGACAATCATGTTGTGTTGGGGTTCGAGGGCATAATGTTGACACGATGTAACACCCTCCTTACCGGCCTAGTAGGATTAAGGTAATTAAGTTGAATTACTTTAATTAAATTGATTAATTAATTATTTTATGTGTTTAATTAATTTAATTAATTAAATTGTGAGTAAAATAATTATTTAAATGAAATTGTTGTTAGTGGAGGTTGAGGTGTCGGTTTTGACACCTAAACACACCAAGATGCCACCTTGATTTTCATTACATGCAAAATTGATAAGGTGTAGTGTGTGTGTGTGTATACCTTCGGCCGAGAGCAAAAGAAAAGAAGAAATAATCGAATTTAATTGTTGATCTTGTTTGTGAATCTGTTCAATTGAAGTGTGTAACATCATCATAGAGGTTAGAATTCAGTAACAATGTGTTAATAGTTGTTATTTTCGGATTTATATATATATTTATATGTGAAAACCAATTAAATGTTTATATGTTGAATCCATGATCTAGGATGCATGTTTGTTAGTGTTTGATGTTTATATGAACAAAACATGTTTAGAATTAAGTTCTGGAAACTTAGATGAGGTTGCATGCTTAAAATCAGATTAAAATCGAAGTTAGAATGATTTTTGAATGTCTCGGATTTCTTAAGCATGAATCAATCGGATTTTGAGTTTGAATAGATTGGAATTGGTGAATACCGAGCATTTCTATCGGAATTGGTTGAAATCCGATAAGATTGAACTGTTTGCCTTAGCTTTTTATCGGAATTGATATGAAACCGAGAAGAATGATCGGATTTGATTTTATCGGAATTGATCTTCTCGGTATTGAACATTTTCTCGGTATTGGATGTTTTCTCGGTATTGAACAATTACTCGGTATATGAACTATGCCTTAACATTTCATCGGTATTTGCTATATTCTCGGAATTCCATTTACTCGGTATGTGACATTTTCTCGGGATCTTAGTTTCTCGGGATTGAAGTAATCGGTATTGACTTTTGTCGGATTGTGCATTTGCTCGGATTTGGTTTTATCGGATTTGATCCTATCGGATTTGGGATTGATCGGAATTCTAATATTACCTATGCTCGGAATTTGAGTTTTATGAGGAATCCGATTAAAGATCAACTCTTTGATGATTTGAAGATGAACATGAATTTGTATATACAGTGTGGCCTTGGTTTGTGAAAGGAATGTATGAATTGCCTAAGCTAAGGAGTTGGATAATATTCACAGAATTACAGGATGTAAAGGGTAATAGTGAATGATGGTATATAGTTTGAATATACATGAGTTGATATGTACTTGTGATTATATGTACATATGTGTTTGATTATAGTATTGTGCTCATTGTGTATTGATTAAGCAAATACTGATTGTTAGTTGTTTGTTCAGGTGGAGACAAGACTCAGTAGTAAGAAAAGACTGAGTTACCAGAACTTTTGAAGATATCGGTGAGTGGATATATATCTTGGATGTATAAGATATATCACCTGATTGATTGCTCTTGTTACTGTATATATACATGTTGTTGTGAGATCAGCTTGGCGGTTGTTATTCAGCTGGGCCTATGTTTAGAGATATACAATATTAATAATTGTCTTGATAAGCATTTGTTGTAATCAAGAAGTGCTATTATTGTTGTCTGTTGTAACTAGGCTATCGGTAAACCTTTGCTTTGGCCGGCATTTGGTTGAAGGTCCCGCAAGACCGCCGGTTCTCTTGTTTGTTTGAGCATTGTTTGTTTGGGGCTTTATGCCTTGTATGTTTGTGATATATATTCTCTCACTTAGCTTTGTGCTAATCCCCCACTATTGAACTCTTTTACAGGATTTTCCTGGTATGTTGAAGATAGAGGTGAAACTGGAATTGTGGACTGATCATAACTCTGATATCTGTTTGTTTTTGTAAAGAGCCTATTTTTTTAGTAACACTGTAAATGTATTTTGTAAATCAAACAAGTTAAAGTTGTATTTTCATTATTATAGTATTTTAGTAGTGTGATTTAGCTTCCGCGCGTATTCCAAAGTTGTGTTAGAAAATACGGTGTTACACGACCCGCTTAATTTTTGGGTCAGGATATGTGACACAAACCTGTAATGTGTACCGGGTCATAAGCGATTTGACAAGCCAGTTGGTTTAGTTTTACTAAATGTGTCCCTTGTTTTTCAATATAGATGATCTAAATGCAAATTACCAAATATTTCAACCTCTATGCAAATAGTTGAATCCAAATACAAAAACTTGATAATTCTAATAAACCAATTAGCTACAAGTGATGAAATACTCATGATTCGATGCTTCTACTCTAAATGGTCTAAGAACGGCTAAGAAACAAAAAGAAAACGATGAATTTGTTTTTTTAATAGAGTTAAGTGTAGACGTGTGTACTAAGGAACTAAATTAAATGCCCGTATGATACACATGTTGGTTTAAGAAATAATAACTATTAAACATTAATAAAAAAGTATTAAATAATTATAAAATACGAAATAAATGAGAGTTTTAAAAGTGGTGACATATGGCGTAAATACCTAGACCAATGGTGGAAGCGTTGACACAAGGAGTACGATAGATGTGATGGCAGAAACGTTTTATGATACGAGAAGACGTGCTTGTATTTTTGTATAAATCATTGATCATTATTGTTATAATCAAAACCTATAAGATTAAGTATTTATTTGTTAAAACTAAAATAAATATAAACTAATTATAAAATATTTAAAAATGGTAAAACTAAAATATGGTTAAATATGATACTTAATGTTATAAAAGGTAAATATGATATTATAAATTAAGGTTTGTAAATACGATATTTTAAGGTTTAAAAATGACATATACAAATTACCTCTAACAATATTAATTCAAATTAAAGAACCCTAATAACTGATTAAAAATCAAAATCGAATCAAATTTTCAATTTAAATAGACGGTTGATATTTAATTTTATCAAAATAATAGAAAAATCATATAATAAAGATAACCCAATTTAGTCTTTCATTTAAATCTAGAGAAGGGAAAACTCAAATAGCCAAATAGGAAGTGTGAAAAATAAAGATTAAGACTTTAAAAACACGTGTTGACATGCAAATCAATCAAAACATGACTTATTTATTATAAAGGTCAAGCCAAAAAACCCAAAATCATTTATACTTAATCCTAACCTATTTCTTTACGTGTAACATTACCTCTATCTTTAACAACCACTAGATCAAGTACCAGAACATAAAACTAAAAAAATTAGTAAATTATACACGTATATCATATAGTTTGATAGAAGCATTAAGTAACAAAACTTTTCATATTAATGATGATACCAAACACATTAGACTTTTAAAGCAATCATGCTTTGAGACATAAAAATATTTGTTTGCATCGAACAACTTGTTTATTCTTTTAAGTTTCGGTGTCCAACTTGTTACTACTTTAATACACTCTTAACCCCCCCAAAAGGCAAAAAGAGTGATTTTCACTATTTTTCTTTAATATATAAACTTTACGATAACGAAAGACGGTGACGGTGCGGTGACGGTGACGGTGACGCTACTCGCCGACTCACATTTTACATCTATCGTTCATCCGTCCCCTCGCGACACTTCCAACAGAAGCCAAGATGTTTTCCGTCAACTTACTCCTCCTCCTATTGCCGCCGCTCTTGGCCCTAATACTCGCCGTTCGTACAAGAACTAAATCGGCGGCGACTCAAAACCTTCCACCAGGTCCATTTTCATGGCCGATTATAGGCAACCTTCCTCACATGCTAAAAGGCCCTCACATCTACTTCACCCAGTTATCCCGCACCTACGGTCCGTTATGCTCCGTGAAACTCGGAACCCATTTGTTCGTCATCGGCTCATCTCCAATCGCTGCAACCGAAATCATGAAAACCCATGACAAATTACCTACTTACAGGTGGGTTCCTAAAGCCGGTCAAGATGGTTTACAGAATTACTCGCTAATTTGGGCCACTGAGTGCACAGATCATTGGAAGCTTTTGAGGTCGCTTTGCAAAACGGAATTGTTCTCTGCTAAAGGGCTTGATTCGCAATCTGTTTTGAGGGAGAAAAACGTCGATGAGATGGTGGTTTTCCTGAAAACGAAACAGGGGAAGGTTGTAAACATTCGGGAAATTGCGTTTGCTGTGACCGTTAATATTCTTGGTAACATTTGTTTTTCGAAAGATTTGGTTGGTTTAGAGTGTGATGATCATGAAATTAGAGGATTGAAAGGAGTTCTTTATAGATTGATGAAGCTGGGAACTACACCAAATGTTGCTGATTTTTATCCTAAATTAGAAAGGCTGGATCCTCAAGGTTTGAAAAAGAAGACATCAGAGGTTATGAATGAAGCATTTAGTGTTTGGGAACATATAATTGATGAAAGAAGGGCTAAAAGAGAAGCCCAGAAAGGGATTGAGTACGATGATCAAGATTTCTTGGATACTATGCTAAGATGTCAGTTTTCAGATCTTCAGGTTAACCAATTGACTGTTGTAAGTGGTTTATATTTACTACGCTCATTACTAGTTCTAATTATGCTGTTTTCAGTTTTCAAGTGGTGTCTATATATGTATTTAAATTGATTTTGACTTTTATGTCAGGGAACACATAGTATATAATGTTTATTGATGGAATTTGTATCACAGGAATTACTGTCAGGGGGAACACACAGTACAGCTTCAACTATCGAGTGGGCGTTAGCCGAACTGATCAAGAACAAAGAAGCTATGTTGGCAATCCGAGAGGAGTTAAGGAAAGAAATCGGTTCAACAATGAACATCAAGGAATCACAGGTCTCCCAGCTTCCTTATTTGCATGCTTGTGTTAAGGAAACACTAAGATTACACCCACCTGCACCACTCCTGCATCCACAAGCCATATTAGAAGGGTCTGAGATTATGAAGTATACAATCCCCAAGAATTCTCAGCTAATAATCAATGTTTGGGCAATGGGGCGAGACCCGAATCTTTGGGAAGACCCGTTATCATTCAAACCCGAGCGGTTTTATGGGTCGAATGTGGATTTCAAAGGACAACATTTCAAGTTTTTACCTTTTGGTGTAGGAAAGAGGATGTGTCCAGGGTATCCTTATGCTGTTAAGCAAATCCACCTTATGTTGGCTTCTTTGGTCCAAAACTTTGATTGGTTTCTTCCTAATAACATGCAAGATCTTTCCAAATTAGACATGAGTGAAAACTTTGGTATCATTTCACAAAGGAAGAGGCCTCTAATGGTTATCCCAAAATTCAAAGGTTGAATATTGAGTAAAAACTTGAGAAGGATGATTCCAGTAAGCTGTAATTATGTTCAAGTTGTGTTGTATTGTGTTTACGATTTACATAATGATACAAATGTTTCTTGACTTGCCCTGATCATGTAGTCGATTTTGATCGAGTAATCTTGAGCCATATAATGCATCATAGAAACTTGAGCAGAGTCTATATCTTAAGAGCTTGAAGATAACAAGCTACTTAGTAGATTCCTGCTACCTAGATGCATATAATGCATCATAAAAATTATACACAGAGGAAGAAAAAGAAAAGCAAAATCCTATTTCAATGAGCACCGAGTTAACCTGTGTTCTAAAGATTCAATCATGCCTTAAGTGCAATATTTATCAGATTCTGAAGTTAAAAACCTTCAATGGCTGGTTAGTTGAAAAAAGATAGTGTTAGGACCGAAACCAGGGAACCGACCAACGATATTGTCCGCTTTGGGTTTCCCCTCACGGCTTTAAAACGCGACAGTTGGTAAGAGTAAGATCCACCCTCATTATAAGGAAGATGAATTTCCCTAATGTGGGATGCTCCTGCATTGCTACAGGAGCGGTGGGTTTAAGAGTCGCGAATTTGACCGGCTCGAGGGAACGCTGAGCCCCATAAACCCAACAGATAGTGTGTTCAATCGATTAGAGATGTAAAAGGCGACGTAAAATCAAATTTTTTTGAGAATAACTTATAACTACAATGATTTCTTGAAACAAAATTGGCATGAATTCAACAAATAGATGTGATTGAAATGTTGGAAAACTTGCCTGCAAAGTAATGAATCGACTGCGGCACTGGAAGAACAGGGTACACAGAGCAGGTTTTCTCGATCTGGAATTTATATATATCAGATGTAAGAACATAAAACTGTAAAGTTCCTGATGCTTCGATAAGAACATTAATATGATCAGTAGCTACATAAACTCATTCAAATCAAAGTTTGGATCAACTTATTTATCGACTTACAAGCTTATTTACCGACTTCCATGTGCAGTCGAGGATCCAAATATTCAAATCAAATCAAAGTCGGGTATCTTTTCTCCAAATATTGCTAAAGTGATAGTTTTGCCACTTTGGCCACCAACTTGGCCTCTCCTTTGAGATGAATAGTTTGTAATTAGGTCATTTACTATATACAACAATGCTGTAAATAAATTGTACAAATGCTTTTTCATCAAAAGAGCACATATTAGTCTCCTAAGTAAATTTTAGGACTGTGTTAATGATTTATTATCCATGTTTACAATTCCACATGTAATGGAACATCAAGATATATAGGGCTTCTAATTTACAAGATGATATAATTAAGTCCCAAGATCCTACTCTGGTGATGGTAACTCAAATTGGATGAAAAAGAGTATTATATAAGAAGTATTCATATTTATTCATCTTTTTAGCTTATTCTCATGTTTCCTGTACAGTATCAAAACACATCAAGATAGAAAATATATGCAAGACGTGTTGATCGTTAAGGATGGTCCTTGTCGTAGAGCCATTATAACTTGAAGCCATGTACATCTGCGAATCCAAAAGTATCAATTAGCCTACTGAGGCCTTGACTGAGTAACTCTGTAAATATGAATGTACCGTGCAATAGGAATGCTGAATGCTCCTTATGATGTATTATTGTATAAACTTATAAAACTGAGTGACTAGGAGTGTCACAAATTAGGCATCTTACACACACAAACGTTGTAGCTCTGACTGTCATGGCCGCCATTAAACACTGTTCCTCGCGATTATATATAACCATGGTGACCTTGACCATCCTTGATTTCAATATCGATTGCCACTAGAATGGCTAGAAGAGTTGCAAGAATCGGAAAGCTTACAAAGTCTAGGAAAAATAGTAGCAACTAGGTGTGTGTGTGTGTGTGTATATATATATATATATATATATATATATATATATATATATATATATATATATATATATATATATATATATATATATATATATAAATTTTAGCTTGGTAAAGTTCTTTCTATAAAAAAGACCGATTACCACATTACTTCCCATGACTTCAGTTCACACCAACTTCATCATATTAGCTAAAAAAAGTAAGTACTTACTCCACTCCACCTAATCCTAATGCGTCAAATGAATAAAAGCAGCTAAATTTGCCGGCTTACAACTAAATGCTTGCAATTTGTTGTAAAATAAATATATCGAACAACGTAAAAACGAAATACAAATGAATAATAGAAAATGAGAACACCAAGATTTAACGTGAAAAAAATCCTTTACGGAAAAAACCACAACACAATCGATGATATAACTATATAGGAAAAATATGATAATATTACAATAACACAAATATTAAACTAAACCTGCAAATAAGAAAGAAAAACTACAAAATTTAAATTATGTACCAATAATAATAAATCTCTCTCCATAGTCAATACATTAAACTTAGACCATCAAAATATCTATATATAGGTTACGTAATACACATATTAGATGTGTATATATCTCTAACTATGAATTTAGTTTCACCCTAGTTCGATAATACGTTATCCCAAACTCAAAATTTGAGTAAGGCACCTAACGTAGTAAATACGTACGTGTATGTATATATATATATAGGGTAGGGATATTGTAAAAAGAGAATTAGGGTACAAAGAGTAAGGAGAAATCCTAGCCATACAATTTAGATCAAAAGTCAACAAAAAAAGTCTAAAAAGTAAGGATTCGTAACTGCCAATTAAAGGTAGTTAAGGGCAAAACAGTAAAATGGCAAAAAAAAAATTGAGCGGGATTTGTGGTTCTGTTTGCCCAGATTAAGCACATCCATTTCAACAACCAGATTCAACATACAGATGCATAAATTTCACGATGAATAGCAACAGAAGAATGGCAAATAGAAGAAACGTGGGTTAATGAATCCAAACACTGATGCATAATCCTTCGAATTTAATAACTAATGAATAAAATTTGAAACTCATACATATAAAATTGATGATGCACAATCTGATACATATGAAAATTAACAGAAGTTGAAACCTCATACATATAAAATTGATGAACGATTACATGATACATAAGATGCACAATTCTTAAGGTGTATCCAGTGTTATGCACACAAATAACCAAAACTTTCAATGAACAACTTTGATCGAAAAAGAAGATGAAAAAAGATGATTTTAGAAAAATATGAATACATCATAGCAAACCGTTCAGATCTGGGAAATGTGCATCAACAACTCACAGGTAAAACCGCGATTTATATTCAATATTTTGATGTATAAACCCTGAAACAATCGATGCACAACATGAATTGATAAATATATACAAAATTGATGAATTTAGTACATAATACATATGATGCACAATCCTAGAAAGTTGGATTATGCACCGTTGGTGGTGGTCGTAACCCTGAAATGCACAACCAACGGCGGCTGTTTACAAAAAAATCGTTGATGCACAACAACAAAAAAATCCACCTTTGATGCATAAACAGCAGCGGCGTCGGCGGAGCATGCGACGACGACGGTGGAGCAAGCAGCGACGGGTCTACTCAAATCAGCGGCGGCGACGTGGTCTGGTGTAGGCGGCTCTGGCAGCGGCGATGATGACGTCCAGGGGAGGCGGTTCATGGTAGCGGCGATGATTAGTGTTTCGTGAGGCGAATAGGCGACGATATTCAAAGGTGGTTGTTATATGCGACGGCAAGCAGCGGCGGATGATGCAGCGATGAAGAGTCGACGGCGTAGCGTGCGGAGGCGCAAGCGGCGGGATTTGTGAATCTCGGCGACTCATGGGCAGCCCAGGATTATTGACGATGGGATTAGGGTTTGCAAATGATGGGACTGTAAGACATGGGGTAGTGGTAAATGAGGGGAGAGAATCTTTTTAAACTTCCTATTTTAACCCTCTTTTGATTTTTGTTAGTTATGCCACGTGTCAGGCTCATGTTTCTCGCTACCCTTTTTACCCTAATTTTCTTTTTATTTGATCCTGATTATATATATATATAGGATGAGGATAAAAAAAGATTTATTTTAAGGAGAGATGGAAAGATGGATTTTTGAGTGAACACGTGTCTTGTTAGTTGAGGGGTATTATGGTATTTTTCATAGTTTCTAAGGGGGTGTTTGGCTAAGCTTATTTTAGGGGCTTATTAGCTTTTTAGCTTTTTTTAGGCTTATTAATATTTTAGTGTTTGGCTTAGCTTAATAGCTTAAGTTTTTTGGCTTATTTTTCATGAAAATAAGCCATTTTTAATAAGTCACCATGAACCAACTTTTTTTCTACCTCATTAGCTTATTTTCATACATTGACCAATATACCCTCTTTATAACAACCTTTCTTCTTTCCCGGTAATATCTCTTCCCCAAATCTGAAATATATTTTCCCCAAAACTGAAACCTACTTCCCCAAAACTGAAACCTTCTTCCCCAAATATCACCTCTCTTCCCCAAATATCATCCACCTAAACTTTTTCCCCATAAATCCCTTTCTTTGGCTTCCAAAATTGACGCACCAAACATCATCCAAATTGACGCACAGTGCTTCAAAGTCAAATTGTTCGACTGTTTCATATCTTTTTTTTTGTTCGACTGCACGTTTGCACTGCTTCGAAATTGCAGATTAGGGTTCAACCAAATCAACTGTTTCAGCTTGATTGACTCCACTGTTTCAGCTGAGCTCGATTCACTATCCCTATTTGACCTACTTCACTGCCTTTATTCGACTGCTTCTATCTAGGTACCTTCTTTTTTTGACTGCTTACTGCTTCACTGCCTTCATTCATTGCTGTTTTCCGTGTGTTGTTTTTTCGCTGCTAAATTGGGTGTTGTTTTCGCTGATATGCTACTGTTTTTGCTGCATTATGTTGCTGTTTTTAGAGTAGATATGGTTAAGTTTTATGTAGTTTCACTGATATACTACTGTTTTGCTGCATTACGCTGCATTGTGTGTAACTTAACTAGTTTTTAAGTGAATGAAAGTAATTTTATTGGCTGT
Organism: Pulicaria dysenterica; assembly: GCA_947179395.2. Classification (NCBI taxonomy): domain Eukaryota; kingdom Viridiplantae; phylum Streptophyta; class Magnoliopsida; order Asterales; family Asteraceae; genus Pulicaria; species Pulicaria dysenterica. Next base: position 98,577,071 of record OX359288.1, read on the forward strand.
TAAAGCTTAAAAGTTTTCTGTTTAGACTTCTACTTCTGTTTAGACTTCTACTTCTACTATCTAGCAACATAAACATATTTGTATAGGCCCATCTGGAACTAGTGCTAATAACCATAATACTACATAAGACATGAACATGTGAACACTTAGTTTCCTGTGAAACTAATTTAGTTTAATTAGTGATTAAATAATCAGTTTACTGTTAGTGGACAATTTATTTAATTATGTTTAGTTTCCTGTTAGTGATTGAATAATCAGTTTACTGTTAGGAAACTAATTTAGTTTTCTCTTGATTGCTTTTTTAATTATGTTTTAATATTAGTGTATAATTATTGGTTCTCTTACATCTTTGTATGCTTAGAAATAATTGCAAATGGATACAAATAATGCTAATGATACGAAGAACAAAGGTGAAAGGAAAGTACCTCTTTGGGAAACACAAATACATAACGTATTTCTTGAGTTATGCTTGAATGAGGCTAGACTTGGGAATAAACCTGGTAGTCATTTCAATAAAGTTGGATATGAGAACCTCATCAAGAACATGAAAGATCGAACCGGTAAAACTTTGACCCACAAGCAAATTAAAAATAATTGGGAAAATATGAAGAAAGATTGGAGGAGATATGATCGTTTGATGAGACTTGAATCCGGGATAGGATGGGATCCTGTGAACAAATCAATTGTTGCACCGCCAGAATGGTGGGATGAGAAAATAAAGGTACATATTCTTTCATTAATTTTCTATAATAGTGTTTTTATTAATATTGAAATAATATAATATTTTTTTCTCGTATAGGCCGACAAAGATCTTGCAAAGTTTAGGGGAAAAATTTGGAGATGTATCAAATATATTATGAACCGTTGAGAAATGTTTAGCGAATGAGACATTTAACTACTATCATTCATCGTTGAGAAATGTCATTGAACGAACTTTTGGAGTATGGAAGGCTAGATAGGCAATTTTAAAAGACATGCACGTTAATTTACCTTATGAAACGCAAGTGAAAATCGTGGTAGCATCTATGACGATTCATAATTATATTAGAATGAAAGATAATAATGATGACGGATTTGGTAAAGCGCAACAAGAATCTTACAATCCAAACAAAGATTTTGAAGCTCAAACATCTTCTAGCGAACTAGATGAATATGCAAGTTCAAGTCGTAGAGATGATGATTTATATATGAGCGCAGTAAGAGATATGATTGCGGGAGATATAATGCGATATAAGTGACAATTATATATTTATTGTATTATGAAATTATGTATTTTGATGATTTATATAATTGGTCTCTTAATGGTGATTAAAAAAAATAAGAGTTTTGTCTATTTTTTTGAACTAATGATGCATAAAAAAATAATGGTGATTTTACACTAATGTATGGATGCCCTTTTTGGTCATTTTACACTAATAAGCTAAGCCAAACACTTTAACAAAAAAAGCTTATTAGCTTATAAGCTATAAGCTAATCCAACACTTTTTCCCCTCCTAAGCTTATAAGCTCCTAAGCTTATAAGTTAAAAAGCTAAAAAGTTATAAGCAAAAAAAAATAAGCTTAGCCAAACAGTCCCTAATTCTATCCCCTAAGAATCGTACAGCCCCGTTTTTAAAGGAGGAGAACCCTAGATACATCTCTTTGTTGTTATGCACCCACCGCCTCTCACTAAGCCTACCACCACCGTCACTTTTGTGTTTCGTCTCCCACAACCATCACTATATGCTTCATCGCCCACCACCACTGTCCTCCATTGTGTAGTAGCAGCCCCTGTGAAGTCGTAGCCGCTGTCTACTGCCGTCGTCTTCTGTTTCAACTCTCACCGCCGCCGTCGGCCCACGGTCGTCGCTTCTGCTTCACCGCCCATGGTCGTGACTTCTACTTCACCGCCCATGGTCGTCACTTCTACTTCACCGCCCACGGTCGTCGATTCTGCTCCACTGCCTACCGCGATCGCTTTCGCCTTTTTATATATCTTCCTTTTTTAGTTTTACCTATAGATCAGATTGCAAAGTTTGTTTGCATCAGATTTTGATTCGTATTCATAGTTTTTGGTAGATTATATTGTGTGCATCATTCTGGTAATTAAACCTTTAGATCCATGGTTTTGGGGTTTTTAAGTTCTTGCGATGGTTTTTTGTATGTTAATTTAGGGAGTTAATTACACATTTAGTTCTTGAGGTATGTCACTTATTTCACTCTTAATCCTTAAACTTCATTTATTACGCTAGGAGTTCCTATAGTTTATATTTTGTAACACTCTTAGTCCCAATTTCAACTAAAAAGACTAAAGTACCTTTACTTTTTCAAAAAAATTACCATAATACCCTTGTGTCCTTTTTTCTTATTATTTTTATTAATATTATATTACTCAAAAACATTATTAAATATAATAAACACAATTAAAACTAATGAATAAATCTTCACCCCCACCAATTCTTTATTCCAGTCACCCCCTTCTTCAATCTCTCCTCAAACCGGACACCCTACCGGCCGCCGGCATACCTCGCCGGAAAACACCAACATTACTCTTCTCCCCTTGCCGGAAGACTTCCCTCGCCTACTCTCACCGTCTAACGGCAGACCACCGCCACCCGTCTCCTCCTCCTTCGCGCCGCCGCTACCCATCGTCTAGCAGCACCGCCGCCACCCACCGTCTAACAGCACCGCCGTCACACCTCTCTTTGCCGCCTCAACAATAGCAGCGACCACCGTCGCATCTATCTCTTTCTCTCTCTCGCCCTTTAAATTAGGGTTTTCTCATTCGTTTTTTCAGATCTGTACAACATATCAGATCTTGTTCGTGATCTCCGACCACGTTCTTCATTTGTAGTTCTTGATTTGCAGATCTGTGTTCTTCAGAGAGTTTCAAAATTCAGTTTTTGGCCATAAGTAAGAGTGTGTATTACATATAATTATTTTCTGGTTCATGAGGCATGTCACTTGAACCAGTTTTAGGTTATTATGAAGTCAACCGATCTGTGTTCTTCTCAGGTCTTCATTTTTGGGATTTGGGATGTAAACCATCGTGATTTTGGGATTCTGATAGAGAAAGTGGATTTTGATGTAAACGATTTGGGATTTTGTTCTTGTTGATTCATGTGGTGGATGGTGGTGGTTGGGTGGTAAACGGCGGTGGTTGGGTGGTAAATATAAACGGCGGTGTTGATTCCTGCGGTTGTTCTGGTTAGGATTTTGTTCTTGTTGATTTTGTTCTAGTTGATTCGTGTGTTGAGATGAACATAATTTAATTTGTATATTAATACACCTTACTAATACTAATGCTTAAATAAATTTAAATTAAAATAAGATAATAAATTTAAAGTAAATAAATAAAACTTAAAATAATATGAATTTTTTAAATGAAAGGGTAGAACCGTATTTTTAAGTGACCAAGGACCATCTGTGTGATAAAATGCTTAGTTCAAGGACTCTCAGTGTAATAAACATAGTTTAGGGACCGTAGATCTAATTTAGGGCTTTGTTTGTATTTTTGTTCTAAGTGTGCATCAGATTGTAAAATGCTTTGTGCATCAAGGTGAGATTTGTGTGTTGTAACTATCATCTATCAATTAAATTGGCTCTTATAATTTGTTTGTTTTACACGAATCAGTTTTGTAATTTACGGGTGTGCATCAATTCAATGTGTGTTGTGCATCAGATTTCAATGTATATATGTTTGCCAGAAAATCAAACAATAATTTTGTGGTGAAACGTGAATCAGGAGATATTTTAGGAGTTGAATAAATGATAAAAAGTCTTATGTACCCCTAACTCTCATTTCTAAATTAATTAGTTATTAAAAATGAATAATTTTTGTAATCACCTGATGTGATGCATCCAACGGTTAAGATTTACATCTCTCCCATCTCTCCTTAATTCACCTCTTAGAATAACCTAACCCTCCATAGGCTAAAGTTTATGCGAGAACCATTCTTAGTGCGAGAACCGCGAAAACCAATCTGAGCCTTCCAATTTCCCCTCTTTCAATGTCATTGCCCACCCATGAATTCCTCACATGCATCCTGCCACACTCTATCCCTCCACGCTCACCATCCATGAAACTTCACATATCCAAGGAACGACCGAGATTGGTTCTCGCAGTTCTCGGACTAACAACGGTTCTCGCATGAACTCTCCCCTATATCCATATATAGTAAAAGGACCATATGCGAATGGATGTATGATGCGAACGGTGCGAATAACAAACGAAAATTTTTGGTGGTGGAATTTGTGAATTGGGTCAAATAAGTGTGGCGCCTTTAATAAGCTAGCATGCAAACACCTAAATTAATTGGAAGCATGATGAGGTTTGTTTAAACAAAATAAAACATGTATATTATATATAAAACAAGCTTTAACCATTGAGATAGTAATATTTTTAGATAATATGTAGTGATTTTTTTAAAATAAGAATCATTGAGTATTTAAATTAAGATGAAATAGTTTTAATAGAACTATGTTTTTAGACGAGATATAATGATTTCAAGCTAGATAGTTATCTTGTAGACCAGATGTACACTTTATTATATAAAAAACTCATATGCATATGAATTTGAAGAAAGATGCAACGAGTTTAAGCTAGATGCAGTGATTTCCTTGAAGAGATGCACAATACTAATCTTGTCTCCGTCTTTGGACTCTTTCTTCATCTTTACTCACAAGACCCAACATCTTCATATGTGTCTACCAACATCTTCTTGAATCTCCATTATTAACCACACTCATTTCGTTATTTTACAAAAATGATGCATCATTAATATAAATAGTTAATAATTATCCATAAAGGCTTTGATTTATTTCTTCTAGAATGAATGTATTTCTTTCATTCGAATTCACTTTGATGTTTATATTTAATTTGCTATGTACCTAATTCTGGAAATTGTAGTCAAATGTATTAGCTTTTTACTTTTTAGATACAATCATTTTAGATCACATGTACTGGTTTTAAACAAGAATCAATGGTTTTAAACAAGATATTTTGATTTTGTAGACAAGATGCAATGTTTTTAGATAAGATAAAATTGTATCTATTAAACAATTGAATTTTTAACCAAGATTAACTAGTTTTATGAGGACTTTATGTTCTTTCAGATGAGACGCAATTCTTTTAAATCACCAAATTGTTAAAATCACTATATCTCATCTAAAGAAACGTAGAATTCCCTGAAAACTACTCATTTACAAGGTTAAATGCAGTGGTATAAATTAATGCATCTAGTATAATACCATTACATCTTGTAAAAAACACTACATCTAATCTAGAACTATACAATAATAATAATAATAATAATAATAATAATAATAATAATAATAATAATAATAATAATAATAATAATAATAATAATAATAATAATATTAAAAAAATATAATATACTTCTATTTCAAAATAAATCCGTATAAAAGAAGAAGAAAAAAAAATCAAATCTAAATATTTAAAAATCTTCCAGCCGCAACATTTGACTAAATTATAAAAAAATGTGTTTGAGAAAAGGAGATTTTCGTTCGCGCGTTCGCAATTTATATGGCATTCGCATCAGATCTCTTTCCCAATATTAAGGGGGCGTTTGGTTGGAGGGTATTTGAAATCCTCCCAAATATCATGTTTGGTTTACAAATATCAAGTGGGAATCAAAATCACAGGAATCATTCAAATCCCTTAGCTGAAGGATTTTTCAATCCCTCCACCACCCATGGTATTTTGAAATCCCATGGATGAGGTATTCTCTCCGGCGACTATCCGGCGACCTCCGACAACTATTCCGGCTACCGTCATTCCAAAACCCTAGTTCCTTCATATTCGAATTTCCGCCGTGGACCATCTTCGTTGTTCAAGATACCCTAGCCGCCGCTGTCGCCCATCGCCCTCAACCCTTCGTCGTTCCAGAAACCTGTCACCCTCAACCCTTCGTCGTTCCAGAAACCCGTCGCCGTCGCCCATCGCCCTTCACCTCTTCCTTCGTCTTCATCGTTCCAGAAAAAAACCCTAGGGTGGCCGGAGGTTTGGTTGTGGGAGCAAAACCCTAGCCACCGCCATATTTCCGTCGTAGGAAAACCCTAAACGACTATTGACGGCGGTTGTCTCGGTGGTGATGCACTGTTGTGACAACCGTCACCAATCATAAAAAGGTTAGTCCCATATACTTTAAGTTTAAAATTCAATAAGTCCTCGATGATTTAGAAATACCTTTCGTAGCGTAAGTATATAAATAAAAGTCCTAGTTCTTGTAAATATATATATATATATATATATATATATATATATATATATATATATATATATATATATATATTTACGTCTTACCTAAAAATCTTATTACATGTTTAAATGTCCATTGTAATTGTAAATAAATAACAAGTACATTTTATGTACTTTACATATAAAATGTAATGTAATAAACATATTAAAAATGTTTATCTTACATTTTATTTTTAAATAATAACAATAATATTAGTAATAATAATTATAAGATTAAAATAATAAAAGTCAAACTCCATCATTATCCTAATTCTTACACTCAACCACCACCATCATCACCCTCACCACCCTCACCACCCTACCCCCCCCCCCCCCCCCCCATCTCGGCCGTACCCCCCCCCCCCCCCTCTCTCTTCTCTTCTTCTCTTCTTTGCCTATAAATACCAACCCCATCTTCTCATTTCAAACACCCCTCTTCTCATTCAAACACTCTTACCCTCTCACTCTCTCAAATTCTCTCTTCAAAACTCTAAGAGATCAAAGGAAGCCATATTTTTTCTTCAAGAAAAAGAGTTCTCTTGAAGGTATAATCACCATTCCTCTCTATTACTTCTTGTACTTTTGTATCTCTTGGAAAAATCTATCATCTTCACCATCTTATCCTCTTTTTCTCTTCTTATATACAAGAAGATCAAAACAATAACACATGCATGCCCTCATCCTTTAAAGGACTATGTACTACCATTTATGTAGGCAAGAAGGCATGCATGTGGATAAATCTTATACCTACATGCATGCATTCATCCTTTGAAGGACTATGTACTACCAATTATTTAGGCAAGAAGGCATGCATGTGGTTAAGGTCTTATACTTATATGCATGCATTCATCATTTGAAGGACTATGTACTACCATTTATGTAGGCAAGAATGCATGCATAAGGTTGAATCTCACACTTTAAAATGGAGGAGATTGGTGATAATGATGGACAATGACCAAGGATTATAAAATGTACAAATACTTATACATATAATCTTGCATGAAAGTATTTACTTATTATTTGTATAATATTCTTAATAATTTCGAAAATCATATGTATGTACATATATATATTTACGATTATGCATGTATGTGTGTATGATTTTAAAAACTATAAAATATGCTATTATGTAGTAATACATAAATAAAAGATGCACTATTATTATCTATACTACTATATAATACATTTAACACTCTCTCTCCTACTTTACTTAATCTCTTAAAATTAAGTGTTTTGAAATTACTTTTATACCCCTCAAATAACCTTCATCTCTCTCCTACTTTACACACACACCAATAAACATTATTATATAATTACACACTTTTTAAATTACAAATAAAAAATAACATTCATCTCTCTCTCCAACTTACACACTCACCAATAAAATTATTAAATAAAAAATGAAATGAAAAATAAAAATTTTCTAAATTAGAAAAAGTTGTTAGATTGTTTTAAAAAAAATATGTTTAAAAAAGAAAATAGTTTATAAAAAAAAGAAAAAAAATGAAATGACATATTAACGAGTAAAAATTATTTTATCATACTCATATATTATTTTATCAAAGTTAGCCATAAATACATATAATAATATTGCATGTCCTATTTTCTTTAAAAACTACTATATATATATATATATATATATATATATATATATATATATATATTCATTTCATTAATGTACTTATAATTATATCTTAAGACAAGTTTTACATAAATAATATATGTATATATATATGAGTGTTGCATGTTTTCAAAAACTTAAATATTTATATATATATATTCTCGCATTTTACCTATATGTAGAAGATAAATATAGTTAAAGATTAATAATTAATTACAAGTGAGAATTACCTAGACATTAAAATACTTCATATTATAACGTAATACAAATTATAAAGAGTTGTACTCTAATAAGAACCTTATGGTGGACATTTAACATAATAGGATAAAGGTGTTGACAGGATTTAAGGAACTAGTAGGACTTCCTATTACTTACCAAGCTTCACGAAAGGTGAGTGTTCACAACCCCCCTTTTTAAATATATTTACTTAAATATTTGGGGTGAAAGCATGATTATATAAATGTTTTATTTATTGCCATCATAAATATTTAAATTACGTGCAATGGTAGTATTATACTTGCTGATGTACTTGGGTTTCAATACATTATCCATTAACTACCACAAAAGGGGCCTATGGTACTTGTAGATAGCGCTATTTGGGGACGACATCCCCCCACTTATGGTTGACGAACTATAGGTGTACTCTACCTACTTCCAACGTTATCTAATTCGGGCGTTGGGTTTAAAAAAATAAATATATATATCAAGGCAGTATGTCGATAGGATTGGAAAAATGACTCAAGCTTAGTAAAACATCCCTTGTATACTCAAAAACCATGCGTATAAATTGGGCAATAAACTGTGGTTGGATTAACGTCTCCATCCTTACAAAAATTAGTTGGGTTCAAAACCCCAACATTTTACTTTATTTCTTTTGCATTAAAATTTCATTGTGTGCATGTAAAACTTGTGTCCTCACCAACTCTCGTAGTTGACCTCTCTTTTACTCATGCCTTTCAGGTAACCTTCGCTAGGTCTTAGAGCACGTTAGAGCATATCATGTGTGGATTCATGAAATAAATTTCCAATCGGCTACTTTTATTTTATCAAAGACAATATTCCTTTGCTGTTTTGTACTGGATGTTTGTAATTTGATTTTACTATCTTAAATTATCTGTTATGGTTGGAAATTTTCTATTACCTTGTGCTATGAGACCTTTTGCTGTGACACCTCGTGTTTCCGCTTTAGCGGGGTTTGACAGAGTTGGTATCAGAGCCGAAGGTTATAGAGAATTGTGTTTTTCCTTATGGGGGGAAAACTCAAACTATAACCGAAGGTTTTCGAAAGACAAGACTTTTCTAAATTAAATTTCTAAACTTGAAGCATTTTACTAATGTGATTAAGTTGAGTCTTCCATTATCTTCCTTTAATTAAACAAAGCTTGATCACCTATGTTTAATTCAAGTAAGGGCTATGGAATACTCAAGTTAATTGTAATAGTCCTATGCTTGCATAAAATTTTCTTTCATTAAGCATGATTATGTGTGTATACTATGCATAATTTCCTTTAGACACTCACAATAGAACACTAGTAACTAAGTAGATCGTTGTCGCAGATCAGTATGTCGACCGAGTATACTCCTGGACCAGAGTACGACAGCGAGTCAGAACCCACTGAACGCACTCAGAATGCAATAAGGCATCCAACATCCGATGAGGAACCGGAGATGTCCAGTGGCCGGAGTTCACCCAATCCATGTGCACTACCACCTGGATTCCTAGAGCCCAAAAATAAGCAACCACTCCCTCGCACCCGACTCACTGCTAGGAAGACTACTGGTTTACCCCCGCGTATCACACCCCCACAGGCTATAGCGGCTACCGGCGAGTCATCCACCGTTAGGAGAATAGCAGCAGGCACTTCAGTGTTACCAGGCATACCTGTCATAACACCCGAGATGATAGAAGCGCAATCCCGACACCTGAGGCAGCTTACCTCTCACTTTGAGTATCTTGATGGACGGTTGGATTGCCAGCGCCACTCTATTGGTGCTCTTACAGAAATGGCGGAGGCCCAGTACCAGAATATATCACGAGTGGAGGCAAACGCACAGGAGGACATAAGGAGAGTATATGAACGTGTGAAGGCCCTGGCAGTGCTAGCTTTGGCAGTAGGAGTCATGCTAGGAGTGATGTTAGGTAGAAGCCTCTGAAATGACCATTCCCTGGCCCTTAAGTATGCTACTATTTCTCTAGGAACTACTGATTAGGTCTTATGTCGTTATATATGATTGGGAAATTTTGGTAAAAAGTATGTAAACCCAATCTAAACAATTTATGTATTACCATATTTTGGGAAATTTTGTAATCATGATGTATACCCAAAATGTTATTAATGGAAATGATTCTATTTTAAGAAATTTTTTTGTCCTCATAGTATTAATTAGTGCCTGAAAATTTTTGCATGATCATACTTAGCTTCATTAAGAAATAAACTTGACAAAGATCATATTATATTCACATCTTAGAACCATGCCTCCGAGAAGAGAAGACGACGTCAGTCAAATAGTGTTGGATCGAGTGTTAGCTACACTGCCCAACATCGTTAGCCAAGTGGCAGCAGGCTTACAAGCTGGACAACATGCAAATGCGCCAAACAGAGACTGCAACTACAAAACCTTCAGGGCTTGCAACCCTAAGGAATTCTATGGCACTGAGGGAGTCGTAGGATTGCTGAGCTGGATTGATAGTATAGAATCAGTTCTTAGTATCAGCAAGTGCACGGAAGCTAACAAGGTGGAATTCGCTGCTTGCTTGCTACAAGGTCGAGCCTTGTCGTGGTGGAACATCCAAATACAGACCCAAGGAAGGGAAGCAGCTCATCAGCTTACCTGGGCAGAATTTATTAAACTACTGAGAGAAGAGTTCTGCTCAAGGAGTGAAACCCAGAAGCTAGAAGCTGAGCTGTGGAACCATGAAATGGTAGGAAGTGACATTAGTGCTTACACTACCCGATTTCATGAACTGTCCAAGTTAGTTCCACACTTGGTAACCCCTAAAGAGAACCGTATAGATAGGTACATCTGGGGTCTAGCTCCTGAGATTCGAGCAAATGTCACCTCGGCAAACCCTGCCACACTCCAGAACGCGGTGAATTTGGCCACCAGTCTCACCAATAACGCCATACGGTCTGGAATGTTTGCCAGTGACAAGAACAAAGGAAAGAGGAAGATGGAGGAATTGTCAAGGAAGCAGACTGATGAGAAATTTGGAAGGAATAAGAAGGTTAGCCGAAATTATGGAGTTCAGACACAGACAAATGGAGGGAGAAAGACCTACCCTAGGTGCAACAACTGCGGAAAATTTCACGAAGGAAGGTGCATCGTCTGCAGTAGGTGCAAGAGAAGAGGCCATTATGCCAATAATTGTAGGGCACGACCATGCGACAAGTGCGGGAGTTTGGAGCACCACCCACGTATATGCCCCCGTCCCAACCAGGGACAGGATGCTAATCAAAACCGCCAAGTGAACCAGCAGTTCCAAGGAGGCCAAGCTCGAGGAAGAGTGTTTGAGATTGGAGTGGATGAAGCTAGGCAGAATGCGGATGTTGTCGCAGGTACTTTCCTTCTAAATGATAACTATGCGTCAATATTATTCGATTCGGGAGCAGATAGGAGTTTTGTGTCATTGGAGTTTAGGACAACGCTTAACTTGAAAACTAAAAAGATGAAAGATGCCTATACCATAGAGTTTGCTAATGGTCAGGAAGCTAGGGTTAAGGATATAATAATTGGTTGCACATTGAACTTAGCTGGTAAGACATTTAGTATAGACTTAATCCCAATTAAGTTAGGAAGCTTCGACGTAATTATCGGCATGGATTGGCTTACTAAATATCGAGCGGAGATATGTTGCTTCGAGAAAATCATACGCATCCCTATGCCTAGAGGCGAAAAACTCATCGTATACGGACAAAAGTCGGGAAGAAATTTGAAAATAGTATCCTGCATGAAGATGCAGAAATACTTGAGAAAGGGAAATGAGGCATTCTTAGCTCACGTCACTAGCAAGGATACGAAAGAGCAGCGCATTCAGGAAATTCCTGTAGTTCGAGATTTCCCTGAAGTTTTCCCCGAGGAATTACCAGGGTTACCTCCGAATCGTCAAGTCGAGTTTCATATCGACTTAATTCCTGGAGCGGCGCCAGTGGCTAAGGCACCTTATCGTTTAGCACCATCAGAAATGCAGGAATTGTCAGCACAACTTCAAGAATTGCTTGACAAAGGACTCATCCGACCGAGCTCGTCCCCTTGGGGAGCTCTAGTCCTTTTCGTTAAAAAGAAGGACGGGTCATTACGAATGTGCATAGATTATAGAGAACTTAATAAGTTGACGATCAAAAATCGATATCCACTTCCCAGGATTGATAATTTATTTGATCAACTTCAAGGAGCCACGTATTTTTCAAAGATTGACCTACGTTCGGGGTATCATCAGTTGCGAGTATGTGAGGCGGATATTCCTAAAACAGCATTTAGGACTCGTTACGGACACTATGAGTTCTTAGTTATGCCTTTTGGATTGACAAATGCTCCAGCTATCTTCATGGATTTGATGAATAGGGTCTTTAGACCATATCTGGATAAATTTGTTATCGTATTTAATGACGGTATACTCATTTATTCACAAAGCAAGGAAGACCACGAGCAGCATTTGAAGTTGATGTTAACACTACTTAAGGACCAGAAGTTGTACACGAAATTCTCTAAATGCGAATTTTGGATTCGCAAAGTACACTTTCTTGGTCATGTGGTTAACAAAAATGGGATTCACTTAGATCCGGCAAAGATTGAGGCAATCAAGCAATGGGAAGCGCCAAAAACACCAACCGAAGTTCGCCAATTTCTTGGGTTGGCAGGTTACTACAGGCGATTCATAGCAAACTTTTCAAAGATTGCACAGCCGCTAACCACACTAACCCAGAAAGATAAGAAGTTTATCTGGGGAGAGAAGCAGGAAGAAGCATTTCAAACTCTCAAGCACAAATTGAGTAATGCACCTGTTTTAACTCTACCTGAAGGAACAGATAACTTTGTGGTTTATTGCGACGCTTCACATCAAGGACTTGGGTGTGTACTGATGCAGAAGGAAAAGGTCATCGCTTATGCATCAAGACAACTAAAAGTTCATGAGAAGAACTACACTACCCATGATTTGGAACTTGGAGCAGTGGTGTTTGCTCTTAAGATTTGGAGACACTACTTGTATGGCACTAAGTGTACCATCTACACTGACCACAAAAGTCTTCAACACATTCTAGATCAGAAGATGCTCAATATGAGACAAAGGAGATGGGTTGAGCTACTCAATGATTATGACTGCGAAATCAAGTACCATCCTGGCAAAGCAAATGTGGTAGCAGATGCGTTAAGCAGAAAGGAAAGAGTGAAGCCTTCTAGGGCTAGAGTTATGGGAGCAGCGGTCCAAACTAGTTTAAAGAATCGGATCCTGGAAAGCCAGGAAAAGGCATTATAGGAGGAGAACCTAAAGGACGAAGCTTTATACCGCTTGGAATCCCGATTCGAAACTAAGACTGATGGAGTGCGCTATTTTGAGAACAGAGTATGGGTCCCAAAATACAATAACACAAGGTTGACCATCTTGGATGAAGCGCATCAGTCAAGATACTCCGTGCATCCCGGAGCCGACAAGATGTACAAGGATCTTAAGGAATACTATTGGTGGCCGGGTATGAAAAGGGACATAGCTTTGTACGTAGGAAAGTGTTTAACATGTGCAAGAGTAAAAGCTGAACATGAAAAACCGTCTGGGTTACTGCAACAACCCGAAATCCCTAAATGGAAATGGGAACAAATCACAATGGACTTCATCACCAAGCTACCAAGAACAGCAAGATCTCACGATGCCATATGGGTCATAGTAGACAGACTCACTAAGTCTGCCCATTTTCTCCCAATCCGGGAAGATTACAAGATGGAAAAGCTTGCCCAAATATATGTCAATGAGATTGTGGCACGCCATGGTGTGCCAATTTCAATCATTTCAGATAGGGACAGTCGGTTTACCTCACGATTCTGGCAATCATTGCAGAAAGCATTAGGTACTCGAATCGACTTGAGTACAGCTTACCACCCACAAACCGACGGGCAAACAGAAAGAACCATACAAACTTTAGAGGACATGTTACGAGCCTGTGTGATAGACTTTGGAGGGAATTGGGATACTCACCTACCCTTGGTTTAGTTCTCATACAATAACAGCTATCACACCAGCATACAGTGCGCCCCGTATGAAGCACTGTATGGGCGTAAGTGCCGATCTCCTTTAAGCTGGGTAGAAGCGGGTGATCGACAGTTAATCAAACCCGATATTATTCAGGAAACCACCGACAAGATCGCTATCATCAAGGAAAGACTCAAAACGGCAAGAGATCGCCAGAAGAGTTATGCGGATAATAGGAGAAAGCCTTTAGAGTTTCAAGTTGGGGACAAAGTACTCTTGAAGGTATCCCTATGGAAAGGCATCATTCGCTTCGGGAAGAAAGGAAAGTTGAGTCCTAGGTATATTGGACCCTTTGAGATTACTGAGAAGGTGGGTCCCGTGGCATATAAACTCAATCTACCACCAGAATTAAGCGCCATTCACAATACCTTCCACGTATCAAACCTCAAGAAATGTCTGTCCGACAACTCATCGGTAGTACCATTGGAAGAAGTGCAAGTAACCGAGCAATTTCACTTCACGGAGGAACCAATAGAGATCTTAGACCGAAAAGTCAAACAGCTCAGGCGAAGCAAGATCCCTATATTAAAGGTCCGGTGGAATTCGAGACACGGACCCAAATATACTTGGGAAAGTGAGGATTACATGAGACATAAGTATCCCCACCTCTTTAAGGACAGTAACACCAAGTAAATTTCGGGACGAAATTTCTTTAACTAGGGGAGACTGTGACAACCGTCACCAATCATAAAAAGGTTAGTCCCATATACTTTAAGTTTAAAATTCAATAAGTCCTCGATAATTTAGAAATACCTTTCGTAGCGTAAGTATATAAATAAAAGTCCTAGTTCTTGTAAAAATATATATATATATATATATATATTTACGTCTTACCTAAAAATCTTATTACATGTTTAAATGTCCATTGTAATTGTAAATAAATAACAAGTACATTTTATGTACTTTACATATAAAATGTAATGTAATAAACATATTAAAAATGTTTATCTTACATTTTATTTTTACAAATAATAACAATAATATTAGTAATAATAATTATAAGATTAAAATAATAAAAGTCAAACTCCATCATTATCCTAATTCTTACACTCAACCACCACCATCATCACCCTCACCACCCTCACCACCCTACCCCCCCCCCCCCATCTCGGCCGTACCCCCCCCCCCCCCCCCCTCTCTTCTCTTCTTCTCTTCTTTGCCTATAAATACCAACCCCATCTTCTCATTTCAAACACCCCTCTTCTCATTCAAACACTCTTACCCTCTCACTCTCTCAAATTCTCTCTTCAAAACTCTAAGAGATCAAAGGAAGCCATATCTTTTCTTCAAGAAAAAGAGTTCTCTTGAAGGTATAATCACCATTCCTCTCTATTACTTCTTGTACTTTTGTATCTCTTGGAAAAATCTATCATCTTCACCATCTTATCCTCTTTTTCTCTTCTTATATACAAGAAGATCAAAACAATAACACATGCATGCCCTCATCCTTTAAAGGACTATGTACTACCATTTATGTAGGCAAGAAGGCATGCATGTGGATAAATCTTATACCTACATGCATGCATTCATCCTTTGAAGGACTATGTACTACCAATTATGTAGGCAAGAAGGCATGCATGTGGTTAAGGTCTTATACTTATATGCATGCATTCATCCTTTGAAGGACTATGTACTACCATTTATGTAGGCAAGAATGCATGCATAAGGTTGAATCTCACACTTTAAAATGGAGGAGATTGGTGATAATGATGGACAATGACCAAGGATTATAAAATGTACAAATACTTATACATATAATCTTGCATGAAAGTATTTACTTATTATTTGTATAATATTCTTAATAATTTCGAAAATCATATGTATGTACATATATATATTTACGATTATGCATGTATGTGTGTATGATTTTAAAAACTATAAAATATGCTATTATGTAGTAATACATAAATAAAAGATGCACTATTATTATGTATATTTATGCGTTCTTATAAAAGAAAATAACTTTGACATGTATTCTTACATCATCAAAGTTAGCCATAAATACATATAATAATATTGCATGTCCTATTTTCTTTAAAAACTACTATATATATATATATATATATATATATATATATTCATTTCATTAATGTACTTATAATTATATCTTAAGACAAGTTTTACATAAATAATATATGTATATATATATGAGTGTTGCATGTTTTCAAAAACTTAAATATTTATATATATATATTCTCGCATTTTACCTATATGTAGAAGATAAATATAGTTAAAGATTAATAATTAATTACAAGTGAGAATTACCTAGACATTAAAATACTTCATATTATAACGTAATACAAATTATAAAGAGTTGTACTCTAATAAGAACCTTATGGTGGACATTTAACATAATAGGATAAAGGTGTTGACAGGATTTAAGGAACTAGTAGGACTTCCTATTACTTACCAAGCTTCACGAAAGGTGAGTGTTCACAACCCCCCTTTTTAAATATATTTACTTAAATATTTGGGGTGAAAGCATGATTATATAAATGTTTTATTTATTGCCATCATAAATATTTAAATTACGTGCAATGGTAGTATTATACTTGCTGATGTACTTGGGTTTCAATACATTATCCATTAACTACCACAAAAGGGGCCTATGGTACTTGTAGATAGCGCTATTTGGGGACGACATCCCCCCACTTATGGTTGACGAACTATAGGTGTACTCTACCTACTTCCAACGTTATCTAATTCGGGCGTTGGGTTTAAAAAAATAAATATATATATCAAGGCAGTATGTCGATAGGATTGGAAAAATGGCTCAAGCTTAGTAAACATCCCTTGTATACTAAAAAACAATGCGTATAAATTGGGCAATAAACTGTGGTTGGATTAACGTCTCCATCCTTACAAAAATTAGTTGGGTTCAAAACCCCAACATTTTACTTTATTTCTTTTGCATTAAAATTTCATTTTGTGCATGTAAAACTTGTGTCCTCACCAACTCTCGTAGTTGACCTCTCTTTTACTCATGCCTTTCAGGTAACCTTCGCTAGGTCTTAGAGCACGTTAGAGCATATCATGTGTGGATTCATGAAATAAATTTCCAATCGGCTACTTTTATTTTATCAAAGACAATATTCATTTGCTGTTTTGTACTGGATGTTTGTAATTTGATTTTACTATCTTAAATTATCTGTTATGGTTGGAAATTTTCTATTACCTTGTGCTATGAGGCCTTTTGCTGTGACACCTCGTGTTTCCGCTTTAGCGGGGTGTGAAAACTGTCGAGCCCAGATCTGAACGTCGAGCAAAACCCTATCCGCCGCTATCTTACCGTCGAGCCCTGATCTGATTGGCGAGAAGACATTCAATCTAGCCCAGATCTGATTGACGAGATATGTGGTGTTACCGACACAGCCGGCGGTGATGGCGGTGCATGAGGGCGGCGATGGGATGGAGTCTCTTGTGGTGGCCGGAGCTTTGGTGGTGGCCGGAGGGTGGTGATGATGAAGAGATATGTGGTTGGTGTTTTGGTGAACCAAACAAAGTATTGGGATTTAAATCCCACTTATTCCCAATCCCATCAAATCCCAATCCCACTACAAATCCCATTCCCCCAAAAACAATACCTGAACCAAACACCCCCTAAGTGTCTATGGATTTGTGGGTCTCGTTTAAAAAAATAACAAACATTAAATATTAATGTAAAAATACTAAATAACTATTAAACGCAAATTAATAAATAAGAATTAAAAATAAAGGTGACACCAGTGAAAGCGTCATCGACACGAGAGGCAGGACATACGTGACGTCAAAATCGTGCTATTGTAATACGAGTAGATATGATTGTATTTTAGTACAATTCATCACCCATTACGGTTACAACTAGGATCAATAAGTTTAAGTCTTTACTAGTTATAATTAATAAAAATGATTATAAAATATTGATAGAACTAATAATTTGGTTAAATATGATATTTTTGAATGTTATAAAGTGTAAATATGGTATATATATATAGGGGAGGGTTCAAACGAGAATTGTTTTTCGTACGAGAACTGCGAGAACCAATCTCAGTCGTTCCTTAGATATGGGAAGCTCATGGATGGAGAGCGTGGAGGGGATCAAGTGTGGGAGGATGCATGTGAGGAATTCATGGGTGGGCAATGACATTAAAGGAGGCGGAATTGGACGGCTCAGATTGGTTCTCGTAGTTCTCGTACGAAAAACAGTTCTCGTTTGAACTTTTGCCTATATATATATATATATATATATATATATATATATATATATATATATATATATATATATATATATATATATATATATATATATATATATATATATATCAATATAGGGGAGGGTTCATGCGAAAAGCTTCTTATTTGCGAAAAGTGCGAGAAGCAATTTCGGCCATTGATTTGATTTTGATCTTATGGTTCACATTAATCATAATTATTATTTTTATTTAAATCAAAAGGGTATATAAGTAAACAAATTATTTTCTCTCTCCTTTAATTAGTTTTCTCTCTCCTTTAATTAAAATTTCTCTCTCTAATTAACTATTTTCCAGAGTTATGAAATTTTCTTTTACTTTATTATTAATACGGTGTTCAACCTTGAACACAACATAGTATCTATAAATTTTTCGTATGTATACTGTGTTCATTAATGAACACTACGATTAACAATTTTTTTGTTATTGTATTTTATGCTGCTTCTTATTTAGTACTGCATGTTCATTGCTAATTTGCGTAGATAATACATTAATTCTTTAGTGAGTAAAATAAATTTAATCATTAATAATTAAAAAATTCAATATTGAACAATTCATACAGAAAAAAAAACCATTAACTTCTATGTTCATTGCAGAACAACCCATCAAAACCTTTTGATAAACAGATTATACACGCCAACAAGATTATCCATTTCACGTAAATAATTAATGATGAACAAATCATATGCAACTAAACAACTTTATTTCTTTTTTGATAATTTTAGAGCAAAAATGAGAAAACTATGATATTGAGTTCTTGTTTCAGTTGATAGAAAAATCAAAGAAAAAAGAAATTAAAGCCACATCAAATCAAGTTCAACAACCAAAAATAAATGATGAATAATAACTTTATGAACTGTGAGCAGATCAATTTAAAAAAAAAGAGATAAAAAGGTCTTGAAAAACAAACTGTAGAAAAATTGATATGTAGTCTGTGGTTGTGGAATTGGGTTTATTGATGATGGAGAGCAACAGATTAAATCAACAGTTGACGTTCTTTGATGTTGAGGATGGTCGGCATGGTTGGTGATGGGTACTCGGCGATTTCTGTTCTTAGGACGGTGAAGGCAGCGATATAATCACCGTCAATTGTTCTTGTCGTTCATCATTAACGATGTTCTTCGCTAGAATCACTGAATCGATTTCGGTTGAAGGATATAATGACGGTGGACAGCAGATAAGGACGACGATGGGTAGCTTAAGGAGACGTCAGTGGTGGCCGGGTGAGTTTCTTGGGCGACGATTGATGGAGGCTGCTGGGGTTGACGGCGGTGGTGGCCTGATGGGTTTCGTGGTCCGATTGATCGAGTTTTTAGGGGCAGAAAAAGGTGGTGGCCGGATGGTTTCTTGGGAGACGATAAATGGAGGTTGTAGTCGTATGTAGGGTTTGAAGTGCTATCAAGGATATATGAGAGAGAATTGTGAGGGTGTGAATTTGTGGGAGATAAAAACGGATGTGAGAGAGGGGAAAAAGAATAGCTATATGTTTAATTGTCTAATTTACCCTTCTTATATCTAATCTAATAGCATTTAAGTTCATCTAAAGGTTAGAATTAATTCTCGTACTTTTCGCAAATAAAAAGCTTTTCGCATGAACCTCTATATATATATATAATCTAGATGGACAAAAAAATTTAAAAAAAATTCACAAAAACAAATTTGACTCAAATTAAAGTCGATATGGAGTCGAATTTTAACAAAAAAAAGTAAAAAATATCAAATTATAATATAAGAATTAGTAAGTTTTAAATAATGATATGAATATATTTGTTATAAATTTCAGTCTTTATTAGTAATAGACTAGGACCATTGCCCTATCATCTGTGGCGATGAACAACAAAACTCGGGTCCTAAACCTTTCAAGTTCTTTGACATTTGGTTGCAAAATCAAGAATGTGAAGTGATGGTTAAAAGATCATTGTGCAAACATACAAAAGCATTAACACCGGATAAAAGGTTCATGGAAAAGTTAAGAAATGTTAAAGCAGAGTTAAAAATTTGGTCAAAGACACGGTTCTCAAATATAGATTCGGAAATAAGTGATTTGACAGATGTTATTTCCAATCTAGAGCACCAAGCGGAAAAAAAACGAGATGGACGAAGATGGGAAAAGAGAGTGGATGGAAAAGATGAAGTTGTTAAAAGAAAAGGAAGGATTCAAGTTGAGCTGCTTAAGACAAAAAGTTAAGTTGAAGTGGGCTTCGGAAGGGGACGAAAACACTAGGTTTTTTCACAATTGTATCAAAAGAAGAAGAATCACAAACAATCTGGTGGGCCTATACTCTAATGGTGTTTGGACTGAGAATATGCAGGAGATAAAGAAGGCGGCTAAGGAACAGTTTCAAGAATTTTATAAGGCTAACAACGCTAGGAGGTTGGGTTTCACAAACACTCTTTTTAAGTCTATCTCCTTGGAGGATAGCCTTAACATGGAAGTTTTATTCACAACAAAAGAGATCAAAGATGCGGTATTCCAATGTGGTAAAAACAAAGCACCTGGGCCTGATGGCTTTAGCTTCGCATTTTTTAAACACTTTTGGGAACTAATGAAGGATGATCTATTTGAAGCTGTGGTTTGGTTTTGGAATGAAAAAAAGATATCAAAAGGATGTAATTCATCATTTATCACTCTAGTCCCTAAAGGGGTGAATCCGCTTGTTTTAGGTGATTACAGACCAATAAATCTTGTTGGTAGTTACTACAAAATCATTTCCAAAGTACTTGCTAACAGGTTAAAAATGGTTCTACCAAAACTAATTGGTGTTGAACAGTCGGCATTCTTGAAAGAAAGATCCATAACAGATGGGATAATGATTGTGGGGGAGGTAATAAAGGAATTAAAAGCAAAAAAGAAAAAGATTTTGGTGTTAAAGTTAGATTTTGAGAAGGCGTATGATAGTATATGTTGGGATTTTTTATTTGAGACTATGAAGATAATGGGTTTCGGGCAAAAGTGGATTGATTGGATAAGGGCCTGCTTAACCTCCTCATCCATGTCAGTTCTAATTAATGGATCTCCATCCTCTGAATTCAAGCCGGAGAAAGGGGTAAGACAGGGGGATCCTATTGCGCCGTACTTGTTTTTGATCGTTGCAGAAGGGTTGAACATCATGTTAAGGGATGCGACAATGAAGAGTATTTTTGATGGGGTATCAATCGGCAGGGATAAGATCTTAATATCACATCTTCAATATGCAGATGATACAATCAAAGTGGGGAATTGGAGTATAAAAAACTTTAATGCTATATCATCTTTGTTAAAATGTTGGGAAGAGACTTCGGGATTGGAAGTTAACTAGAGAAAAACTGAGTTGCTTGGGATCGGTGTTGATAATCAGGAGCAAACTAGACTCGCTGCTCGTATGGGTTGCAAAGTAAACAGTTCGTACTTAATGTATTTGGGGGTGCTTATCAATGCAAAAATGAGAAAGGCAGAAAGTTGGGAAAAAGTGGTGGCTAAGTTTGATAATGCTCTTTCTGGATGGAAATGCAGTAATATTTCCTTCGGGGGAAGATGGACTCTGGTCAAGTCAATCCTTTCAAGTCTCCCGGTCTACTTCTTGTTCTTGTTTCGTGCTCCCTCCAGTATCTTTTGTTTGTTAGATAAAATTAGAAAAAGATTCTTTTGGAAAGGGGGTGGGGGGTCTCAAAATAATAGGTATTTAGCGTGGGTTAAATGGGAGGATGTCCTAATCAATCGGGATAAAGGGGGGTTGGGTATCGGGTGTCTAAACTGTTTTAATATTAGCCTTTTGTTGAATTGGTGGTGGAAATTTAGGTACCAATTGGACTCGTTGTGGTGTAAAGTAATTAAAAGTATATATGGGGAAAGAGGGGGGTTGGATATCAATTCTAAATCTAATTCTTCGGGAATGTGGGGAGGGGTAATAAAGATGGGCAAGCTGTTATCTCAAAAAGGAATTCACATTCATTCCTTACAAAAAGTAGTTGTTGGTGATGGGAGAAATACGTATTTTAGGATGGACCCATGGTTAGGGAATTCATGCCTAAAGCAGGAATTTCCAAGATTGTTTAGCAGATTTGGCAAAGAAGATAGCAAAGTTGCAGATTGGGGCATCTGGTGCGGTGAAAATTGGTTTTGGAAGCTGGATCCAGAAGCAGTGCTGGTGGGGAGAGTGCAAGAGGAACATACGAGATTGTTAACTAAGTTGCAAGAAGTAAAACTATTCAGTAAATAAAAGTGACAGATGGACTTGGTGTGGAGAGTTCGGTCGTGGCTTTTCGGTAAAGGCAATAAGAAGGTGGCTAGAAAGTAAACTGCTCAATAATGAAAATGGAAGCAAGGAAACGTTTTGGCACCGGTTAGCTCCAAAGAAGGTAAATATTCTAGCATGGAGAGTGGAAAAAAAAAAAGATTGCAGTGAGATCTAAACTAGTGGATAAAGGTTTAGACCTTCCGTCCATTTTATGTCCAAGATGTGAGATGGAAATCGAAACTACAAAACATGCAATTTTTAACTGTCAAAAGGTATCACAAATTTGGAGATCAATCCATACATGGTGGGGAATGAGGTTTCAGAACGGGGACTCATTACTCTCAATGGAGGAAACTGGTAAAGAGAGTTGTTCAAAAGGAGTTTACGACTTATGGAGAGTTACTATAAGAATAGCAACGTATTGTATTTGGAGGAGTAGAAATTTGTTGGTCTTCGAAGGTAAAAACAACCTGCAAAAGTTAGTATATGAAATCCAATTGTTTGGGTTTCATTGGATAAGTTCAAGAATGAAGGGTAAGAAAAATCTAGATTGGAGCTCGTGGGTAGCTTTGCCAAATGCTATCAACGTATAGAGTATTTTGTAATAGTATAAGTAGATTTACTCTTAATTCTAGTAGTTATAATAGTAAATGAAGTGATTGATACTTCATTTATTATAATAACAATTAGGCTATGAGCGAATGGTTCCACCTCTTATGGGACTGTTTGGATTGTAAATTTGGTTAATTAATATATAATTTCATCAGCTTTTAAAAAAAAAAAAAATAGACTAGATTTAAATTTAAGAAGTAGTAAGTTCTAAATAATGATTACAATATATATGAGTTTTAAGGTTTAGAAAAAAATTCTACCAAAAAATATTATAATAAATGTTTTTCTGTCCCGGCATCGTACGGTCTTTAAACTAATATAAGAAATGTACATCTGATCAAATTTTATAATTTGGTAGATAACAATACATAATATTACATTAGACTTAAATTATTGATGATCTCTATTTATGCTTGAAGATAAGTTTCAAAGGTTTTTTCTTTCTCAAAGTGATCATAAATCTGTCCTCCATATCAAGCTTTGTTGGGTCTTCGTCGTTTGGAAGAACCCAATCAAACTCGTGAATCAACGATGCTACTATGAGTTCCATATTCTTGCTGCCCAAGGGAATACTAGGACAAATCCTCCTTCCCGAACCAAATGGTAATAACTCAGAATTTTGCCCTTTAAAATTTTTATCTGAATCTAGAAATCTTTCAGGTTTAAAAGATAAAGGGTCATCCCAAACTTTAGGGTCTCGACCTATTGCCCAAATGTTAACAAATATTCTTGCATTTTTTGGAGCTGTGTAATTCATAACCTCACAAGTTTCAACAGCTAGACGTGGAAGTAGGAAAGGGATAGGAGGGTGTAATCTAAGAGCTTCTTTGACACATGCTTGGAGATAAGGTAACTTAGATAGTTGAGATAATCTGATTTTGTCCGAGTTTATCTCTCTTTTCATTTCCTCTTCAATTTTTGCCATGACATCTTTGTTTCTTACTATCTCTGCCATAACCCAGACCATTGCAGTAGTTGTAGTGTTTGCTCCCGCCACGAATAATTCCTAGAAACATGAAAAAAGTTGGGTTACTTAACGTTATCAATTAGATAGAATAGTATAATATTAAGATTAATGATAAATCTAGGAAATCTATATATCTTTCATCTCATGTGAAGTGTTTCTACAATGTTATAAGAACATATCTAGGAAATACTAACCAAAACATATTGATTGATCCGGTCATTTGAGAATCCATTTAGAAGCAAGCGATCCAAGAAAGATTTTGCTTGTACCGGCGACCATGTTGAAGAATTGATTTGAGCTGATCTTCTGTCTTCTATTATGTCCTCCCAGAAATCAAACACCTCCTGAAGGTATTTCATGCCTCCTTTCCTTATTCCTTGAAGATCAAATCTCTGAAGCACAGGGAAAAATGAACCAACATCCTTTATGCGGGCTACATACTCGATAATCATAAGTAAAGACTTTTTCACGCCAACAAAAGTCTCGTGTTCCTCTTCCAAATCAAGCAAATCTTTGTCAAATACGATAGAATTTGTAGTGTTGAAAAATGTGGTAAAAATTACATCCTGAGTGTTAATTACTTGTCCTTGCTTTCTGTGCAAGAATTCCAGACTGATCAATCTTTTCCTCTTGAAATTTAGAGTGGGCTTCAAGAGCCTTAGGCGAGAACATTTCTTCCCGACATAGGGTTCTTAATGTTCTCCATGATTCATTGCATTCCGAGAAAAGTATGGAGTGGGGTAGCAGTGATTTCTGCTGCAATGCGGTAGGCACCACGCGTGAGGAAAGAAGACGATCTTGAGTCTTGAGAATATCCCATCGCTGCCTCGGGAGAAGAAGCAACCACGAGAACTTGAGTACCCAAACGAAGAGATATGAGAGGGCCGTATTCTTGTGCTAGTTTGGCTGTGGAAACATGAGGTTTGTCGCCCACATGATGCAAGTTTCCAATGATCGGCAACTTTGGTGGACCTGGTGGAAGGTTTTCGTTCTTATCTGAAAATATAAACTTTTTGATTGTTTGATGATGAACAAAAGGAAGACGATTGTTAACAGAATGAAGATAGGCCATGATATCTTTTCTTCAAGAAACACTGTGATTTCCATTGAAGCAGAAAACAGTGATTAGGGTATCGATTGAATTTAGTGGAACGTAATCAGTCGGATCGAGACTGTGAAGGTGACTGCATATGAGGTTCTGTCATTATTTGAATGTATAAATATCGAATCGACAGCTGAAATCGGGGAAAAGTAAACGAACAAGAAGAGAAGGTATCACGTATTGGATTGACAAGTGTATCAGTATTATTAACTAGTAATTGTACATCTTGGACCATTTGAAGCCTTACGATAAAAATAAAGGTTTGCGATTCTGCCACATACGGCTAATTTTATTTCATGCATGGAACTTTAGGGTGGCATTTTGTCTTGCCACCATTTCTTTACACGGGACCACTTTTCAATTTCTATTACTATTTAAAGACTTGATCATCACTAATTAAATTTGTTTTTTTCTTTTTCTGTAAGTTAATGCACCATTTTATAAATGTATATTATCTACTTGACTAATTTACGTTAGTTTCTAAAAGTTGATTTCTTTTTGTTCTTCAATCACGAAGCAAATTTTTTCAAATGATACACAATTGATATAACCACATAAGTTTGATCAAACTATTACATCAACATTTATATGTTTCGATGCAACAGCAAGATGCTATTTGTAACAAGTAGTTTTGTTGGTTGGATAATTGGTCACATTTTATTCATGAAATGGATTGAATTGCTGTTAATTCAGATACGGCAAAATGTATATATTCGGAAGTACATTCGATCTAATAAGTACCTTGTGTCAGAATTGAAAAATTCTATGTCTATGGCTGGTATCTTTAGTATTTTCTTATTACTTACCCGTGTCTACTATTTCGGCAGAATACCGTCACCCATTTTTAGTAAGAAACTGAACAAGCTCGACAAAATGGAAGAAGAAGAAGAAGAATTTGATAACAATAGACTGGTTGATTATATGTATCGGAATCAAGAAAATTTGAAGTTCAAAATACTTGAAAAAAAAAGATAAAGAAAAAAACTTTTTTTTTGTTTGAAAAACCTCTTCTAACCTTTTTTTTCCGATTATAACCGATGGAATCGTCCATTACGATACATAAGAAAGAGAAATAAAAAATTTAAGGGCTTTGTAAGAAAAGAAGCCTCACAATATTTTTTTTATACATGCCAAAGTGATGGAAAACAAAGAATATCTTTTACATATCCTCCGAGTTTGTCAACTTTTGGGGAAATGATAGCAAAACGGATATCCTTGTCTACATTAGAAAAACTCTCCGCTGATGAACTATACACCGAGTGGCTTTATACCAATAAAGAGAAAAAGAACAACTTAAATAATGAATTTATAAATAGAATTGAGGCTTTAGAGACAACATTTATTTCTCTAAATATACTTGAAACAAAGACTAGATTGTATAATGTTGAGACTAAAAACAAAAAATTAATTTCCTAGTTAAATTGTATAATGCTGAGGCAAAAAAAAAACAATTGTCTAGTTAAAATGTATGATCCCTTTTTGAATGGGATGTATCGTGGAAGAACGAATAAATTCTTTTCATCTTCAATCATAAATGAAATTTCGATAAAAAAACAACTATTACACAATAATCAATCACGTACTTAATTAGAACAAATTCTAATTAATTTACTAAAGAAACTAATACATATATTTGAAATATTGTCTAACAAAAATATTCAAACAAATATAACTTCAAGTTACAATTCGAATAAATACAATTTCAACCACAACAATTTTAAAAAAATTGTTTAAATCAAGTAAGTTGCTTTCATAACTTATATAGCTAATATTCTCAACCACTTCATTATTTATTTGGGAGAGATGAGTTGAACTTTAACTCTTGAAGGATTGTGTGCTTGTGATGGTTTTACAAACTCAAAACTTGAAGGGTCTCGTGCGATAGAATTTATTCCTCTTTTCTTTTTTAATTTTGGAGGTCTATCCTTTGGTCAACGAATCATGGGCTCGAAGAACGTCTCAGATTCAGTTAAAAATTTAGTAACAAAAATATATAAAATTCTTTCTTACTTAATTAGAGGCCACATTTGGTATCTTGAAGACAACTCACTAAGCAAGTCATCAAATTCGTTGAGACTATCATTATGTGAATCATCGTCTAAATTCAGCCGCAATATATCAATTCTCCAATGTCAATGAATGAGATCCAATGAAAGTGTCATTCCTTACAAACGTTTTATCTTGTGAGTACAAGGAAGACTCATAGTTGCCATAAAATGAACGGTGCAAGGAATTATTTTACTGGAAAAAAAGAAATAGTTGTTAAAGGTTAAATTAAAAGCCACTTGTAGATACTTGTACATACAAGTTGAGTTTGGTATGAGCACCTTCAACCCTTGAAGATGAACGATTACCAAAATACAAGTAATTTTCTATCCAAGCACTAGCAAACTTTTCTTTCCAAGGCAACCATGTATTGTTTATATACTCAATTGCAACTTTCCTTGTATGATAAAACAACTCAACTTCATGTCATCTATTTTAAGAAATAGTTATAGTTGTTGAATACGGTACATTATTCTAACGTGACATAAATTTATCAAACTCCCGTGCATGTGCGAAATGCTTTTTGCGATTTGTTAACACGCTTTTTTCAATATGCCAAATACACAAAAGGTTTGTTGTATTCGAAAATACCATTTTTATGTCATTCATTAATGCCAACTCTCTATCAAACATTCACCGATGGTTCACGATTTTCTAGAGTCTTCTTCAATGCATTTGATGCTCGTTTATAACTATCTTCGTCTTTTTACCCAATATATCTCGATAGGACCCGCCTCGATCACATTGCAAAGTGAAATAGTTCTCTTTTCTTGAATCTCGGATTGATACTCCATATCCTTTAGCATAATAAAAATCACGTACACTCTTTATTAAATCATTGTATGATTCAAATTTGGAGTTTGCTACAGTACGTCTTTCATTTTGTATTATAAGACTTGATGAATCCATTCAAACATGTTAAATCAAATTCATTTAACACAAACCTGAAATCACACATGGTAAAAAAGTTTAAAAAGATACCCAAAAACGTACCTAATAGCAAATAACAATGCTGAAACTCGGCTACATATGACACTTAGTATAATATTGAAATATGAAAGTATATAAACGGTAGCAAAGAGTTTAAACCTACTAATTGTAAAAGCTTCTTCTTATAGATCATTCCTAGATTTTTGAACATCAAATTATTCATTTCATACTAAAACACTATAAATTAGTTCATAAGAATACGTTTGTTTATGTAACAAGATGTACAAATCCACTATAAAGTCAGTTAAAAATGTTACATAAGTTCCGAATTTGACTTTTTATTTTACTTCACGAATTGGATTATAATTCTTATTAATATTAGGATTAAATTTTATAATTTTAATCATTAGATAGATATCAATACATGAAACTACATTGGATCTAAACTATTGGTGTCTCTATTTACGCTTAAAGATAAGTTTCAAAGGTTCTTTCTTTCTCAAAGTGATCATGAATCTGTCCTCCATATCAAGCTTTGCTGGGTCTTCGTTGCTTGGAAGAAGCCAATCAAACTCGTGAATCAACGATGCTACTATGAATTCCATATTCTTGCTGCCCAAGGGTATACTAGGACACATCCTCCTTCCTGAACCAAATGGTAATAATTCAAAATTTTGCCCTTTAAAGTCCTTATTTGAGCCCATAAATCTTTCGGGTTTAAAAGATAAAGGGTCATCCCAAACTTTAGGGTCCCGACCTATTGCCCAAACATTAACAAATATTCTCGCATTCTTTGGGACTGTGTAATTCATAACCTCACAAGTTTCAACAGCCAGACGTGGAAGTAGGAAAGGGATAGGAGGGTGTAATCTAAGAGCTTCTTTGACACATGCTTGGAGATAAGGTAACTTAGACAGTTGAGATAATCTGATTTTGTCCGAGTTTATCTCTCTTTTCATCTCCTCTTCAATTTTTGCCATGACATCTTTGTTTCTTACTATCTCTGCCATAACCCAGACCATTGCAGTAGTGGTAGTGTTTGCTCCTGCCACAAATAATTCCTAGAAACATGTCGTCAATTAGATCGAATAATATAATATTAAGATAAAGGTTAAATCTAGGAAATCTATATATCTTTCATCTCAAGTGAAGTGTTTCTACAAAGTTATAAAGTTTAAAGTAAGAACATAGCTAGGAGAGACTAACCGCAACATATTCATTGATCCGGTCATTTGAGAATCCATTTAGAAGCAAGCGATCCAAGAAAGAATTTGCATGTATCGATGACGATGTTGAAGAATTGATTTGAGCTCTTCTCTCTTCTATTATGTCCTCCCAGAAATCAAACACCTCCTGCAGGTATTTCATGCCTCCTTTCCTTATTCCTTGAAGATCAAATCTCTGAAACAAAGGGAAAAATGAACCAACATCCTTTATGCGGGCTACATACTCAATAACCATAAGTAAAGACTTTTTCACTCCAACAAAAGTCTCGTGTTCCTCTTCCAAATCAAGCAAATCTTTGTCAAACACAATACAACTCGTAGTGTTGAAAAATGTGGTAAAAACTATATCCTGAGTGTTTATTACTTGTCCTTGTTTTCTGCGCAAGAATTCCAGCAGCTGATCAATCTTTTCCTCTTGAAATCTAGAGTGGGCTTCAAGAGCCTTAGGCGAGAACATTTCTTCCCGACACAGGGTTCTTAATGTTCTCCATGTTTCATTGCATTCTGAGAAAAGGATGGAGTGGGGTAGCACTGATTTCTGCTGCAATGCTGTAGGCACCACGCGTGAGGAAAGGAGACGATCTTGAGTCTTGAGAATTCCCATCGCTGCCTCAGGAGAAGAAGCAACCACGAGAACTTGAGTACCCAAACGAAGAGATATGAGAGGGCCGTATTCTTGTGCTAGTTTGGCTGTGGAAACATGAGGTTTGTCGCCCACTTGATGCAAGTTTCCAATGATCGGCAACTTTGGTGGACCTGGTGGAAGGTTTTCGTTCTTATCTGAAAATAAACTTTTTGATTGTTTGATGATGAATAAAAGGAAGACGAATGTTAACAGAATGACGATAGGCCATGATATCTTTTCTTCAAGAATCAATGTGATTTCCATTGGAGTACGTTTGCTGAGAGGATTCAAACCACATATTTGCAAAAATCTAAGATCAGTAACTGAAGCTAAAAACAAAGAAAATTATAGTGTTCCAAGAAAAAAAAAACAGCACAAATCTGATGTCACAAGTATAGTTTATCACACACAAAAACATTAATCATATCAACGTACATCTAAGACGCCGGTAAATGGTCGCTGATTTCTGTCGGTAAATGGTTGCTAATGTTTATCCCTGTACGTAGGTAACCTTATTTAATTTCCGTTGGTAAATGGTCGCTAAAATTTCCAACGATTTAGCAACGACATTTTTTGTTAGAAAACATCCAAAATCGTCGGTAAAAACGGTTGGTAAAATTAGCGATCGTGTTTTTTTTAACCGAATTATTTGGTCGCTAATTCGTCAGAACTGCTTGTTACCGACAATTTTCCAACACTTTTTGTAGTCGGTAACAGACAGATTTCTTGTAGTGAAAGCTTTCGAAAGATTAAATCCACAAGCTTTTTCTAGTATCTTGGTGCAGAGACACATTCTAACATTTGACTAACTATTACACAAAGATGCATTGTGGTGAGTGGTGACACTCCTTTTTCTAGAACCGTCTAAAATATTTTCGGGACCCAGATCAAAACTAAAAATGGGTCCATAAAAATATTAGGATATATAAAAACAAGCTAAAATGTATGAAAACACCAAGTAACAAACTAAAAAATAGTATGCAAACACCAATTAACCAATTGTACTAAACAATAATGCTACTAGTTATGGGCAGTTGCCCACGTGGCACGCCCTATAAGGAGGGGCGAACCTAGGAATTTTTTTAACTGATTGCACCATATAATGGTGAAAATAAAATTAGCTAAAGTTAAGGGTGTTGTTCGGGTGTTTTCTCAGGTTTCCATTTAATCGAGTCGGATTAACGAGGTTTTAGTTGTTGTTCTGGTATTTTATGACTAAAATTTAAAACAAAACACAATTTATACAGAGTCATGTTAATTAAATTGTTGTTTTTAAGGTAAACTAAAGTATTTTAAAGGTATAAATCGAAATTGAACTATATTTTATCATTTTTTATAATAAAATATTTCATTTTTCCTTTGATTTTGTTGGTATCAAAAAATCAGTGGTGGCACTCCAAAATTTGACTAGAGGCACCGGCTCGAAAACGTTAAAGTTTTTCATTACGTTTGTAAAATTAACCAGCGTCCCGTGATCCCTTTCGTAAACACATAGGTCCGCCTATGCCCATAAGTCGGCCTGAGTAAATCATATGCTAATCATATGCATAAGTAAAAGTGGCTCTGCAGCCCCCAACTCACTTGGATTTACAGTTACCAAGAGGTGGAGCTAAGGGGTAAGTCGGCGGAACACGAGACACCAGTTAAATTTATCTACATAGTGTAAAATTCGACATTTTTGCGGCGGTGCAATCATTTTCTAAATTCTGATTTTTCGAGCTAGTGCTATCAATCATTTCATTTTTTTTAAATAATGTCACCGCCCATTTAAATTCCGGGGTTCGCCCGGTCCAAATCCAACAATCCAAAAACAAGACTTTAAAATACTTCTACAGTAGATTCAGCCATAAAACAAACACAAAAGCGTGAATCATAAGGAACTGTCAGGTTACCGACTAATGAAAGATCGAAATCCCAATACGTATATAACAGAAAAGAAATATAAAAATCGAGAAAAAGAGTAATAAGTGTTTACCATTTATGGCGTTCTGATTCGGCGATCAATTGAGACGCTAGTCCGGATGTGCTTTTGGATGCGATGGCAGAAGGCGTATTTGATTGAATTGGATAATATACAGAGCGTGATTAGGGTATCGATTGGATTCGGTGGAACGTGAACAGTCGGAGACTGTGAAGGTGACGACGGTGTTAGAATGGTGAAGGCGACGGTGACGGTGAGGTTCTGGGTTTATTTGAATATATAAATATCGAATCGAAAGCTGAAATCGGGGGAAAGTAAACGAACAAGAAGAGACGATATCGCTGTATTGGATTGATATTTGTATAATCATTTTTAATTATTAATTGACTAATTGTATATCGTGGATGATTTGAAGCCATTTGATAAATATTAATAAAATAATGATGTATTTGTATACACGTTCACACTAAAATCTTCTAATATATATAAAAGAATAGTTAAAAAAAAATTATTATATGATCTGGATCATTTATTTAATAAATGATTTGATCATAGCCGTCCATTCATTTAATTCTAAAATTTTGATTTTGACTTTTTAGAGTCAAATTAATATAATTAACCAACACTACAAGAATTCTGGTAATTACCCACGAAAATTACCCACCTCGATTGATTTGTGGGTATTTACCCATGTATTACCCATAAATTCAATTTAAAAAATCAATTTTGACTTTTAAAGTCAAATTAATTAGTGATAACTTCATATATGGTCATATTAAAATATAAAATCGTATTTGACCACCTAAATTTACAAATATCATATTTACTCTTTAGAAAATTTCAAAATATCATATTTAAACAAATTTTTAATTTTATCATTCTAAAATATTCTATAGTCATTTTAATTTCTTTTTAATTAGAATCAGTAACGTTTAACTTTATTATCCTTAATTGTAAAAAAAATTATTGATGATTTATATAAGAAAAACACAATCGTGTCTCTTCGTATCATGCTACCATGTTTCTACAGTCAAGACTGCCCTCCCGCTCGCATTGATGTTTCCACCGCTGGTTAGAGTGTTGATGTCGTACGCTGTCATTTTTTTTAATTCTCATTTTATTATTATTTAATACGTTTTTATTAATGTTAAATATTTATTATCTTTTTAACCAACCCGTGTATCACATGAGCATTTAGTCTAGTTACTTATAAATTATACGTTTTTGTTTATGGTGAAATTAGAACTCATAATCGTGATAAACGCTTATCAAATATTTTGGCACTACCCGTGCACGCACGGATATTTCGGAAGTGTATTTGAGATATTAAAATTTTTAAATAAAAATAATGCAGTAAATGAAATATCACCTTTGTGATGAGAATATACTAATTTCAAAAAAGTGTCATATTACAATAAAATTTATGCCAAAAGGTAGATAAAAATGAGACGGACGTAAATATATAATTATTTTTTCTCTAAACAAAATATATCACAAGTTACTAAAAATAATTTATAAATAACTTATATTTAATTACATTAGTATACAATTTTTATAAAAACCCCCTCACATTTTCTTAAAACCTCCTTATATGTTTTATAAAACCCCCTCAAAATATTCATCTAACCCCTCCCAATAGATTTAAAATTAATATTTCAAAATTGAATTCGAATAATTTGAAATTAAAATTTCTTATCCATGTTTTAAATCTTAAGAATGAGATAATTTTGAAATTAAAGGTTATGATTGGTTAATTAAGACTCAGTTTATGGTTATTTTTGGAAAATTTACATGCCTTTTATATAGATATATAGATAGATAGATTGCTATGCATTAAATCCAACCTTTGGTATATGTATTAGTTTTCTACTAATTATCTCGATTTGATTCATAGAATGTTTCAGTAAGAATGAAATCATATATATATATATATATTGGGGAGGGTTCCATTGAGAACCGATTTTGTGTGAGAACCGCGAGAACCAATCTTAGCCGTTGATTTGATAAGTGGAATTAATTGATGGAGAGCGTGGGGGGATCAAGTGTGGCAGAGTGTATGTGAGGAATTCATGGGAGTGCAATGACATTAAAAGAGGGGGAATTAGACGGCTCAGATTGGTTCTCACGGTTCTCGCATTAAACATGGTTCTCAATGGAACTTCTACCTATATATATATATATATATATATATATATATATATATATATATATATATATATATATATAGGGTAAGGTTACACATAGAACCTTACTTAAACATAGAACCTAAAGAACCACTTTAGGTGATGACACATGGCATCCCCCTCCCTTCCAACAAACTTTAAAAAAAAAACCCCTCAATCTTTAAATGATCATACTTCATTCGTTTTTAAGAATTTTAACAAAAAAAGTATATCGTTAGATTCAGTTCTTCGTCCTCTTTCAAACAAGACCAGGCTTGATATATTTCTGAAACTTTATTTTTTTTTTGAAAATGCAAATTTTTCAAAATTTGTATTTTTACCTGGGTTTCATTTGAAAATGCAAAAATACAAAAACCGAAAATACAAAAATCGAAGATGCAAGTTATGCATATGCTTCCAAAAATGCAAATTTTGAAACCAATACTGAAAATGCAAACAAGAACTAACTGAAAATGCAAAACAAAATTTGCATTTTCATAAAATTTTTTGAAAAATATGGCAAGAGTGGTCTTGATTGAAAGAGAATTAAAAAACTAAAATATTGGTATAATTTTTTTTTAAAAATTCACAAAACTTAAAAAGTTATGACAATTTAAAGTTTTGGGGGGTATTTTTTAATTAAAAACGTGGGTTTGTTGGGAGGTAATTACAATTATGTCATCCTTAATCTCAACCATTGATTTTGATGATTAAATGGTCCAAATTGGTTCTATGGTTCTATGTTTAAATAATGGTTCTATATTGATCCATTTTCTATATATATATATATATATATATATATATATATATATATATATATATATATATATATATATATATATATATATATATATATATATATATAAGACATGTATATTTTCTAAAAATAACTATAAATTGAGTCTTAATTAACCAATCATAACCTTCAATTTTAAAATTATTCTATTCTTAAAACAATTTTGGAAAGATTAAAAATAGTGGATTAAAAATCGTGGATATAAGAATTTGAATTCAATTTTAATCTATTAGGAGAGGGGGTTGGATGAAAATTGTGAGGGGTTTTATAAAACATTTGAGGGGGTTTTAAGAAAATGTAAGGGGGTTTTATAAAAATTGTATACTAATGTAATTAATTATAAGTTATTTATAAATTATGTTTAGTAACTTGTGATACATTTTGTTTAGAGAAAAGATAATTAGATATTTACGACAGTCTCATTTTTATCTACGTTTTGGTATAAATTTTAGAGTTAATTACAAAAATGGTCCCTGTGGTTGTCACAAAATTTCACTTTTAGTCATTTAACTTTAAAAATTACAAATATAGTCACTGTGGTTGTCACTTTGTTTCACTTTTGGTCCTTTAGTCTAACAGATGTTAACTTTGACCGTTAGTCAAAGGGTATTTTGGTCTTTTAGCATGTTATCCTCGTTACCAAACAGTTTTTACCTCTTTCCTACCCTTCTTTCGAATTTAAATTTATAATTACATTTAATTATGTTAAATCTATTATTTAGTAAAATAAATTACACAATTAGTAATAATTAGTAATAAGATTATTCTTTACACATTACGATTTTTAACACATCGCCATTCAGTTTTTCTGTATCTCATGAACATAAACACTAAACAAACCCTAATAAAACAAGATGGAAACCCTAATCAAGATCAAATTGAATAACATAAGTAGAACAATTGCATAACAAAACTGAACTTATTCCTCAAAATTAAAAAAAAAAATTTACGAATTTGAACTTGTAATGAATCTGTAGTGTTAAAAAAAATCAGAAGCACAAAGAAGTGGTGGTAATCTAGAGAGAGATCGAGGGAGATTTGGAGGAGAGGTTGGTCGTGGTGTCTGGCAGAGGGGAAGGAACGGTGGTGGTGGCGGCGTCTAGCGGAGGGTACGATGGTGGTGGCGTCTGGCGAAAGGGGCCGGTGGTGGTGGTGTCTGGCGGAGGGGCCGGTGGTGGTTGTGTAGTCCAGAGAGATTAGATAATTGATGAGATGTTTCTCTGGTTTAAATTGGTTTAAAAATAGTTAAAGGAAGAATGGAGTGTTTGGATAAAGGTTAGATGTGGATATAAATAAAATATGTTTGGGAATTAGTATAAGAGGGAAATGTTGTTTGGTAAAAAGGATAATGTGCTAAAAGACTAAAATACCCTTTAACTAACGGTCAAAGTTAACATCTGTTAAGCTAAAGGACCAAAAGTGAAACAAAGTAACAACTACAGTGACTATTTTTGTAATTTTTAAAGTTAAAAGACTATAAGTGAAATTTCGTAACAACCACAGGGACCATTTTTAAAATTAACTCTAAACTTTATAGTAATATGACACTTTTTTTAAATTAGTATATTCTCATCACAATATTCTCATCACAATGTGATATTTCATTTACTGCATTATTTTTATTTGAAAATTTTAATATCTCAAATACACTTCCAAAATGCTCGTGCGTGCACGGGTCAATAAATTATTTATGTTAAAAAGAATATAAATTGTAATGACGTTATGTTTGGCTAGTAATTCAATGAAAATAATCCAACAATAAAATCACATCATTACCTTTTTACAAAAATTCAAGAACGTATGTTAAGCTAATAACTAGAGGTGTCATCGGCGTCGTGTTTAGGTAGTTGTGTTACAAATGTATGACTTGAACATGATCCATTAAATTTTTCGTGCTAGGATTCAAATCACTAACATGTATATGTGAGACACACGTAACATGTTTACGTATCAGCATGTTCGCGGGTCATTTGTAGGTTTGTGGATTATTAGAGAGTTAGCGAGTTGTAAACGAGTCCATGAGTTGTAAACAAGTCAACCAAACCCAACCTGTGTTTTATACGTGTCATCTCAATTCGTGTATTCTGTGTCGGATTCGTATGTGTTTGATGTCGTGTCATAAATTGCCACCTCTATTAAGAACACCGATTAAACGATGGTTAACATATATGACTAAATGAAGATTTAAGCAAATTTACATAGGGTATAATTATAACATGACCAAAATTAAGTGATTAACAAACCATTAAAATGCATATATATTCAAGTAACTAAATTACCTATTATTTAAATATTTTATGAGTACAACATCAGTTATTAATAATTTAATATCAAGGATTATTTTCCCTCTTCACATTGAAAAAATGTTATCACCCCAATCGATTTGCAAAAACAGAATTTGCACAAATTTACACAACAAAATAATAATAAACCAAAGAAGAAGCCTAATGGATAGTGCAAACATGACGTGCAAAGTTTGAAAAATATGACTGATTTATGATTTACACAAATTTATATAGATAAATGATATATAATGTTAACATCACTTAAATTATGTGAAATTTAACTAACAAGTAATTAAATGCATAAATATTCAAGTAACCAATTTTACCTTTATTTAAATATTTTAAGTATAACATCAAGAAATGTTAATATCAAAAAGCATTTCCCCAATATTTCACATAGAACAAATATTGACATTCTTCTAATTGACTTGCAAAGAACCAAATTTGCCCAAATTGATGGTGCAAACCTGATCTGCAAAGTAAATGAACAACTAGTGAGGATATTCATCTACGTTTGAAGATAAGTTTTAAAGGTTTTTCCTTTCTTAAAGAGCTTGAGAATTTGTCATTCATATCAATCATTGCAGGATCTTCATCTTTTGGAATAACCCAATCAAATTCGCGAATCAGTGATGCTATAATAAGTTCCATATTCTTGCTACCCAAAGGAAAGCTAGGACATATCATTCGTCCTGACCCAAATGGTAATAACTCGAAATTCTGCCCTTTAAAATCCAAATTTGAGCCAAGAAATCTTTCGGGTTTAAGTCCTTCCAAACTCTAGGATCTCGGCCTATTGCCCAAACATTAACAATTATTCTTGCATTCTTAGGGATCGTGTAATTCATAACTTCACAAGTTTCGCCAGCAAGACGAGGAAGTAGAAAAGGGACAGGTGGGTGTAATCTTAGAGCTTCTTTGATACATGCTTGAAGATAAGATAACTTACGCTCCGTTCTCGAGTTTTTTAAGGAAGGAAAGGGGGAGGGAAGAAAAGGAAGGGAAAGAAAAGAGAAGGTATAGGTTGTGTTCTTGAGTTGGAAAGAAAGAAAGAGGGACCATTTCCTTCCAAATCATCCCATTTTTTGGAGGATGGTTTTTTAACCAAATAACTCCTCCTTCCCCCTCCCTTTCCCTCCTTAAAAAGTAACTCCCTCCTTCCCCCTCCCTTTCTCTCCTTAAAAAGTAACTCGAGAACGGGGCGTTAGATAGTTGAGATAATGTGATTTTGTTGGTGTTTATTTCTCTTTTCATCTCCTCTTCAATCTTTGCCATAACACCTTTGTTTCTTACTATCTCCGCCATAGCCCAAACCACTGCCGTCGTTGTAGTGTTTGCTCCAGCGATGAATAATTCCTAGAAACGAGAAGAATCCTAGATTAGTTAATGTCGTTGATCAGATAGAAGATATGAAATATATATATATATATATATATATATATATATATATATATATATATATATATATATATATATATATATATATATAATTTAGCATTGGAGGTAAACATAATTGTTTATTGATTTTAGAAAATGTTCTTGATCCAAATATTAGATATTAAACTAAACATATGTATTATTAGTATTATTATTGTATTTTGTAACTAGGATAAAATGTATAGCCACCGGCCACCGGCCACCGCCAGTAGCCGCCGTCACGGCCAACCGCTGCCGTCAACAAACGGCCGGTAACCGCCACAAAACCGCCTCACCGGAGGCCTATAAATAGACGTTAGTATGAACGATTTAGAGTGTGGTTCCCGGTGCCCTTTGGGGTACCGATTATGTACAGAAGATATTCATATAATAAAATACGAGATCTTTAGTTTAAATTCGTGTTCTGGCCTGTGAATTTCCAACATTTGGTATCAGAGACGAAGGGTCTCATCATCTATCGGAGAAGAAGGAGAAAACTATCAAGAAAAGTACTTGAGAGAGAAAGTAGAGATACTGGATGTATTTGTGTATATTATCGATACTAACAAATGAGCAAGTACAGAGGTACTTATACAAGAATAAAGGCTAAGCTAAGTAACAGAATAATTAACTGACTAACAAACTGCTAATTACATCCTGTTACAAAAGATAAGGCATCTGTCAAGAGTGACACGTGTACTGTGAAGTGGGTTTGGTATCTTGTGTATGCAGTTGACTTTGACCTTTGAAGTTGAGAGCTGCTCTTTATCTGCTGTGTGTATCTCATTATCCCCCCCTTCCCGCAAGTTGAGTATGGATTGCATAAACTCAACTTGGAAAGACAATTGTAATGTAAAGGTTCATGTAATGCCTTTATAAGAATATCAGCAGGTTGTTGTGTAGATGAAATGAAGAATGGTGAGATGAGACCAGCTTTGATCTTGTCACGAACAAAGTGACAGTCAATTTCAATGTGTTTGGTACGAGGATGGTGAATAGGATTTGAAGCTAGAGAGATCGCAGAAGCATTATCACACATTACAGGGATGTAAGTAGTAAGTGAGATATCAAAGTCTTTAAGTAAATAGGTAAGCCAAGATAGTTCACAAGTGGTGTCAGCTAGTGCCCTGTATTCAGCTTCAGTTGAAGAACGAGAGACAACTGATTGCTTTTTGGATTTCCATGAGATAAGGCTTGAACCAAGAAATATACTATAACCAGAAATAGACTTTCTTGAGTGTGGACAGCTGGCCCAGTCACTATCACAATATGCAGCTAAGGTAAGGTTTGTAGTGGCTGAGAAAAAGAGTCCCTGACCTGGACATAATTTGAGATATCTGAGAGTGCGAAGTAAGGCCTTTAAGTGAGGTGTTCGCGCGACCTGAAGGAACTGACTTAAGGTTTGGGCAGCAAAAGCTACATCAGGCCTCGTTAAAGTGAGGTAGGTTAGTTTGCCAACCAATGTTCTGTAGATAGAAGGATCTGGGATAGGATCACCATCAGAATGATTTAGCTTAATGTTTGGATCCAGTGGAGTAGCTGCAGGTTTGCTATCAAGAACATCTGCTTCTTTGAGAAGATCAAGAGTGTATTTTCGTTGAGACATGGTTAAACCATCAGAATTGCGTAACACTTCAATGCCCAAATAATAATGAAGAGAACCCAAGTCCTTGATGCTGAATTTTTTATGTAAGCATTCTTTGACATGAGAGATGTGGGCCTTATGATTTCCTGCAATTATGATGTCATCTACATATACTAGAAGACATGTAAAATAGGCATCCTTATTGTAAGTAAAAAGTGATGTATCCATGTAGCTCTGTTGAAAACCAATTGTTAGAAGAAAAGTGGTTAGTTTGTCAAACCATTGACGGTTTGCTTGTTTAAGACCATAGAGGGACTTTTGCAATTTGCAAACAGTGTTTGGTGTAGCTGGGGTAGGGTAACCTTGAGGAAGAGTCATGTATACCTCTTCGTCAAGGTCTCCATGAAGGAAGGCGTTGTTGATGTCCAGTTGTTCAATGAACCAGTTCTTTTGAACACCAATAGCAAGTAGTGTTCTAACCGTGACCATTTTGGCCACAGGTGCAAAAGTCTCATTGTAGTCCACACCTTCTGTTTGAGTAAATCCTTTGGCTACTAACCGAGCCTTAAAACGTTTAATGCTTCCATCAGCATGGTACTTGACTCGATAAACCCATTTGCAACCAATGGAATGTTTCCCTGGTGGTAAATCAGTTAAAGACCAAGTATTATTTGCTTCAAGTGCCTGTATTTCTCTATTCATTGCATCAATCCATCTAAGATCCTTAGATGCTTGAATAAAAGAACGTGGTTCAACCAACTTATCCACAGAATTGATGAAATGTTGTGTGTGAGGGTGAAGGTTGTTGTAGTTAATGAAATGTGAGTAGTGGTGTTTAGATGTAGTATGGTGAGCTGTGTGAGATGGAAAAGAGCAGTGAAAGTCATTAAAATTTGTGGGAGGGTGTTTTGGTCTGTTGGATTTTCGTAGAGGAGGTGGGTTAGATGATGTAGGTGGGTCAAGGGTTGTGTGAGTACGATTTGGAAGAGTGGATTGATCAGATATAGAAGGAGAATCAGAAGGAGTAGGAATGGTGGGGTAATTGGTTGTTGGGTTTGGTGAGATAGGAAAAAAAGATGGTGAGATAGGTTGAGTAGTAGTACTGTCAGATGGACTTTGCATGGGGAGAATAGGTTGGTTGGTAGGGTGGATAGGCATGAAAGGATTTGGAGAAGTATGGTCAGAGATGTCTTGTGGTTGTATAAAAGGAGAATGATGTTGACCATTGGTAGTGGAGGTTGTATGAAAAGGAAATTTGCTTTCATCAAAAAGGACATTTCTTGAAACA
The DNA here is from genome assembly GCA_947179395.2 of Pulicaria dysenterica. NCBI lineage: Eukaryota > Viridiplantae > Streptophyta > Magnoliopsida > Asterales > Asteraceae > Pulicaria > Pulicaria dysenterica. Next base: position 98,618,581 of record OX359288.1, read on the forward strand.
TGGACTTTTTGAGTGGTCATGTCATAGAGAGTGTAACCTTTTTGATGAGGAGGATAACCTTGGAGGACCGTAGGTATTGATTTTGAAGCAAATTTGTCTTTTGTATGGGTATACATGAAAGCTTGGCAACCTACGGTTTTGAGGTGATTTAGATTAGGGGGCTTTTTGTATAACATTTCATATGGGGTTTTAAAATTGAGGACCTTAGTGGGTAACCTGTTTATAAGATAGGTAGCAGTAAGGATTAGGTAACCCCATAGGTGTTTTGGGAGGTTTGCTTGGAATTGAAGAGATCTAGCTACTTCCAAGAGTTGTCTATGTTTTCTTTCAACTCTAGCATTCTGTTGTGGTGTGTAGGGACATGATTTTTGATGGATAATACCATGAGTATTAAAGAATTCAGTGAGTGTAGAATTAATGAGTTCAGTCCCATTGTCACTTCGAATTTGTTTTATGGAAGATTGAAATTGATTGTGAACATATTGATGGAAGACTTTGATGGTGGAAGAAACATGGTATTTATTAGGAATTAAGTAGGTCCATGTTGCCCTTGAGTAATCATCCACAATGGTGAGGAAAAATTTACATTGATTAACAGTTGGGTGTTTGTATGGACCCCAAACATCTACATGAACAAGTTCAAACATTTTCGATGCATGAGATTGACTTAAAGGAAAGGGAAGTACATGTTGTTTTGCTAAAGGACAAACAGTACATTTTATTTATGAATTACAAAGAAATGTTGGAATTAGGGACTTGATCTTGTGAAGGACTTGAGATGAGGGATGGCCAAGTCTGTTATGCCAGAGATGTGAGTTGCTGGAAGTCTAGAAAGCTGTGTGTTGAGGTGTTATATTTGGAGTTTGAAGAGTGTAAAGTCCACCATTGAGTTGTCCTTGTGTAATTTGGCCTTTAAAGTCCTGAAATACACATTTGTTGTGAGTAAAAATAACACTTGAGTGTGTTAAGTGGAGGATTTTACTAATGGACATCAGATTGTGATTAAATGAAGGAATGTATAACACCTCATGGAGTGTAAAGGTTGGTGTAATATGTACAGACCCAACAATGTGAACATCGATTGTGTGTCCATTTGGTAGAGTGATTTTAATTGGTGGATGACATTTATGAGTATGGTGCATGAGGGATAAGGAAGTGCATATATGGTCAGTTGCACCACTGTCTATTATCCAAATACCTTTAGATATAGATGTATATGAGGCAATGAAAGAGTTAATACCTGCCATATGGTGGACATCAGTATCATTGTTGTTTGTATCCTTGACTTGAAGCATAAGAAGAACTTGATTTAACTGATTTTGTAATTGATCCATTCTTGAATGGACTGCAGTATCATTAGAATTTATGTCACATGATGGTTGGTCAAAATCAGCTTCATCCAGTGGAGTATTTTCTTTTTCATCACTTGATGCCATATTGACATTTCTTCCTTTGTAGCCTTGTGATTGTCTTTGAGCAGGTGTGTATTTGTTATGAAGGGGATGTCCAACTGGGTATCCTACAATCTTGTAACATTCACTCCTCATATGACCTTCTCTGCTGCAATAAGTCCAGATAATGTCTTTTTTGAATATGGACTTTTTCTCTTGTTAAGAGTTGTTTTTGATTGGCTGAGTATTATATCCATATACACGTTTATAACCCCCTGTTGTGACATTAAAAGCAGTAGGTACAGAAGTTGTTTGTTTTTGGATTTGCCTTTGTTTTTCTTCTTGCCTCAACATACTATAGGCCTTGGTAACAGAGGGTAAGGGTTGAATGAGAAGGATTTGACCTCTTAAGTTGGTGTAGCTTTCATCAAGACCCATAAGAAATTGGATGAGTCTCTTTCTTTGATCTCTCTCACCATTAGTTTTACCATTTTCACAATTGCATTTGCAAGTGCAAGCATACGGTGCTTCTAAGGCATCCAATTCATCCCATAACCCCTTTAATTTGTGATAATAGGTTTCAATTGTACCATTGCCTTGTTGGAGTTGTACAATCTCATTAGCAACTTGATAGATCCTATGTCCATCAAGTTGTGAATAGTGTTCGTGTAGTTCATGCCACAGAGATGAAGCAGAATTTACAAAGCTCAAATTATTACCTATTTGTTCAGAGACAGTGTTAAGGATCCACGAAATTAGCATGTCATTGGCTCTTTTCCAGTGACCTCGTAGGTTTGAATCCAGATCTGGTTCTTCATATTCTCCATTAATGATCTTCAGCTTGTTCTTCGCGTTTAACGCAATTGTCATTGATCTTTTCCAAGTGTTGTTGTTCTCAGATCCCGTCAATTTCTTCGAGATTAAAACCATTCCAGGGTTGTCATTCTGATGAAAATGAAGTGGGTGATTAATCGAATTTACATCATTTAAATCTGGCGTAGTAGTCATGATTTCAGATCTGAGGAATCGATTTGATTTCCTTTGAGAAGATAAGAAGAATTTTGAAAGAAATCTATGGAACTTTTAAGCAATGTTGTGATCGATCAGCAGAGCTCTGATACCATATCAAGAAAAGTACTTGAGAGAGAAAGTAGAGATACTGGATGTATTTGTGTATATTATCGATACTAACAAATGAGCAAGTACAGAGGTACTTATACAAGAATAAAGGCTAAGCTAAGTAACAGAATAATTAACTGACTAACAAACTGCTAATTACATCTTGTTACAAAAGATAAGGCATCTGTCAAGAGTGACACGTGTACTGTGAAGTGGGTTTGGTATCTTGTGTATGCAGTTGACTTTGACCTTTGAAGTTGAGAGCTGGTCTTTATCTGCTGTGTGTATCTCATTAAAAACCCACCGGAGATTCAAGAAGAAAAACAATCAGAATCGTTTCAGGGTTCGATTGTTCATCACGAAAGAATACCAGTGGCGGCCGATTAGTAGATCTACCACCGCGGCACCCAAAAATTGAAAAAGGATTACTTAACTTACCGGAGAAGACAACCGGAGACACCAGAAAATCGGAGGCAAAGGAGTACCACCGTCCGAGGCATCATATCGATCAAAGATCCGGCAAGGGTTAACCACCGGAATACATATCGCCAACAGGGAAGACCGTCGTTTTTCTTCACTGTCAAAAGAAGAAAAGGGAGACGGCAAACGCAGAAGGAGAGAGAGAGAGACGCAGGGACAGAGTGAAAACTGAAAAGGCAACAGTGCATCGATAAAAAGCATGAGGCAAGCCTTTTATTATTCCAAGAAACCATAAAGAAATTTATTTAAGATTTTAAAGGGTGGCGTCCAGATATCTAGTTTCAAATTAATTTGATTTTCGTACCAGTAAAAAAAGGGGGGGAACGAAATCATTTTTTAATAAATTTGTTGGTATTATAAATTGATTATAATATTGAGGTTTCTTTAAAAAAAAGAACTTGCTGTTTTAAATAATCAATTTGTTGTTATCTATTTTTTATTACTTAAAGATTTTAAGTTATTAGTAAGTTTTATGAATAAATAAAATTTATAAGTTTTGTTTTTAAAGAAAAAAGTTTAGTAGTTAGTTTTGCCGGTTGAAAAAAGAACCAGTGGACTGTCGAAAATAGTTGGTTTGATTCACCAAAATAAAGACAGTTGTGGTTGGTGAAAAAAGAACCGGGGGACTGTTTAAAGGCAGTTGGTTTGATTTAACTCGCAAAACAGGAAAAGTGAAAAAAGAACCAGGGGATTGCAAAGACAGTTGGTTTGATTCACAAGAAAAGTGGAAAAAGAACCATGAGACTGTTATAGGCAGTTGGTTTGATTCACTAGGAAAGTTAGAAGTTTGTACGGGAAAAAAAGGACCAGGGGACTGTTAGAGACAGTTGGTTTGATTCTCCCACAAACTATAAAAAAATAGTTTATTTTTCAAGAAAATAAATAGAAAATTGGAAGGATGAAAAGTGAATGCAAGATGTCAAAGGGAAAGGACAAGACAGAACTTGGAAGCCATGGAGGAACAAAGAAGTTAACCAACAAGACAAGAGTCACATCAAATGCTTCAAGTGCAACAAGTTTGGACACTTCAAGTATGAATTCACAAAGAAGGACGAGGAGGTTAACTTGACTCAAAGTGAAGATGAAGAACCAACGCTGCTATGGACAAGTTCTGAAGAAGTAAAAGACCTCACTTAAACTATGTTTAGTTTAAGGGGGAGTATTAGATATTAAACTAAACATATGTATTATTAGTATTATTATTGTATTTTGTAACTAGGATAAAATGTACAGCCACCGGCCACCGCCAGTAGCCGCCGTCACGGCCAACCGCCGCCGTCAACAAACGGCCAGTAACCGCCACAAAATCGCCTCACCGGAGGCCTATAAATAGACGTTAGTATGAACGATTTAGAGTGTGGTTCCCGGTGCCCTTTGGGGTACCGATTATGTACAGAAGATATTCATATAATAAAATACGAGATCTTTAGTTTAAATTCATGTTCTGGCCTGTGAATTTCCAACACCAAAGACTTACAGTAACAAATAGATTGATCTGGTCGTTTGAGAATCCATTTAGAAGCAAGCGATCCAAGAGAGAATTCGGTTTCATTGAAGAACTAATACTAGCTCTTCCGTCTTCTATCATGTCCTTCCAATAATCAAAAATCTCTAGAGCATATTTCATGCCTCCTTTCCTTAATCCTTGAAGATCAAATCTCTGAAAGACCGGGAAAAATAAACCAATATCCTTTATATGGCCGACGCAGTCGATTATCATAAGTAAAGACTTTTTCACCCCAGCAAAAGTCTCATTTTCGCCTTCTAAATCAAGCAAATCTTTGTCAAACACAATAGAACTTACGGTGTTGAATAATGTGGTGAAAATTATATCGCTAGTGTTAATTACTTGTCCTTGCTTTCTGCCCAAGAATTCCATCAACTGGTCGATCTTTTCCTCTCAAAATCTAGCGTGGGATTCAAGAGCGTTAGGCGAGAACAATTCTTCTCGACAAAGGGTTCTTAGATTTCTCCATGAGTCATTGCTGTTGGAATTAATCTTGACATGTTTGGTTTTTTAGTAGCATTATTATTTTAGTTTATATTTTATTTAGTAAGTAGTTTTGAAAGGTTTAGTAATTCTGCCATATTTAAAATTGTTGACCGAGTTTTTGGCAGTAGTGGAGGCGTGGAGTACATGTTGAGTAGAAAGACTAGGAAGTAGTGGTTTCATTTAGCTAGTTTTTAGGTGTGGTTAGTTTATTATTTTATTGTTTTAAATTGCTCACGTCTTTTCTTGTAAGGCTATATATAGCCATCCATATCCTATTGAATGAAAAGAGAGTGCTTTTCCTATTTCTATCCTCTGTACACATTTCAGAAAGTTCATTTCTTTATTTTCATTTTTGTATATTAATCAAAAGGGTCTGATACTTGGTGACAATACCTACACTTGGTATCAGAGCCATAGGCTCGAGATCATTGGGAGAGGTTCTATGTGAACCGTAGCTGCTTAGTGAGAGCCGAACACGGTTCTGTGTGAGCCGGGGAAGACAAAAAGAAGAAGATCTGTGTGATCAAGGACGAAATCTGTGTGAGCCGAGTTAATGTGAAGAAGATGATATAGTGATCAACAAGTTTTCTGTGTGAAACCCAGAAGCAAGAGATCTGTGTGATCGAGAGAAGAAGCAGCTGATCTATGTGATCGAGAGAAGCAACCTGTGTGGTGAAGATATTGCGTGAGAAAAAAAACAAGAAAAGGAGAAGACACGATGTCGAGTTCCGGTGGAGCAGGCCCGGTTGTAACAGCGAGTAACCAAGGTAGTAGCATACCGTTGCAATGTCCAAAGTTAACATCGACAAACTATACGAGTTGGTCGATTATGGTGGAGTCGATCCTACAAGCATACGGTTTGTGGGAAGCCATTGATCCGGTAACGGGAGGAGCGGTCCCAACGAAGACGAATTTAATGGCAAGAGCATTTGTGTTCCAAACCTTACCCGAAGACGTGTTACTTCAAGTGGCAAAGTATAAGCAAGCAAAAGACGTGTGGGAAGCGCTTCGTGTGCGATTTTTGGGAGCCAATAGAGTTCAAAAGGCAAGGCTTCAAACTCTTAGAACCGAGCTAGAGATGTTGAAGATGGATGAGAAGGAGTCGATTGATGAGTTTTCGGGAAAACTTAGTGGGATTGCTACAAAATTTAAGAGCCTCGGGTCAAGTTTGGAAGACGAGATTTTGGTAAGAAAATTACTTAACTCAGTACCTAAGAAGTTTTTACAAATTGTAGCTTCTATTGAACAATACTCGGAGATAGAAAACATGTCACTCGAGGAAGCCGTGGGAAGGTTGAAGGCATATGAAGATAGGATCAAAGTTCTTGATGTGGAGAATGATTTTCAAAACAAGTTGTTGCTTTAAAAGGAGGATTGGGAAGAGAGAAGTAAACGTGGTGAATTCGATCATGATCAATTTGGACGAGGGCGAGGTCGTGGTCAAGGAAGGGGTCGCGGTTTTAGTAGAGGTCGAGGTGGCCGGTTTCAACCAAATGAAGACCGAAGGGAACAAGGCGCGTATCGGGATAAAAGGTATATTAAGTGCTATAATTGTCAAGAATATGGACATTATGCGTATGAGTGTCCTAAGCAAGAACCGAATGAAGAAGTAGCTAATTTGACTCGAGATGATGATGAGCCGGCACTACTTTGATGAAGAAATGAGTCAAGATTAAAGGGGTGATTGTTGGAATTAATCTTGACATGTTTGGTTTTTTAGTAGCATTATTATTTTAGTTTATATTTTATTTAGTAAGTAGTTTTGAAGGTTTAGTAATTTTGCCATATTTAAAATTGTTGACCGAGTTTTTGGCAGTAGTGGAGGCGTGGAGTACATGTTGAGTAGAAAGACTAGGAAGTAGTGGTTTCATTTAGCTAGTTTTTAGGTGTGGTTAGTTTATTATTTTATTGTTTTAAATTGCTCACGTCTTTTCTTGTAAGGCTATATATAGCCATCCATCTTAAATACTTATTAAAATAAAAGGGTTTCTACCCTTCCCTAAAAATTCTCCACCAATCATAACTCTTTACTTTTTAAAAAAATAAAAAAAATCCAAGATATTACGTCATAATTGCTTGAAAATCCTTAAGGAATTGTTAGGGTTTAAATGTAAATTATTAGGGGTTTAAATGTAATTTGAAGGGTTTAAATGTAAATTGTTAGGGGTGGTATATGAAATATGTGAGGGGTTCTTATGAAATTTGTATATTAATGTAATTAATTATAAGTTGTTTGAAAATTATGTTTAATAACTTCTAATATATTCTGTTTTGAGAAAAATTAATTATATATTTGTAATCGGCTCATTTTTATCTACGTTTTGATATAAATTTTATCGGAATATGAATTTTTTTCTAAAAATCAGTATATTTTAATTGTTTTATCCATCGAGAGTAACGTGTAAGTAATTATTGGACATTTTATTCGTCTTTTATATATATTCCCTCTACATAATATAATCGATATAATCACTGATTTATTGGTCTGTCGATAACAAGAATTAAAAATATGCTATGACCAACAGTTAGTGGCATAAAATTGTTTATAAAACTACCACTTATAGCTTTTTAAAATTGATTGATAGTTATGACTAAATAACTCTACAGAAACTATACTTCTACGTAATTACTGTGTAGTGAAATAGCTATCATGTTAATATGTTTTGTAACTACACATACAACTTGAAATTATATATAATAAATTTAATTGTCTAAGTTTTCTTATTTTTAACTAATAACTCGGTACATAAAATAAGTTATTACATTGATATTTAAAATTAAGTGGTATCTTGTGTTTTCAACTATATTTAACTGAAAACTAAATTACACTTAAACGATTTACGTATGTATAGACATAATCTATTCTATGTTAAAATCCTATTTTTATGTGATCTAATTTGCGTATACTTAGATGGATGTCATAATTATCTAACTTTTAATGAATTTAGCTTACAATTTCAAAGAATTAAATATATAGCGGCTAATAAAAATGTCTTTACAGCACTTGATATTATAGCATCAACAATAATATAATAGTTATGGCTTTACAATGTCGGGATAAAGCTCCATCGGGAAAAACACATTAATATTATACTAAAATTTTTAGACGTGTAATGTAACTTTATATTTATGAAAAAGAGTATTTATAAGAAGTACTAGAAAAATACGTTTTCACTCATGGACAGCTATATGTGACTGTTTCTGGAGTGAAGAGTAAAGAGAGGTCAAAAGTTTTAATTTGCGATGATTAAGGAAACCTACTAATAAAACTATGAATGTTGTTTATAAAGAGGTTTTAAAGAAATCTAATGATAATCTTATGTATGAATTTCAAAATTCTGTAATTATTATTCATTTCTTACGATATTTTATATTTATATCTATGCTTTGTAATTATTTTTACTATACGGCTTAGTACTTTTTAAAACTATATAAAATTAAAGTTGACTTATATCATCCCGTGTTGATACACGGGTCACTTAGCTAGTATCCTATTGAATGAAAAGAGAGTGCTTTTCCTATTTCTATCCTCCGTACATATTTCAGAAAGTTCATTTCTTTATTTTCATTTTTGTATATTAATCAAAAGGGTCTGATACTTGGTGACAATACCTACAATTGCAATCCGAAAACAAGATGGAGTGAGATATTATTGATTCATGTTGCAATGCTGAAGGCACCGCACGAGAGGAAAGAAGATGGTCTTGAGTCTTGAGAATTAATCCTATTGCTGCCTCGGGGGAAGAAGCAACCACAACAATTTGTGTACCCAAGCGAAGAGATATGAGAGCACCGTATTCTCGGGAGAATTTGGCTATGGAAACATGAGGTTTTTCACCCACTTGATGTAAGTTTCCGATAATCGGCAACTTTGGTGGACCTGGTGGGAGGTTTTGGATGTTATTCGAAAACAACCTTTTGGTTTGTTTGATGATCAATAAAATGAAAACGAGTGTTGATAGAATGAACACTGGCCATGATGAGTTTTCTTCAATAAAAACTATAATTCCCATTAATGGAGTAGGTTTAATTAGGAGATATAATGTGATAATAAACTACTAATGTGAGTATCAATTGAGGAATTAAATTGTCACAGATGATGCTGGTTTTATACACCAAAGATATGGGACGTACAGGTAGCAAATGTGCATGTTGACTTTTGATTATTTTGTATGTTATCAATTTTTAGTAAGAGTTAATAACATTTTTGTCAATTTGGTTTGTATAAAATTTTATGTTTAGTTCTTATGTTTTAAAAATTTTGACATTAATTCTTATGGTTTATATTAGGTTTCAATATTAATTAGTCCGTAATAAACTTTAAAAGACAAAATATCCCTTACCCTTTTTTTAATCATTTTTTGAATTCTAATATCATTTTCATATATTAATAAACATTTAAATTTTATTAGCGATTTTAATATATTCAAAGTCCAATATTGATTCTCTCGATTATTGTAATAAAAACTGTTTTCAAATAAACCCTTCTTCACATGTACATATCGGTTTCCATTTCCTAATATATGTCTATATAATAACTATCACGAAGGAACACATAAGTAAGAAGATGTAACATGTTTCTAGAATTACAACATGTGAGATGTGATTTGAGTGATTTGACGAAAGATGTGGTAAAAAAACACCATTAATTTCAGGATTAAACAAACGACGAGACAATAAGATTAGTATTATAAGTTATTTATTAAGATCTCGTGAATCATGGCTACTGTAGATGAAGACTTAGCTGCAGATCGATATATAGGTCATACTTCTTGATCAGCCACCAATTGTCAACAACAAATTAAACAAACTATACAGAGATTTGAAACCTTCTAGCTAGTCGACGGTTGGACTGTTGGTTAATTAATTAAGTTTGTGACTTAAATTTTGTTATTAATTTTTAGTAGCTTATCTTAGCCTCCTTGTTTTAAACCTTCTAGTTATTGATGAATTTTTAATTAATTTTCTTATAAGATTAATCTTCTAATATATATATATATATATATATATATATATATATATATATATATATATATATATATATATATATATAAAAGACTAATTTGATAAAATACATTTAGTCTAATTAACCAATATATTAATTAATTAAACTAATTTGCTAATCAAGGTCGAAAGTCAACCCACCAGATCGATGACCACTTTTTATATTTTGCCAAGAAAACTAACTAAGAGAGGACTTTCATAATTCAATATTAGTCAATGATTGTTAGGCCTTAGTTAATTATTCTTTGTTCTTCAAAAAAAAATATTAGTCAAGGTTAGGAAGAGGAAGAGAACATAATTAATACAAACCAACCACTATCACTAGAGGCAAAAATAGGAAACTAATTACAGTTTACAAAAAGGAACAAGCCATATAGGGGGCGTTAATAATTACCAGTATGAGTATTTAGCAAAGCGATATCAAGGTGTATTTAAAGTGTTATCCCTTAGTCTTTAGCGAAGCAATAGAAGGTGTTATCCCTTAGACCGGCCGCATCCATCGCGCAGGGCATGCGTGAGGATCGCTCACGGTCACGAAACACCATCGCCGCCATCCGTGATGGCTCGCTCACGGTCACGAATGTGACAACCGTCGCGCGCGTGAGGGAGCATTTGTGAGAGAGAAGGTTTTTTTTTTATGTGAAGCATGTGATGGATGCGTGGTTTGTGTGATGAGATGAGGGAATGATGGGGAAATGATGTGGCGCTGATGTGGAGCTGATGTGGCTGTGTGAAGCATGTGATGGATGCTAATGGTATTATTGAGATTGTGAGTTCAAGTCACATTGAGGTCTAGCGCTGTCAATTAGGCACATCAGATCGGATCATCTTAAAAGCTAACCCCCCATAGACTCATTTGATTAAATTTGGATCCGATCCATTAACATAGAGACCCGTTTAATTGAATTTGAATCGGAGTCATTAGTAATGTATCTTGATCCAGGACGACCCATATTATATTATTTATATATATTTTCCAATATTATTTATATAGTTTCTCACTCCCCTACCCCAACCCACCCCATACCCATCACCACCATCACCAATGGACCCGCTCACCGCCACTATCACCATACCCTACACCACCTACCAGGTTGTCACCACTTGTATCATTAGCTAATATACGAATTGAAGCTTCTAGGCAAAAAGCTTCTCTTTAAGGAAAGTAGCATATTTGGCTTTGGCAAAACAAATGAAAACACACTTTTATAATGTAACACCGTACTTTTAAATTAACTTTAATACGCGTGCGGAAGTTAATTACATATATTTACATTAAGAACATAAGATATATACAATAATTTTCATGTTTTAAGTTTACAAAATTTAACTACGGTGTTAATTATAAAACATGCTCTATACAAAATATTTGACATCAGAGTAGTGGTCTGTCCATATTCCCAGTCCTACATCACCAGAAACTCACCACAGAGTATCTGCAAAACAAACTAGTGGGGAATTAGCACAAAGCTAAGTGAGAGAATAAATATCTAAGCACATACAAGACAAACATGCCCAAACACATAGCTCATAACCAAGGAGAACCGGCGGTGTTGTAACCACATACAACCAAATGCCGGAAAAAGCATAGGTTTACCGATAGCCCAGCTAACATGGACAACAATATCAGCACCCTTGAGTACAACAAATGCACCTCAAGATCAGATACTGTAAATCACCAAGCAACAGGCCCAGCCGCCCAGCTAAAGCTGATCTCCCACCAAACATGTATACATATTATTCAAGAGCATATTTACAATCAGGATATCATATCCCGCATATCCGAAGATATAGATCCACTCACCAAAGTCTGCATAGCTGCAGTATACTCAAGTGACTATCTCACCGAGTCTTCTCAGTTCCTGAGAATATAAATATAAGTCAGTAGTTGCTTAATAATTCACAATAAGCAAAGATACTACTTACACATCTTATGTACAAATAAACAACAAGTACATATCAACAATGTATATTCAAATAATATACCATCTTATTCACAATTACCAACTCGTCAAGTAACTTGTGAATTCCTCCAACTCCTTAGTTTAGGCAATACGTAATATATATCCATATGTGAAGGCCATATTTGATTTAATTATCAACATCATCAAGGAGTTGCTTAGTTCAATCTTCATTCAGATTTATCATCAGAACTCCCTATTCCGAGCATAGGCATAAGTATAATTCCGAATAAAGTCAATTTCGATTGAATTATAATTCAATTCCGGGTAATGGCCAATTCCGAACAATTGTAATTCCGAGTAAATGGCCAATTCCGAACAATTGTAATTCTGAGTAAATGGCCAATTCCGAACAATTGTGATTCCGAGTAAATGCACATCCCGAGCAAAGGACACATTCCGAATGATTGTTCAATTCCGATCATAAACAATTCCGAGTAAAGGGTACATATTCAAATTCCGAATGGTTATTAATTCCGATCAATATCATAATTCCGAATAAAGTGTTAGCTCCCAGTTAAGGCACATTCCGAGCAAAGACCATTTCCGAATATAATACATTCCGAACAAACACCAATTCCGAATATATTGCAAATTCCGATCAATGTGTTATAAAATATCCGAGTCTTTAATTTTTATTCGGATTCAACATCAATTCCGATCAAAATGATCGGAATTCATCATTTCCGATCAATTCATACTTCAATTCCGCATGACCATATTGCCAATTCCGAATAAACCATATTCATACATAATTTCGATTCTAACTCTAATTCAAACCTGATTTCAAGCATACAATGATATCCTACTTTCCAGAATACATTCTAAACAGGTTATGAACATAAACTAACATTCTTTTCTAACATGCATACATCCTAAATCACGAATTTACCATATCATGCTTCATTCGGTTTTAAGCATAATTCAAGAAATCAAACATTAATTATGATATACAAGCATGTATACACTAACCTGGTGATGTTAGGATCTTTAATTAATCAATTTAGCATGCAAGGATTAAGATGAATGAAGATCGATTTCTTAATTCTTTCTTTCTTCTCTTCTCGGCCGTACACCACCATACACACACTACACACTCTCTATTTTTTTTATTAAAATGCATGCAATTGAAGGATGATGGTGGTGATGTTGGTGACTAAGTGTTACCAACAAAAGACACCTAATAACCCACTACCATACATTTAATTAATTTTAATTATTCATTTTCTAAAATACTTAAAATGCACATTTAACAAATGTATAATATTAATCAAATAATAATAATCAACATAATTGAGATAATTAGATCACATTAATCAAATAATAATCCAAAGATTAACTAATTAATTACCTTACTAAGTCTAGGCCAATTGGGATGGTGTTACATATAAATGAGATGGAAAGTCGTCATGTTGAGTTTATGGGGTTCGATCATTGTTCTCTCGACTGTGGTTATTTTCTGAGGTTTTACTGAACGGTCGCTCATGTGCGCCACAAAGGTGTATTCAGCAGAAGTAACAACAACAACGATGTGGATATCAATGATGGTGGTAATCAGAAGTGATGTAAATTTAAGAGAGAAAAGCAATGTAAAACATATTTGACCATTTTACTCTTTTTATGTGTGTGTGTCGCGGTTTTCGTAATTATTTTGGTTCTTCAACACACACACACACACACACACACACATATATATATATATAATATAGGGGCGGTTCATTTAACAAAAAAAGTTAATGCGAAACTATAAGATTTGTTTTTTAGTCATTTTGTTTTTTTAAGGCTATGCGTTGTGGGTTACCTGCAGCTCTCCCTTACCCAATGCCACATCAGCGCCACATCATTCCCCCTCCCTTCACCCAATTTATAAGTTTTACCTTACCTTAAAACCCTTCCCATTTTTTATTAATATATTTAAATAATTAATTAAGTGTGTGATTATGATTCGTTGGAGGGGAGTGGGGGGTGGGTGACTCGGTTGCCTCACCGACTAATGGAGCCCGATGGATGAACTCGATGGTGAAACTAGATGATGCGTTTTGGTGTACCTTGAGGTACCAATGCTACCCGATGGTAGCGAGTCGACCACAACGTCTCGCCTAATGGTAATTTAAGCTCCAGATTGATAATCTAACTGTATCCAATATCACTACTACTATGATTACCTTGACCATCATTAGCGACCACACATTGTCCATTGTCGCGGCACTTTAATGGACGATTATTGTGATGATGTACAGGTGCAACCTTTATGTATCAAACCCATGAATGTGACATACTCAAAAGCATTGTCATGTTTTTCATGAGTTAAGTAGTATTAGTTTGATTTGGGTTATTACTATCGGTCTATAATAGTTTGTAATTTTATTTTTGATTGTTTTTGTTTTCTAACTTGTCTATGAGTCAGACTTTCTTATATTTACCGTGATGGACGAACTCTGGGTCAGACTTATAATCTTTAATTCTAATATTTGATTGGTTTTGTTTATGTTTACTTGTGAACTTTGAGTTTTTGATTTTAACTTTTGCTGAGTATATTTTTGAGCATATAGCACGAAAGAATGTGCACAATTCTGTTATTGTATCCCATATTGCATTTGGTATCATCCCTTTTAAGGCAATAGGTAGCAATCGTTGCATAAAAACATGGCAATCATGACTTTTGAAACTATAAAAGCTACCTTCTTGAACGTTCACACATCCCCCTATGTTTGAAGCATACCCGTCAGGGAATTTCACCTTCTTCAACCATTCACATATTTTCTTTACTTGTGGTTTGGTTAAAGTGTATGATGCTTTTGGCTTCATAAGTTTATTATTGCTTCCCTTCCAAATATGCAATTCTCGCCGATCACAAATCTTTTCAATATCTTGCCGTGCCTTGATGTTATCTTTTGTTTTGGGAGTATCCATGACCGTGTTGAACAGATTCTCAAAAACATTTTTCTCAATGTGCATTACATCGAGATTGTGTCGGATCAACAAAGTAGGCCAATAGGGCAGTTCCCAAAAAATGCTTTTCTTGACCCAATTATGGGTTTTGCCGAAACCCACGGGTTTTGGATTCTTTGCCGAGTATGGATGACCTTCATAAACAGTTCGAATTCCAGACAGTTGTTTTAAAATGTCCCCGCCACTTAGCATGGCAAGTGGTGTAGTAGATGGTAATACGGCAGTTCGAGCTCGAAACCCTTTTTTATCTCGACGAAAGTGGTGCTCTTTGGGTAAAAATCTTCTATGACAGTCAAACCAACATGCTTTTCCTCCGGAAGTTAACCGAAATGCCTTTGTATCTCCCAAACAGCATGGGCAAGCTAAGTTACCATGTGTGCTCCAGCCTGACAACATTGCATATGCCGGGAAGTCACAGATTAACAGATGCTTTCAACTTCAAACTTACTACAATTGTATCCTTTTCAACTTCAAGATAATTAGTTTTTTTAAGTAGCATACCATTACCTCAAAACCAAACATCAGTACAAACTTACAGTAGCTTTGCAAGATGCAAAACTACAAGGACTAAAACCTCCCTACCTGACCTTTATGTCTGCCCAAATAACTAAGACATAAACTACACAATACAAATTTAAATAACTAAGACATAAACTACACAACCTAATATTGATTCATTATAACAGAACTGGAGCAAATTAACCAAAGCAGAAAATTAACCACAAAAATTGAAGCAAAAATGAAAATGCAATAACTTACCACAATAAAATCCGACTAAGAAGAAATCTTGAGTCTGGGTCGGCTGTTTGTGAGCAAGGGTCAACAGAAGCAACTTCGATTGCTGTGAAATCTGCCTTTGAGGCTCTTGTTCACCTTCGCATAATCTGAAATTCGACTGTGAGGGGGCCAGTTGTGAGACCAGTGACTGCGATTTCAGTAGATTTGGAGTAGATTTCGGTGGTCTCGAGTGAAGGAGAACAGATTCGAAGCAGGTCTCGAGTCGAGAGAGTCTGCAGAATGGAAGCTTGGAAGTCGCTGGCTAAAGGGATTTTGGAGGTCACCGGCAAAGCGATTCGAGTGGCATGTTTTTGTGTCGCCGGTGGAAGAAAGGATGTGGAAGAAAGGAGGTGGAAGAAAGGTTCTGGAGAAGGAGGCAGAAAGTGAGTCAAAGATGAAAAGTTTTGGGTTTTAGGTTTTTGGTTTGCCTCCAAGAATGAAACATGAGCCCGCCAAAAATTTCACTTTTTCATTAAAGATTGGATGAAAAAAAAAATGAAAAAGAAATTAAAATGACATATTAACCTTATTTGATAATAAAGAAAATAAAAAATTATATTTAAATATATATTGGGACGACAAAGGTCGCCCCTAAAATTGTTTTCTTGGATTTTACCCAGGCAAAGGCGTTATGACGTCGTTTTGATGCTTTTTGGGTCTAAATTTATCACAAATCCGTTGCAAATCCGTCGCAAGTATGCAGTTTTTTGCAACGGATACCTGTCGTCGCAAATTTCCGTCGCAAATTGACATATTTTATTCTGTCGCAAATATTTCCGTCACAAGTCTGTCGCTATTCCGTCGTAAAAACTGATGACATGGTTGTGTTGGTTCTAAGGCCTAAATTTAACGCAAATCCGTTGCAAATCCCTCGCAAGTATGCAGTTTTTTGCAACGGATGCCTGCCATCGCAAATTTCCGTCGCAAATTGGCGTCTGTTATTCCGTCGCAAATATTTCCGTCGCAAGTCGATCGCTATTCCATCGTAAATACCGATGGCATGGTTGTGTTGGTTTTGGGCCTAAATTTATCGCAAATCCGTCGCAAATATGCACTTTTTTGTGACGGATGTCTGCCGTCGCAAATTTCTGTCGCAATAGCCTGTTTTTGTTGTAGTGATTCTGTTAGATACAGTTTGTGCATGATCTAAAATAATGACTTGCATGTTTATATTTTCTGGATTATTGTTTGTTTCTTGTGAGAGATAATGTACGTTTGCATTCAGTAGGATATATAACTTTACTGTGATAATGAGGGTTAAGGTTATTCAGTAATACCATAGATAATATATTGAGATTACTTCACCATACACCGAGAGTTAAGTGTGAGCTGATTAGGTTAGATCATAATCGGATTAGTAGAACGAATGGTTGTTGGTTCGAACGCCCTTAGAAGTCTATCATATTATCTATGTTATAACAAATTGAACCTAGGGAGAGTGATTCATTGGTGAATATATATATGTCAACTGATTTCAGTTTTTTAAAATTGTTTCAAGTTTACTGCCTTTAATCTAAACATGTCAAACGTTGGCAGCGGTTAACTTCTAGAATTCAAAAACTCCATTTCAATTTTAAAGCATTTTAGTGTAACTAGTTTATTTCCTAATACTATGTTATGTTAGTGTTCCTTGTGGAGACGATCCTGGTCTTGACTAGTTTACTGCTATACGATTGGGTACGCTTGCCCGTTATTGTATTAGTCAAATACAGTTAGATTAGTATAAAAATTCAATAATTATATTCAAGTATCAACAAGCCATGCACAACTTCATATGATTTAAAATTTATTAGAGTTGCATGAGTTTATATATATATATATATATATATATATATATATATATATATATATATTCAACACAAACGAATTGTGTACTAAGCATACTTAAGACACACATTATGCATTTGTATGCACGAAACACATACACATGAAAAATAGTAACATTTTTTTATAGGATTTATATATCCAACTTGTCACATTTTTCTATTGTATGCATTATACTTTCAAAGTTACCATTTAATGTAGTGGGCTTCCAAAAGTTATAATTTTGTGTATCCGGTTACCTATTCTTCGGGTAAACGGTATTTTTCTTATTTTTTTATTTGTATATGTTGCCACGTCATTAGCCATGTTACTAATTCTTAATTCTTAAAGAAAAAGATGAAGAGCATAAACCAATGGAGCCCAAAAAAGTTGATAGTAGCAAAGCCCGAAATCAAAAATCGAAAATCATAGAATCGATTATCACATATGGACATGGAGATGAACCACAAAATCGATAATCACATAATCAAAGCCTTAATCATTATGTTCCTAAAAAGCTACTATATATCACCATAATGGGTTCATATAATAACCCTAGAACTTTAGAAAATAGATGATGAAGGAAAAGAAACCATGAACAAATTGATTGGAACCATATATGGTCTTATGAACCCTAAATCAAAATATACCTCATCAGATTGAAAATAAAAATCGTAACATACCTGACCTGGTCTTATGAAAAAATAGATTGGAACAAATGAATTGTAGACCCATGCAATATAATCACAACTTACCAATCATTCAATGAAATCGATTGAAGAACTCGTTGAGTTATATTTTCAGAAATTGATTGAACAGGCCCTTGAATCTTTGAAGAACTCTTTGAGTTGAAGATGTAGAAATCGATTGAACAAACCCATGAATCTTTGAAGAACTCGTTGAGTTAAAGATGTAAAAATCGATTGAAGACCCATGAAATGAACAGGTCTGGAAGGTTTGGTTTCATTTTGATGAAACCTGGTTTGGGTTTGAATAGACCCTTGAATCTTGAATATTTGAAAAACACGTTGATTTGAAGATTTTGTACATTAAGTTCAAGATCTCTTTGTATTATTATTATTATTAGTATATTTTCTTTATTTTCATAAAATAAAACACTTTCAGCTGCCATGTCAGATCCATGTAAGTGTAACCTATTGGATTATGTGCAGAGATAATTAATGGGCATATTGTATCCAATGTTATAAGAGACTAAAGGGTCACACTGCTACACACCCAATACGGAACAGTTGGATTTCACCATAAATCTGTGTGGAAATAATTAATCAGTTAAATTAATTATTAAAGAGAAAAAGAAAATAATTAATCAGTATAATTAATTATTGAAAAGAGAGATATAAATAATTAATCTATAAATAATTAATCAGTTTGTATTAATTATTAAAAGAAAATAAATAATAAATAGTTATTTATTATTTAAAGAGAATTAAATATTAAGTTAACGGACCAGTTAATTAATTAACTAGTAAAGTCCAGGGGGTCAAAGTGAGAAGGTTGAAAGTTTAATTAAAACCAGTAGGCTTTTAATTAAACGGGCTTAGGTCCATCTAATCCTTATATATATCCTTAAGCCTTAAGGATTAAGACATAAGAGACAAGGGATTAAACCTAGCCACCAACTCTCTCCCTCTCTCCTCTCGTCGAACTTACTCTCTCTCTCGGCTGATCTCTCTCTCGGTCTCTCTCTCTTCGACGATCATGAAACAAACACCAAAGGTGTTTGCGGTTTTCTTGGTTGATCGACGCAAAGGGTACACACACAAGGGTTTCGAGTTTTTTGAAGCTTTGGTAATCCAGGAGCGGTCTAGAAGCCAGTTCCAAAGGAGGTGCAGTAGTGGTGGACTACTTTAGCAATCCCAAGTTTTTGATCATGTATATTTTCTGTAACCTTATCTGTGGATTGTTTGTTAGAAGCTATGTTTGATCATTAGTTTTAAGATCCTAACCCTTTTTGGGGTTTAGAGGGTTGTGTTCAATCCAGTTCCGCTTTTAGGATTGAACCAGTGGAATCAAACCTAGGTTTGACCAGTTTGAGTCATATGGTGGTTTGGTCAGGTTCAAAACCCTTCAGTGGTATCAGAGCCTCGGCTCTATGATCCATAGTTTCTAGTTTTATCTGTTTTTAGGATTAATGTTTTGTTTTTAATTCTCTACTTATTCTTTGAGTTTTTCGAAAATCATGTAGGTAACAAAACAGTTTGTTTTGTTATCAGGTTTATCCTATTAATCAGGAAATTCAAACAGTTAGTTTGAATGGTTAAAAGGATTATGATTTTTGAATAAGAAAAAGTTTTGAATTAAGTTTAAATTAAACAGTTCGTTTAAGTTGGTAAAAACCTAGTTAATCCAGATAATTGATTTGTTTTTGATAATATGATCTTCTTCATCTTGTTTCTTCTCCTCTGTTTTTCGAAAACCATAAAAGGATAAAAACAAGTTTTCTGTTTTTTATCCAGTTAATAAAAGGTTTGATTTTAACCAGTTAGGTTTAAACCAGGTTTGTGTTTAAACGGTTAAAAAGGATAAACTTTTTATCTAAAACTATATTTTAACCAGTTTTGAACTTTTGTTTAAAAAGGTTGAAATCAAGTTTTAGGATAATTAGTTATTAATAAAACAAGTTTTGTTGAAATTAATAATTAATAGTTTTTGGTTTTTGAATTAAATCCAGTTTTTTAATCAGTATATTAAAACAATTTATTTTAATAGGTTAAAAGGGATTTAAAATATTTTATTAATCAGAAAACGGGAACCGATATCATCACCGTGTCAGGTGGTGGCGCTAAAGGCACTTAGCGGCGCTAAAAGGACTTTAGCGGTGCTAAAGCCTAATGGGCTACGGCCCAAGGGGTTCCGGCCCAAGGAATTTCGAGGCCTAGTGGGCTTTGGCCCAATGAGGTTCTCGACCCAATGTGGTTCTCGACCCAATGTGGTCTTCGGCCCAATAGGGTCTTCGGCCCAATAGGGTCTTCGGCCTATTGGGCTCTTTGGGATAACGGGTTTTCGGCCCAGGAAATGTTGGCTTGAATAGTTTTTCCGGATTAATACAAAAGGATTATTAATTTTAAGTTATAAAATTAATAAGGCGTTATATAAACTAGTGTTATATATTTTAATTAGTTTAGTTAAAATATATATATTTTTTACTTTTATTTATTATGACTAGTTTAGTCATTTTTGAATAAATTCTAAAAAGGATAAAGTTTATATAATATTATGGAGAAATAAATAAGATAATATTTAATTGACCAAAAGTTGTCGGTTTTAAGTTTTTGGAAAACTAGTAAGAGAACTCGACATGAGGATTTCATTCAAGTTTTGAATGAGATCAAATTTTTTAAAGTTTTGTTGAAAAACTATTTTGGTCAAATAAATTTAATTAGAAGATCATAATTCTCATTTTTTGGTTAATAGGTATTAATCAAAAGGGTAAATGAGAATGTTTGAACAAATCATGTTATGTGCTTAACAACACAGTATTTTTGGTTTATATTATTATAACTACGTGGTTGTCTTTTATATATATAGTGCTTATATATAATTGCGTGGTTGTGATATATATAGCTACAGTTTTGCCGACTTAGGACTCGTGTTTCTTTTTCTTCTTTTTCCTTTGGTTTTGGGAAGGCCTGCGTGCCAGTTACAATCCCTTTCTTATTTGTAATATTGTACTGGCTCGGGGAGGCCTGCGTGCCACTTACAACCCCATTCAATATTGTATTTGTAATAGATTAGTAATAGTTTAATCCCTCCACCAAGATGAACTCAAAGAAGGTGACGAGGTAAAATGGTGTTCTTCACACGAAGCACGGATACTTCGGAGAGGTGTCAAGGCTAGTGAGAGCAACACATCAAGAAGACGAATCCAAGTCATTTTATCCTTAGGTTTGACCTTAGGATTAGTTGGAAAAACTATAGGGCTTTATATGCTTATTCTTATTTATCTGCGTGGTTGTGATTTTATTTACTGTTTTTTTCATATTTGCATATGATGTGTGTGATGGTAAATAAAAGGGGATTTAATAACAGATTGTTGTTAAATAGTGAAAACCCACGTTTTATGACAAACTAGAATACGACTACAGGTTGCTAGTCGTGTTAGTTAAAATTTTATAAGTTTAAAGTTTTGTCATAGTTATAAGTTTGGAACTTATAAAGGCCATTTTGTGCACCTAGTTTAGGTACACATATAAATCGTATTTTTTAAAACAGTTAGTTTTAAAATGGTTTTTCAAAAACTGGAAAATTAAGTTTTTAACTTAATTATAAAACCCAAGAAAATCTTAGATCAGTGTGCTACCTACCTAATGGTACACCATTGCTATTAAACGGTACTCGGGTGTCGGAAGTGCCCAAACCTTGGGCATCCGGGTTCAAACCATTGCGGGAAGGGGCATGAAAGATTCTGCGATAATCGGGAGTCTCGGCTAGAATTCATGCTGTCTTAGGTGGTGCGATCTATTTTGGTGATAATCGGGAGTCCCGGCCCAAAAAGCACTAGAGTAGAGTTAAACATACTAGACTGGGTCTAAGTGCTCTTCGAGGTTCTAGGAGTCGTATCAGTTAGGTACGATTGGTACAGGGTGTTACCTACCAGAAATAGCATGACTTGGCGGGAAGTGCCCAAACCTTGCGTCAAGTGTGTGAAATATGGGTCCTAGGTCTAATATATATTGTTTATGGGTTTGATGATATATGATTAGAAAGTTTATCTGCAATTACTAATCAAACCAAGGTTTTAATTTGTAGATGACAACCAACGTTACTAGTACTAACAACATCTCTCTCCGCTCCATCCTTGAGAAGGACAAGCTTGCCGGTCCTAACTTTCTCACGTGGGAGAGAAATCTCCGGATCGTGCTTAGGCACGAGAGAAAGTGGCATGTCCTAGAACAACCTCTAGGAAATCCTCCTGCCAGTAATGCTAGGGCAGACGTCAGGAAGGCTTTTCAGAAGCGCTCCAATGACGCCCTAGATGTCAGCTGGCTCATGCTTGCAACTATGAGTTCAGAGTTGCAGTCTAGCATGATGGAGACTCTTGCCTATGACATGATCCGCCAGCTGAGGGACATGTTCCAGGAGCAAGCTCGCACAGAGCGTTATGATGCCACCAGGGCATTTAACTCGTGCAAGATGGCTAAGGGAATCTCGGTCAGTAACTACGTCATGAAAATGAAAGGTTACATGGACCACCTAGAGAAACTTGGGCACCCAGTACCGTTGCAGCTAGCAACGGATACGATACTCAACTCGTTGTTAGATGACTATAAGCCTTTTATAGTCAACTACAACATGAACAACATGGAGAAATCCGTGGCTAAGTTGCACTCAATGCTCAAGACAGCTGAGCAGAGTATTGGGACCAAGTCTAAGGATGTTCTCATGGTGGGTCATGGCGGGCATAAGAAGAGGAAGGGGCGCAACGGAAAGGGAAAGGGCAAGGTCCAGCCCAGCCAGAATGCACCCAGGGCTAATAATGAGAACAAGGGGAAGAAGCCGAAGCCGAACAAAGCAAGAACCGAGAATCGGTGCTTCAAGTGCGGTGAGGTCGGGCACCGGAAAAGAGATTGCCAGAAGGGTCACGAGGCAGGTGGCAAGGCTGGCCCCTCAGGTATCGTGTGAATTGCTTCTTTGTCACCTTCCACTTGTAAAAGTTTTTACGAGTATTCTAATGTCTAGCAATCATTTATTGCAGGAGGAGATAGAAAGTGATGCGGCCCAGCATGAAGAGATCCCACGTGCAGCTTACGGATATTTTTTAATATTTATATTTCCTAGTCTATTAAACTCTTTTAAGTTTATTTGAACTTTTTATCTTAATTGTTTATGGAAACTTTTGTTTTGAGTTTATGGAAATTTTAATTATTTAGTTCATATCCGTGCACGTGTTCTTGTTTTATGAATCAGGATTAGTGCAGTTGTGACTAAAAGAGTACCAACAAGTCAAGTCTTGACTTGATTGGTGATTCATAATAATCTTATGCTATGATTTGTTGTAGTTATATAAATGCTGACTCCACTATTCGAATGCTTAAATAAACAAGTATTGTTTATAGAATTCGATAGCTTTTCTAATTTTAGCAAAGTGTTAAAGTCTTTTGTGAAAAGTGAAAGTTCAGAGTCTTGAACAAAATAGAAATGATAGTCATTGTTTCTAAGTAAAAAATAGTTTTTGATAAAACATTTAAGATAGTATAAAAGTGATTATGGTAGTTACTATAATCAATGAATTTTATACTAAATGTTTTTAATGAAAAGAGATTTAAAATGCCTTCACTAGTGTTCTTGCACTCATGGAAGTTTAATGAAACCACTTTCTGTAAATAGGAAGATGGATATATGGAGATCCAAGTTCTTGGTTTCATAAAACAAATTTCTTACAAAAACTAAGTTTTAAAACATGTGTTTAGAACACAAGTTTTAGGCATGGTAGTCAAGGATTGACTAAAGCCAAAAAGGATGTTTTAAAGTAATGCACTTTTCCATAAAAGATAGTGGGAGCATCTGACTAATGTATTTATCAGAGTTAATAAAAGTTTATTCTTAACCAGCGTGATAAATACAAGATTAAACTTTTAGAGTATATATAATCATTGGATTTTTTTAGATTATATCTAAAACAGTAAGTTCTTGAGAAAGAACAAATCCAAGGAATGCATGATTTATTGAGAGGTACTCAATAAAGATATCATTGCAAAACTATAAGTCAAGTTATGACTTTGAATAAAAATTATACTCATTCTCAAAGTTTCAATAAGTCAGCAAAAATAAATGATTGTTGGCTAATTAACGTTAGAAATGATAAAATAGGATGTTCTTTAACATTCTTAGTAGTGATATTAGATTAGTGTTGGCATACACAGGGAATCTAATTTCAAGGTTCTTACAAGTAGGTGTAAGAAAGTTTTATCATTCCAAATGGATAATAAAATCTAGTAAGATTTAATTTGTCTACAAATGTAGTTAAAGTTTTAATTATAAGAAGGTTATTTTGTAAAATCAGAAACTTTGGAGTTATTTCAATTTCTCCAAGTTTAGGGAATTTTATAAAATAAGTAAGTCTAGAATTGTTCTTAGGTTGCAAGAACGATTTCTAGCAAAACCAAGAAAGAGTACTTCAGGGTGCTAGTCTTGAGTTTTAGGTTTATAATTATATTATTCTTCTTTGTAATATGTGATAAGTTACAATTCAAAGTAATAAGTAATTCAGATATACACCGTGAATCGAGTCAATGAAATGGTAGAAATTATGCGCCTTTATTCCAGGAAGGAATATGGAAGGGTGTAGAAATTAGTTTCATTATTCTTCATAATTTTGTATGTTTTGGTTCATCCAGGAATAAACTAGGTTTATTCAAAATATTATCCGTGACAACTTATCGTGGTGGGAACTATGATAGGGCTATAAAGTCATCGTAATTTTAAGATAGATTCGAAAGTATGTCGAATATAGCTGCAAAAGGTTTTTGCGGACCAAAATTGACGGATATTCGTTAGGGTTACGAATTTTGGATTGACCCACTGTGAATAATACTTCGTGGTTTCATGTCAAAAGTATTAATCACATAGGTTATCCTTAAGCCTGAGGTATTTTGTTTGGGATGCGGTAACTGTTGTCTTCTTAGCTCGCTTTAACGCCACGCCGTAACAGGGCGGTCATAAGGAGCGTGTCTAGATTCCGTGGGAGCCGTATTTCCAAATGCAAATATGTAAGATGGTAATTGCAACTTCTTTTTAGGAGAGATATTTCCGGGCCCCTTGACTGATTAAAGAAACTGGTAAGTGCATGGTCGTGCCCAAACGAACTGATCTGTTATTTGTCGTTTATCACACAGTTTTGAAATCAAGTATGTCATGAACAAATTTTTTAGTCTCTGAGTTGACTTTTTCCATGCTCATGCTCAAAATTGAAATATCGCGCTGCAAGGGACAAACCTATATATGTGCAAGTTTGTATATATAAAAACGTACCCATTCATGAACAGGGAGTTTATGATAGTTTAGTTTATAAACAGTTAGTTTATAACAGGTTACTTTTAAGCAGGTTGCTTATGAAGTTTTATCACAAGTTACTTTGGGGTATAAGAGTTCTTATAACCTGGTTACTCTAAGTGTCTGGCTAGGGACCTCCTTACTTATCTTGCACAAGTGGGAGTCTATTGGATTATGTGCAGAGATAATTAATGGGCATATTGTATCCAATGTTATAAGAGACTAAAGGGTCACACTGCTACACACCCAATACGGAACAGTTGGATTTCACCATAAATCTGTGTGGAAATAATTAATCAGTTAGATTAATTATTAAATAGAAAAAGGAAATAATTAATCAGTAGAATTAATTATTGAAAAGAGAGATATAAATAATTAATCAGTTTATATTAATTATTAAAAGGAAATAAATAATAAATAGTTATTTATTATTTAAAGAGAATTAAATATTAAGTTTTAATATTTAACGGACTAGTTAATTAATAGTTAATTAATTAACTAGTAAAGTCCACGGGGTCAAAGTGAGAAGGTTGAAAGTTTAATTAAAACCAATGTGCTTTTAATTAAACGGGCTTAGGTCCATCTAATCCTTATATATATCCTTAAGCCTTAAGGATTAAGACATAAGAGACAAGGGATTAAACCTAGCCACCAACTCTCTCCCTCTCTCCTCTCGTCGAACTCACTCTCTCTCTCGGCTGATCTCTCTCTCGGTGTCTCTCTCTCTTCGACGATCACGAAACAAACACCAAAGGTGTTTACGGTTTTCTTGGTTGATCGACGTAAAGGGTACACACACAAGGGTTTCGAGTTTTTTGAAGCTTTGGTAATCCAGGAGCGGTCTGACAGCCAGTTCCAAAGGAGGTGCAGTAGTGGTGGACTACTTTAGCAATCCCAAGTTTTGATCAGGTATATTTTCTGTAACCTTATCTGTGGATTGTTTGTTAGAAGCTATGTTTGATCATTAGTTTTAAGATCCTAACCCTTTTTGGGGTTTAGAGGGTTGTGTTCAATCCAGTTCCACTTTTAGGATTGAACCAGTGGAATCAAACCCAGGTTTGACCAGTTTGAGTCATATGGTGGTTTGGTCAGGTTCAAAACCCTTCATAACCTATGACCAGTTTGAGTCATATGGTGGTTTGGTCAGGTTCATAACCCCGGTTGTAAAACCGGGTCTGAATGAGGTTTCAAACCAGGTTTAAAGATACTTTCAACCCCGGTTTTTAAGCTAAATAACCGGGGCTAAATATCAATAAAAATCAAAAAAATTATACAATAAATTTCCTAATTATTTGTTCATTTATTTACAAACAAAAATCTCTATACTATAAACATTGCTACAATTAAAAAAAAAGTACGTAATACAATATGAACCAAAAAAGTCTTGAATTCCTGTTGAAGTTAAAAGAAAATTACAAAAAGGGTCATTTAATTTCTAACTTGTAACATATCACTAGGTGAATGTTAAATGACAGAAAAGAGATAGAAGAAACAAATAAATCTGACCTTCACAATGTAATCTAATAGAGCAACTACAAACCATCACCATAAAATCACTTTTCATGTGCTGGTTGACTAAGTTCCCCTGTAGTATATATAATTTGTCACTAGTCTTGGATTAACACACTTGATAAAAACCATATGAGCCTAGCACGAACCATGTCACTGGTATTATGGTGAATCAACTAAACCTTTCGTACAATATCAGCCCATCCATATCCAAGTGTCTACAAGATACAATCACATACAAAGTCTAACCGTAACATATAAGCAGTGCAACAAAATATTAGCACAACAACTTAAAAAAACTCCCACATCAGTAGATACACAAGATCAGCAACATAACTAGTATCATCATCTAAATAAGCTACTGATAAAATGATAAATTAATCACGTTACAAGTTACAGACTAATGGTGCAGAGTTTCGTAGGTTTAATACAAAACCGGGGGCCAAAAGTAGTTTTTAAATTTAGTTACAAGAAAATGCAAGTATGAATACAATTCCAAGGTATTTAAATTTAGTTAGACACAACAACAATTTGCAAAGTATATAGATTATTCCACAAATATATAAATCTTTGTTGATTTTAAATTTACAAAAATGTGAGTAAAAGTCGCCAAGTCAATTTGATTTTTGAATTGACAAGAATGCAAGTGCAATTGAATAATGTTAAAATGAAAGTTACCTTAGAGAAGTCATCATCCGACAACATGCATATAGGTATGTCTTTTATTGTGTTAGGAACTTGAATGAGAATTTCTTCACATATGCCACCTTTACAGGTACATTTTTTTACCCCTGCATAATAAAAAACCCACAATAAGAATAAGAACCCAATCCGTGAAATTGAGGGTTTATAGCTATCATAATGATTAACGAAACTACATGATAGCAGATATCAAATTGCTGATTATACTTTTTTTTTTAACTTCAAAGTTTTGCTTTCATTGATTAAAAGATCCATGAAGTATGCTCTCATGAGTACACCAATGAGATAACACACCTTTAGATCCATACAATAAGATTAATACAAAAACATAAACTGGACACACTATAACAATGGAAACAGCACACGAAAACAAATCTGTTTTTTCGACTTGCGCTACATCAGTATTAGCATCCGTCTTCGCAAGAAAACTTCCTCAAAAAGATAACTATTACGACCATTGTAGACTTCAGATTTGATAAAAGCATCGTTCCACGCGTATCTTTTCCTCCTAATTGTAACTTGTATTTCGTCTGTTAGGTTTTATAGCACCTCCTATGTGTCATACTGATTTAAACTCAAACTTGTTTAAACCGACTCAAGGATGAAAACTGATTAATCTTTCATAAAGCGGAACTTGAAAGATCAACCACCCAAAAACCATAAAGGGTAGAATCTTTGTTTATCACAAAGTATATATATATACGATTCTTGTATGTAAAAGCAAATAATAATATGAACAACATGGAAACAAGAACATTCATATTATTCAAGAACAATATACAAACTTGTATATTTATGTATATCGATCGGTACTAGTATATATAATATATATATACTCGATCAACAAACAAGAACAAGATAAAGAAAAAGGATATCATACCTTTTGTTACCTTAGGGTTGCTCAAGTAATAATCCACCCGTGATGAGGAAAAACGAGATCCCGCTAGAAAGGTGAGCAAACCACGAGCCTTGATCATACCGACTTGATGATCGACCAAAAACCGAGCCCTCGGTTTTTCTTGCTGCTCTCGGCCGAAGATGAGAGAAAAAAGAGAGATAGAAGCTTTTCTTGTTTAATTCCTTTTTAATGGTGTAACCTCAAAAGCTTAATCCTTGATCCCTATTTATACTAATAGGATTAGGATTAATATTAGGAAACCTTATATCTTTTCCTAATTTGAATTAAACATAACTTAATCACCAAGTTACTAATTAATAATAATAAAAGAAAAACAATATATATAATTATATATATATATATATGTTATGCCATACGGCCAAACATATATATATATATATATATATATATATATATATATATATAATTATATTATATATTTTCTTTATTATTAATCCTTATCCAAAATTAATAATTTAAACTTAAACCATTAATCTTGAATGTTATTAATTAACAATATATATTTATTGACTAATAAATATATATATCCTTGTTAATTAATTAACTTGGTAATTAATCCTCTCTGTAAGTTAAAACCATAACTTACTAATGCTGGTTTATAACTAACTGCTATTAAACCGTTCTCCCACTTGTGGTTGCATTACTTCTCGGATTACATGCCCTCACAGGTGTGACCCTTGAGTGCCTTATGGCATTGGACGTGTCATTAGGGTTCGACGGTTATGCACACAAATCCTATCAGACTCCCACTTGTGCTTGCCGTCAACCAGGGTACCTTGATGACACTGGCCTAAGGATACCTCTAGACAGGTCCTTAGGTTAACCAAGCGATAAGAACTCTAATACCCAGGTGTGATAATTAAATCCTTATAAAACAAAACTGTTTTATAATTTATAAAACTAACTGTTTTATAATTAAAACTTCATAAGAACCCCCTGTCTTATGATCGGGTATACTTTAGGCTTTCCCCTCTGCAGCACGATGTTTCGATTGTGAGTGTGAGCATGGCATGAGTCAACTCTGAACACTCAGAAACTTTTCTCGACTATCCGACTTCGACTGAGTGATAAACGACAAAGAACATATCAGTTCGTTTGGGCATGGCCATGCACTTCTACAGTCTACATCAGTCAAGGGGCCCGGAAACATCTCTCCTAAAAAAGAGGTGCAGAATGCCTCTCGCATACTTGCATTTGGCAACACGCTTTCCACTGACACCAGATACGCCCGTTATAGCTACCCTGTTACGGCGTAGCGTTAGGTGCGATCCAAATGCCAGAAGTCCACACATTCCAGACCAAATATCTTAGGCTTGAGGACAACCTATGTGACGAATACCTTTGACTCGTAGACCACGCGGTATTCTTCACGATGTCACTATCCAGTATTCACACCCCTGGTGAATACCCGTACATCCTTGGCCTACACTCCTGGTAGCTATCTTCAATCACTATGAATCTCCACCAAGGACTACGATGACGTTATTATCTCCCTAATCGAGGTTCCCACCAAGATAGGTAGTCACGGACAAGATTTTGAATAAAAAACTTTTATTCACGGATATTACCAAAACATACAAAATATGTGAAGAGTAATGGGATTAATAATGTACTCTCCATATTCACCCTCTGGAATATAGTACGAAATTAATATTAGTCCATCATCTCAATTCACCACGTCTATTTGCGTTACTGTGTTGGTTCAAGTGGACTTATCATGGAACACTTCTTGAAACCACAACATTACTATGAACTAAAACAAGTATGCACTAACTAGTGCTCCCACTCATTTTGCTAGATGATTTGTTTTTCGCAAACCTTGAAAACAAGTCTAGTCTTTTAATTTTATCATATTCCTTGAACTTGGAGAACTGGATTAACTCCTTGTTCCTGAATATATATAAAATTATCCCGTAACTATACCTAGTTACATTGTAGATGTATAAAACTTTTCTATTCCAAGAAAAAGACTAAAATAATAAACCTTTTGTTTACAGTACCCGCAAACAAAATTAGATACTTAGTGTATAAACACTTATCTAATATGCTGTTTATTATTTTCAACACTTAATTCTTTTATATATATATATATATATATTAATATTGGACATCGAATTCCAATATATAATTATGACATCCTGGGACTAGTCCTAACACCTGGACCATTTTGAATCCTCAAAAACCCGTCATTAAAATTATATACATTCTTGAAATTCAACAAGCTAATAATCATCGTGTTTATCCGAAACACTTATTAGCTTCTACGCAAATATATATATATATATATATATATATATATATATATATATATATATATATATATATATATATATATATATATATATATATATATATATTTCAATTTATCAAAACTTGATAAATACCTTTGTGTAGGTCAATTGCTCCCACTGACTATTATGAAAACATAACATTACTTAAAATACCTTATTGACTTGGTCAAACTTGACACAAAAGTCAAAATACTGATTTTAAGTATAAATCTAAAACTTAGATTTTGAATAAGAATCTTAAAATCGACGAAACCTTAGACTTGGGTTTTCCACATACCCACTATTTCCTATTACGGAAATTGGTTTCTCGAAACTTTACATGACTACAAGTATAACACACTTGTACGGATTCTTATTTTAAACATGTGAATACCCTTGATTATAATATCCATTATAATCATGCTCACCAATGTTTTATCCTTAAACACATTCCCAGAAATAATAACTATTATTTCAAGTGTTTAATACTAGTTCAAACCTTGAACTTGTTTTCATAAATACTTATAATTACTTGATTAGATAAACCTTCTAATCAACAACACCAACCGAGTTGATTCAAGTAATTCCATAAGTTTAGTCGAGCAATTAATATTAATATATCTCAATGGCAATAATTAATACATAGGATCAACCACTAATAAGCCAAAAACTTTGACTTGTTAGTTAACCTCTAGTCAAACTTGACTAGATATAATCATAAAACACGTGTAAGGATATATCACTAAATAATTCATTAATATTTTAAAACTAAAAACTATGAATTATTAATATCCTTGTTTCTTCACGCGGGATCCTTGTATTCTTGGCACCTTTCGCTTTTATTGACCTATTGCAATAAACGATTGCAAATGTCAAACGCTACTTATATAATAAGTCGAAAGCAAATACTGAAGTTAGTCACCGAAGTTACTTGTGGTGTTAAACTAAACACCACCTTCGTGATACTTCGGGCAGTTGACCTTGTACTGGCCAATTTCACCGTACTTAAAACACCAATACTCGGACTTTGCTTTGTTCGGTTTAAATTTCTTGCCCTTGCCATTGCCATTTACCTTGGCCCTGGGTGCAGATAGTCCTGGCTTGGTTTTACCCTTGCCCCTACCGCTGCGCCCCTTCCTCTTATTATTACTCCCCTTATCTACCATGAGAATATCTTTGGACTCAGTACCCATATTAGACTTAACTATCTTGAGCATCGAATGAAGCTCAGCTATGGATTTCTCCATGTTGTTCATATTGTAGTTGACTATGAAAGGCTTATAGTCATCAGACAACTAGTTAAGCATCATATCCGTTGCCAGCTGCAACGGTATTGGGTGTCCTAGCCTTTCTAGGTGGTCCATGTACCTTTTCATTTTCATGACATGGGTACTAACCGAAATACCCTTAGCCATCTTGCAAGTGTTAAGAGCCCTCGTGATATCGTACCGTCCTGTACAAACCTGCTCCTAAAACATATCCTTCAACTGGCGGATCATGTCATAAGCCGATGTTTCCATCATGCTCATACACTATTGGCTGGGGTATTTCCCACCCGCTCCTCGAGGACACACCACTTTCTCTCATGCCTGAGCACGATCCGAAGATTGCGCTCCTAGTTGAGAAAGTTAGGTCCAGCAAGCTTATCTTTCTCACGGATAGAATGGAGTAAGAGGTTATTAGTGTTGGATGTGTTTGCTATCTACAATCTCAATCATGTAGTTCAATTAGTAACACACAATAGACTTTGCTAATACAAATCGATAAAAACCCTTAAATGATAAGTATTAGCCCTAGGACCCATATTTCACATACTTGACGCAAGGTTTGGGCACTTCCCGCCAAGTCATGCTATTTCTGGTAGGTAACACCCTGTACCAATCGTACCTAACTGATACGACTCCTAGAACCTCGTAGAGCACTTAGACCAAGTCTAGTATGTTTAACTCTACTCTAGTGCATTTTGGGCCGGGACTCCCGATTATCACCAAAATAGATCGCACCACCTAAGACAGTATGAATTCTGGCCGGGACTCCTGATTATCGCAGAACCTTTCATACCCTTTCCCGCAATGGTTTGAACCCGGATGCCCAAGGTTTGGGCACTTCTGACACCCGAGTACCGTTTAACAGCAAAGGTGTACCATTAGGTGGGTAGCACACTGATCTAAGATTTTCTTGGGTTTTATCCAAGTTTGAAAAACTTGATTTCCAGTTTTGTAAAACCATTTTAAAACTATCTGTTTTAAAATCCGTATATCTTAGTATACCTTAAACTAGGTACACAATACGTCTTATGATAAAACCATCTTAAAAACAAACTGTTTTAAAATGCTGATACGACAATCATAAAATATTTAATTTTATAAAACTGTTGTCGTATTCTAATTTTATCATGTACCGTGGTTTTACCTCTGATTAATAAAAACTATTATTAACCTTCTGCTTTAATTTTATAGTCGCATAATAATCATAAAAGTAAAGCACAACCACGCAGATAATAAACTGTTATAGTTTTGCCAACTATGTCCTAAGGGGTCAACTAAGGACAAACCAGACAAAGCTTGAACCCGTGGCCTGATCTTGTGTTTAGGTTCCTTGCTCCCACTGGCCTTGACACTCCCGGTCTTGTCTCGAGCAATTCCATCTTGTTCCTCCATCCTTGAAAAACTCCATCTTGATAGATCTTCGTCCTTGGTTTTGGTTACAACAAACTATACTAGAATACATGAAACCTATTCTATAACTTTTACATTATAAAAGGGGTTGTAAGTGGCACGCAGGCCTCCCCAAAACCAAAATAAAGAAATACAGAAAAAGAAGAACACAACCACAGGTCTAAGTTGGCAAAACCTATAACCTACATGTCCAACCACAACATGAATATATTGTTGACTTGTTTAAGTCAAGCATTTGCAGTTGACATGTAAAAAACTACAAACGCGACTTAAAAATACTAATGCGACTTAGTATACAAGTCAAACCCATTCAACATTTATATATAAACAATATATAAAAAACAACCACGCATTACATATAAACAATAAATAATGCAAACATCATACATACATCCTTGATCTATTAACCTTTCTCGTTACCTCTCAATTAATTAAACTATTAATCAAGACGAGAAAACTTGACAAAACTTTGTCAACCTTTTAATCAATTATTAAACTATTGGTATAATAAACTATTACACCAAATGTGATTTAATCCAAAAACACCTAATTGATTAAAAATTGTCCTTGTTAACTTTGTTCAACAATAATACACTATTACGGTTAAATATTATATTTTAATTCAAAAATATAATAATCCTTTATTTTAACTTAACTAGTTAAAATAATCCTTTTAACCATAATTTATATATATGTATATGCT
This sequence comes from Pulicaria dysenterica, assembly GCA_947179395.2. Classification (NCBI taxonomy): domain Eukaryota; kingdom Viridiplantae; phylum Streptophyta; class Magnoliopsida; order Asterales; family Asteraceae; genus Pulicaria; species Pulicaria dysenterica. Next base: position 98,652,855 of record OX359288.1, read on the forward strand.
AATTTTAAGTCCATAAAACTAATACATATATACAATCTTGTATTATTTAATTATTCCGAATTATGCGTCCTAAAAATACAAACGGTATTTATAACGCATAGCCTTTGGTCCAAGAGCCCCTTCTCGGTTTTAACCCTAACTGGGCCGAGAAGCCCATTAAGTTCTTCACAATTTTATAGGTCCAATAATAAACAAAAAGATTAAAGTTCTAAAAACAATAATTAAAAGGGTTTAATTAAAGAACTAAATACAAAACCTTTTCTATTGGGCCTCGATATAAAATTGATCAAAGAACTAACCGGGCCGACCCTGACTGGGTCGATCCCTACTTGGGCCGTAAATAATGAAAAACAGCAAACCGCTGCAACTGGGCTGCTGTTGGGCCTGACTTTGGGCCTGCCCTGCTTCGGACGAGATAGACCTGGGCCGCGATCTCAAACTGGATCGCGCCGCGATCTTGTTGACCCTCCGAGAGCTGGGCCATGGGCAGTTGCTACTGGGCCGGTGTTCCTGGGCTGCCACAACTGGGCCACCACCGCCGATCCGTCACCACCTCCTGGGCCACCGCTGCTGGGCCGCCGCCATGCTGGGGCTGCCGCCGGTGGTCTGGTGGTTTTTCCGGTGACCTTTCCGATTAAAAAAAAACGGAATAATAAATATGAACAATTATTTATACCGAATTTAAATCTAGAAATCCTTAATACATTTAAAGCTCAAAACTTTTAAAACAAAACTTGTTTTAAATATTTAAACTTTAATATCCTTATCAACATAACTTGTTGATAATAACTAGGATTTCAAACTTTTAAAGTTTATCCTTTAATCTAAAACTAAACTAGTTTAGATTAAAAACTTTAAAATAATATTAACCAAACTGATTAATATTTGTATTAAAAAAAATCGATATATGCAAATATATATACATGATCGAAAAAATATACCTTTATAGTTTAATTCTTTAACCCGTTAAACCTAACTGATTTAACCTTTCTGATTAAAGATAAAAGGCTATAATATCTTTCAATATTCAAAACTAACTGTTTGAATAATAAACTGAGATTAACAAACTTGTTAATCCCTATTTTCGAACATATATATAGAACAAGAACAAAATAATAGATCACATAACATACACATTGTGATAAACTGAGCCGAGGCTCTGATACCACTGTTAGGTTTTATAGCACCTCCTATGTGTCATACTGATTTAAACTCAAACTGGTTTAAACCGACTCAAGGATGAAAACTGATTAATCTTTCATAAAGCGGAACTTGAAAGATCAACCATCCAAAAACCATAAAGGGTAGAATCTTTGTTTATCACAAAGTATATATATATACGATTCTTGTATGTAAAAGCAAATAATAATATGAACAACATGGAAACAAGAACATTCATATTATTCAAGAACAATATACAAACTTGTATATTTATGTATATCGATCGGTACTAGTATATATAATATATATATACTCGATCAACAAACAAGAACAAGATGAAGAAAAAGGATATCATACCTTTTGTTACCTTAGGGTTGCTCAAGTAATAATCCACCCGTGATGAGGAAAAACGAGATCCCGCTAGAAAGGTGAGCAAACCACGATCCTTGATCATACCGACTTGATGATCGACCAAAAACCGAGCCCTCGGTTTTTCTTGCTGCTCTCGGCCGAAGATGAGAGAAAAAAGAGAGATAGAAGCTTTTCTTGTTTAATTCCTTTTTAATGGTGTAACCTCAAAAGCTTAATCCTTGATCCCTATTTATACTAATAGGATTAGGATTAATATTAGGAAACCTTATATCTTTTCCTAATTTGAATTAAACATAACTTAATCACCAAGTTACTAATTAATAATAATAAAAGAAAAACAATATATATAATTAATATATATATGTTATGCCATACGGCCAAACATATATATATATATATATATATATATATATATATATATATATATATATATATATATATATATATATATAATTATATTATATATTTTCTTTATTATTAATCCTTATCCAAAAATAATAATTTAAACTTAAACCATTAATCTTGAATGTTATTAATTAACAATATATATTTATTGACTAATAAATATATATATCCTTGTTAATTAATTAACTTGGTAATTAATCCTCTCTGTAAGTTAAAACCATAACTTACTAATGCTGGTTTATAACTAACTGCTATTAAACCGTTCTCCCACTTGTGGTTGCATTACTTCTCGGATTACATGCCCTCACAGGTGTGACCCTTGAGTGCCTTATGGCATTGGACGTGTCATTAGGGTTCGACGGTTATGCACACAAATCCTATCATCGTCGCCTAGGAACAAAACGGGCTGCACAGCAGTGTCGATCAGAAACAGGTCCGTAGCCATACCGATACACAGCAGCTGAACCATTCATCCATCTAACAGCAGGAAGGCATCCTGTGCCTTTTCCATTCCAAAACAGTAGTCCAAAGTGAACTCAAAAACAATAACCACAACATTATGCAGCAAAACAGCATGTTACCAAACTTAAAGCAGCACAAAAATAAGTGGAACTAAACTCGAGCCACTGGAGCAGCACTCCATATCTATCCACCATGCGTATCACACAACGAAGAAAGGTGAAAACAGTGCTTGATCAGTAGTCTCAGCATTCATATCATCGTGGTTATATGGGGCAACACTCCAGGATGCGGTGCCCCCTATACCACCTAAATGAAACAGCATTTTATAAAATTACAAAATCCTAATCAAGTTCATAATATAATGCAAACTTATTAGGATAGAGTGAAGAAAAAATTACCTACTGCAATAAGGTTCTGTGTCTTACAAGAGCAGGTATCAAAGCATGTGACATGAGCACTCACAGGAACACACACATTCACTAGAGTTATTCGGTGGCCGAGGATCGATTAGGTAGGTGTCATTATTTTGTTTTACCTTCATCTTCAAATTTATCCCAGTTTCATTCCAATCAGCTGTTCCTTCCTGAATACCAATTTACTAACCTGCACAAATTTCTTACAATTATAATCTTCACCTACAAAAATCTCAGTTGCTACATTGAATAAAAGAAAATGCTTTCACATCCATATGCATCTGGTGCAAGTTAATAATAAATTCTATAAAAAAAAGAATCACAAGTATTAACATAATATTGCACAACCAGTTGCCACTTGAGGGGAGTGGCATTTCAATGAAATCGAACAAAGAAAGTTACCAAAATAGCTACAATAGGTTGAAACCTTGAACAACCTTCTGGACCAAATCAATTGCTTCTAATAATCGAACAACCAGCATGAAAAAGCAACCTTAACAACACTCGATAAAAACATAAGCAGATTTAGGGAGGCTCAAATTAGAACCCTAAAAAGTAGTTTAGAAACTGAAAACATAATCAAATAACAACCCTATAAGAGATTAGGGATAATAACAATCAAAAACCTTCAGTTGCTAAAGGAGGCTAACAAGAAAAGTAGAAAACTTACCATCTAACCACCTAGATTGAAGGAGTAGCGGTGTTGTTGTCGACGTAAGACATCGGCGATGGTGTTGTCGACGTAAGACAAAGGCGATGGTGTTGTCATGTGCGGCAGTAAAGTCATTGGAGATGGAGGCTAGCGATGGTCGGTGAGGCAGAGAATGACGAAGGGAGAAAGTGAACCTAGAAGCAAGGTTTGAGAAGTGAAGAAGAGAGGGAACAATTTTCATACGGGGGAAAATGAAATTTTGAAGAAGAATCGCACCCGGTTGCTTAATAATAAATAGGGGTTAAATGTTAAAAACTTTTAGACCTAGTTATTTTATAAAAAACCGGGGTTGATTTCTCTTTCACACCCGGTTTCCTAGTTAATAACCGTGGTTAAAAGTTTTGAAACTTTTAGTCCCGGTTGTTTAGTAAAAAACCGGAGTTGAATCTTCTCTCACTAATTTCAACATCAATTTTATAGTTTCAGCCCCGTTTTTTGTTAAATTTCTACAAAACCGGGTCTAAAAATGGGGGGCTAAAACTACTTTTTGTAGTAGTGAGTACATTGTACACACAATAATAAAAGGTGACAAGTTGATAATATTTTTAGCTAGGAACTAAACTCTTTCCTATATACACATATACACATAAAAGTGCTTTAATCTTGAACAAGATTACTGTATAAGTCTTATACCGGGTGCTAACTATGCATGCATGTGTGGCGTTTAAAGCACAATACATGCTAAATTTTGATATAATTAACCCATTTATATATATTAAGATTTTTAAATTATTATTTTTATAAAAAAATAATGTCATGTATACTTATATTTATAGTCAGAAACCGTACTAATATTATTTTTTTGATCAGCAACCGTAATCATATTAATATATTATAACACACTTTGTTGTGGCTGTAACTGTAATACTATTTTCTATTAAGAACTTCCATCATAAACTACAGAATTCAGAAGCCTTCAAAAACTTAAATATATATGTTTAAATATTAGCGTATACTTTCATTTTTATACTAGTTCAGGACAAAAAGATATATAAAACAAGAAAAAAGATATATCACAAACATAAATAATTTATGAGAAAGAGAAAGGTAGGTGAGATGGGGATCGTAGTTTAATTAATTTATGGTAAAAGATATGATATCATATCACGAAAAAGATGGATGTAAATAAAGACTACTATAGTTTGATGGTGATTCTATTTGAACATTTTAAAAATCTAAGTTAACTTCCTATGATGTAATAGTTTTGAGTGTGTGACATGATTGAAAACATTAACTAATATATATGACATGATATGTGAAAGGGTGAGATTTAGTAACACCCCATTTTTATAAAGTATGCAAAAATTTGTCAAATTTAATTTACTTAAACTTGCTTAAATACATGTAATTAGTACAGAGAAAGTACGTATAGATTCTATAATTTAACTACTAAGATAAATAACAATACATGCAACTACATAGGAGTTCAACTAGTGAGGATCTTCATTTGAGGTTGAAGATAAGTTTCAAAGGTTTTTCTTTTCTTAAAGTGCTTGAGAATATTTCATTCATATCAATCTTTGCAGGATCTTCGTCTTTTGGTATAACCCAATCAAACTCGTGAATCAATGACGCTATAATAAGTTCCATATTCTTGCTACCTAAAGGAAAGCTAGGACACATCCTTCGTCCTGACCCAAATGGTAATAGCTCGAAATTCTGCCCTTTAAAGTCCAAATTCGAGCCAAGAAATCTTTCGGGTTTAAAAGATAAAGGGTCCTCCCAAACTTTAGGATCTCGTCCTATAGCCCAAACATTAACAAATATTCTCGCGTTCTTAGGGATTGTGTAATTCATAACTTCACAAGTTTCAACAGCTAGACGAGGAAGTAGAAAAGGAACAGGTGGGTGTAATCTTAGAGCTTCTTTCATACATGCTTGAAGATAAGGTAACTTAGATAGTTGAGATAATCTGATTTTGTTGGTATTTATTTCTCTTCTCATCTCCTCTTCAATTTTTGCCATGACATCTTTGTTTCTTACTATCTCTGTCATAGCCCAAACCATTGCAGTCGTTGTAGTGTTTGCTCCAGCGATGAATAATTCCTAGAAACGAGAAAAAAGGCTGACTTAGTTAATATTGTTAAGGATAGATAATTTAGTATTTAAAGTAAACATAAATCTTATTTGCTTTTATGATAATGTTCTTGATCTAAAGACTTACAGTTACAAATTGATTGATCTGGTCGTTTGAGAATCCATTTAGAAGCAAGCGATCCAAGAAAGATTTCGGTTTTGTCGAAGAACTGATATGCGCTCTTCCATCTTCTATCATATCCTTCCAAAAATCAAAAATCTCTTGCGCGTATTTTATGCCTCCTTTACTTATTCCTTGAAGATCAAATCTCTGAAACACGGGGAAAAATGAACCAATATCCTTTATATGGCCGACGTAGTCGATTATCATAAGTAAAGACTTTTTCACCCCAATGAAAGTCTCATTTTCGTCTTCTAAATTAAGCAAATCTTTGTGAAACACAATAGAACTCACGGTGTTGAATAATGTGGTAAAAGTTATATCGCGAGTGTTAATTACTTGTCCTTGTTTTCTACGCAAGAATTCCATCAACTTGTCAACCTTTTCCTCTCGAAATCTAGCGTGGGATTCTAGAGCGTTAGGCGAGAACATTTCTTCACGACAAAGGGTTCTTAGATTTCTCCATGATGCATTGCACTCCGAAAAAAAGATGGAGTGAGGTATTAGTGATTCATGTTGCAATGCAGTAGGCACCACACGAGATGAAAGAAGACGGTCTTGAGTCTTGAGAATTTCCATTGATGCCTCTGGGGAAGAAGCAACCACAACAACTTGTGTACCCAAGCGAAGAGATATGAGAGGGCCGTATTCTTGGGCGAATTTGGTTATGGAAACATGAGGTTTGTCGCCCACTTGATGTAAGTTTCCGATAATCGCAACTTTGGTGGACCTGGTGGGAGGTTTTGGATGTTATTCGAAAACAACCTTTTGGTTTGTTTGATGATCAAGAAAATGAAAACGAGTGTTGATAGAATGAAGACAGACCGTGATGAGTTTTCTTCAAGAAAAACTATGATTCCCATTAATGGAGTAGGTTTGGGAGAGATGATGTGAAAACAAACAATTAATGCGAGTACTAATTATTTAGGAAGTAAATTGACACAGATGATGCCATGCGATGCATCAAGGTGCGTTTTATACATGTGGGTGCTTTATACACCACATATATGGGGTAGGTAGCAAATATGCATGTTGACTTCTGATTATTTTGTATGTTGTCAATTGTTAGTAATAATGGCTCGTGCCGGCCAGCATGACCTATGCAACCAATTTATATATATATATATATTAATTTCATCAACTATATCTTAGTCAATAAAATCGATTTGTAGACCTTATTGCGGTTAAAAAAACTATATCTTAGTTAATTGTGATTTTTTGAAATCTAAAAATGGTTTTCTTAATAAACTAATACGAGTAAAGTGTAGGTATTATTATTGAGGTAATTACATACTTGAAGAGTGTACGATGATTAGTATAGTATATAGAGAAAGAAAATGTGTTCTCATATACATATCTATATACATTATGAGTATGAGTGGAAATACTGAGAAGAGTGGCCGGTATCTTCGTGAGATATATAGCGGGATGTTAAATATAAGCGTAACCATATACGTGTATATAAATTTGTAAACATACAAACATAAGAGAGTATGATAGACTATGTCTATATACACATAGATATATTCCTTAATAGAGAACAGAGAAAGAAATTAGGTCAAAGATCTAAGAAGGATGTAGAGAGGGTGTAAAGTGTAAGAATACACACACACACACACACACACACACACATATATATATATATATATATATATATATATAATCTCTCTTAAACATAGAATCTAAAGAACCTCCTCTGGTGATGACACGTGACACATAGTTTAGGGGCAAAAGGAAAATTAAAAAAAAAAATTTCTCGTCGCCCAGCCCTCCCAGCGTCCCCCAAAAGTTTAAAAAAAACCTCAAATTACTTTAAATGATCATAACTCGTTCGTTTTTAACAATTTTAACAACAAAATTATACCGTTAGATTAAGTTTTTCGTCCTCTTTCAAACAAAACCGGGCTTGATATATTTCAGAAATTTTTTTTTTCAAAATGCAAAATTTGCATTTAAAGTTGTGTTCATATTAAATGCAAAATGCAAAAAATCATACAGAATGAGGTTGGGACTAATGTCGATCAAAGGGATGAGACTGGAAGCTGCTGTAGAGAGATTTCAAATTGCCTTGGTTTGTTCTTTTTTGGTCCTTTTTGTTTCTGGGTCTATCGCACAGCATGTGCAATTATTTTCTTTTGGTTCTGGTCCTCTCGCAAAGCATGTGCAGGTGTTTGTTCAGCTCGGTTGGTTATGGGCTTGCTGTGTAATTTTCTAAGGTCATGGTTAGGCTTCATTGTGGTAATATGTATTGGTTTGCTTCTTGCAAACCACTGGACTCGATTGTAGTGATTTTGTGATGGTATGGTATGAATATGGTATTGCTTTTCAAAAAAAAATCATGTAGAATGCAAAAAACATGCAGAATGAAGAATGCAGAATGCAAAAAACATGCAGAATGAAAGAATGCAAAATGCAAAAAACATGCAAAATGGAGAAATGCAAAAAACATAAAGAATGCAAAATGCAAAAAACATGCAGAATGAAGAATGAAGAATGCAGAAAGCAAAAAACATGCAGAATGAAGAATGAAGAATGCAGAAAGCAAAAAACATGCAGAATGCAAAAAAAATGCAGAATGCAGAATGCAAAAAACATGCAGAATGTAGAACGTAAATCCGTATAAACATGCAAAATGCAAAAAACGAAAAACGAAAAACGCAAAATTTCTGATCTGAGACGAACCTTTTGCGACGACTGCAAGGTCATTAGCGACGACTTTGTTTATTTGCGACAACAGATTTAACTTCATCGTCGCTAATTTCTGATCTGAGACGAACCTTTTGCGACGACATTCAGCTCATTAGCGACGACATTCAGCTCATTTGCTGCAAAAATGCAAAAAAAAAATCATTTTCAAACTTTTTTAGAAAAGTACAGGAAGAGTGATCTTGTTTGAAAGAGGATTAAAAAAACTAAAAGAATGGTATAATTTTTTTGATTAAATTCACAAAACTTAGAAAGTTATGACAATTTAAAGTTTTTGGTGGTTTTTTTTTTAAATTCGTGGGTTTGGGTGAGGGATAATTACATTTTTGCCCTATTCTTCCTAAATTAATACATAATAATTACAGTTTTGCCATCGATCAATCTCATCCATTGATTTTGATGATCCAAAGGTCCAGATTGGTTCTTTAGGTTCTTTGTTTAACACATGGTTCTTTATTGATCCAATTTATATATATATATATATGATGTCATAATTAAATGAGTAACGAGCAAGAAACTAATTAGAGTTATAACCATTGTATGTGACCATAATTGTGATAATTGTAATTTGTCAGATGTGACTATGTGCTAGATAACAAAGTACGTGATATATATACATAGGAGAGATGATGATGTTTAAGCCCATACGGCTATCTGAAAAATGTGTATACATGATGTTTACATGATTATACAATTCACTGGCGGTGTTTTCCATTAAATTGTCTGAGTCGCAAATGAGATTGTCTGAGTGGTAAATGAGACGCCTGAGTGGCAAGAGAGATTGCTTGAGTGGCAATAGAGATGTCTGAGTGATAAGAGAGAGTGCCTGAGTGACAAAACAAAGGTCTGAGTGACACATAACAACCTGAGTGGCATATAGAGACATGAGTGGCATAATATAATGAGATCACAATAACACGTTAATTTTATCAGTTGGTTATTTTGTTGTCTACTCACTGGGCTTTTTAGCTCATTCCTATTATTATTATTTAATTATTCCTTGCAGGTTTTGCGGTAGATGAGGCTTCCAGATGGATATACGAGAGAGTTTTGTATAACTTCAAAGGAAAACTGTTTTTATATAACCTAAACTAGTTGTTGCCTTTTTATAAAATATTATTGTTATTTCCTTATGGCACACTTTCAAAAAAAAATAAAAAAAATAGGCGTTACATGTATGGAGAATCAAATCTTAATAGTGTTTGGAGATGGATATCTAGATTCTTTAGATATCTATATGGTGGCTTCTTCAAAAAAGGTTTTTGGATAAAAACATGTTAACAAATTACCCGAGCTTCAAAACTAATTGAATTAATTAATCTGATTCCAGGTATGATAAATCTGTAGGAATGTTAAAGAGCCGAGGTCGAGTCGAGCCAGACACTTATTGAGTCGGGCTCATTTAGCCTTTTTTATGCTTGAGCTCAAACTCGCCTCGTTTAGAGCTCATGATGTTTAAGATCTATGAAGCTCCGGCTCGGCTCGTTTAGGATCGGGTATTATTTTGATATTTTTTTATTGAAATGATATATATATATATATATATATATATATATATATAATATATTATATATAAATATTAAAAATTAAATATATAAAATATAAGTTATATTATATATGTAGCTCGTTTAGGCTCGCGAGCTTAAACGAGCATACTCTTTGTAGCTCGATCTCGCCACGTTTATTTAATGAGCATTAATTTAGGCTCAAGCTCGTTAAGGCTCGGCTCATTTTGAGCATTTAACATATGAGCTTGAATAGCTCACGAATAGCTCGACTCGCTTACATCCCTATATGGAAGGTTCAACATGGTAAATTGTCTACTTGTTGTAATCTTGAATCGTGAGGTATCACCACAAGTACAAGTGCTTACCCTTTCTGCTGAAACGCTTCTGAATCTGAATTACACCCTTTTGTTTAATGTCATGCGGCAAGATCATTAAGATTTGATATAGCAAAATGTTGGAATGTTACAGATCTTGTAAATTCAATAAGACTCTTAGATTAGGATGCATTGCTGGAGTTTAAGGGGTCTATGTTGATGGTTTTTAATTCAACAAGGGGTCTATGTTGATGGTTTTCAATTCTATATTATGTTGATGGTTTTTAATTCTATCATATATATTCTTTGCTAGCAAGTGTGGAGTTATATATAATTCTATCATATATAATCTTTGCTAGCAAGTGTGGAGATGCATAAATGAATTCGTATAGTGGAAGGAAAGAACAATTATCTAGGCTAATTTTCCAAGCGCAAGTCTTGCCTTTTGGATTAATTGTAGAGGAAATGTTAGGGGTGTAATCGAACCGAGACAGCTCGCGAGTTACTCGAGATCGACTTGGAAAATACTCGAAATCGACTCGTAGTGAACCGAGTCGACCTCGAGCTTGAGCTACTTGAGTAGGGTATCGAGCCGAGCTCAAGTTCAATAATACTCAGCTCGTTAGGCTCGCGAGCCTAATCAAGCTTCTACTAATTTACCTTTTTACCCTTTTATACATACATAAATTACATATATATCCTTAGTATATATATAAAAAAAAGGAATAGAAACCCTAGGTCCTCCTAACCATTTCCCTTCTCAGTTCTCACGATCCAGCATTCCAGCGGCCGCTGAGGCATAGTCGCATAAACGCTTCATCGCTTCAAGTCTTCGAGACTTCGACAGTTCGTGGATGTGCTTCGACAATTCAAACTTTCGATTTCCCTCATTCCTTGTTCATGACAGCAACTCACGACAGCCAACTCACGAGACTCACGAGACAGCAACTCATGACAGCTAGGTAGCACCATAGAAATCGAAGCATTTCCCTCATTCCCTGTTCGATTTCCCCATTCTTGTTGCTTTTTAGATATAGAATCAAGTTATTGTTGTTTTAGTTTGTTTCTATAACACTCTGTTTTTCTTTCAAGTCAAGTTAAGATAAAATAAAGGGAAGAGAAAAACTTACAAAGAGGTTAACCTACTTGTTTCATCATCATCTATCACAAACATCTATCACAAAAGTATTGATGTGGATTTACAAAGATTACTTGTTTCTTTAAAAAAGGGTATGTTAGAAAGACAAGTAGTCAATTTTCCTTTAAATGTGTGGAGTCCCATTTCGAAGGTTTTAGTTGTTAAGGAGTGCATGAACTAAATTAGCATTTAGCAGGCAATCTGTTGATATAGGTTTTGGGACATGCGTCTGGGATGGTCACATGTCATAGACTTTAGTTTATGACAGGTTGCATCAACATGGGAAGTACTTCATGTCGACATATATTTTGGGGATCAAACAAAGTAGTTGTTACAGAAAGTATTTCATTTATATTGCAATTTGCCTATTAGTTCATATATATTATGATAAATAATAGTTATAATGCTTCATAAATCAAAAGTGACCATACTATACAAGTGCACATGAGAGGTTAGTATAGAATGGTGAGTATTAATGTTGGAAATTAGGAAGGGGTCTTTTAGGCTTTTTGGTGATGGAGAGGTTTAAGGAGAATTTTGAAGAGAGGAAGAATTGAATGTTTGGAAAGGAAGTATCTTACTAAAGCTTTGCTTTATATTTCTTCACTTGAAATTCACTTGATGGTGATACATTACAATGCAACAACATAACTTATTTATACTAGTCCATGGATGAATCTAGATGGTAGATATTTCCATGGATTCTAGATATTTCTCCATATAATATCTAGATATTTCTGCATATGTATCTAGATATTTCTATTTATAAATATCTAGATATTTCTTACCAAGATATTTTACATATACATATCTAAATATTTCAAGATACATTCTTCTAGAACTTTCATGTATACGGATTAGGCCTAATTAAACCATTAGTGTTGGATCAAATCAAGTTTATGATCCAACAATTAAGTCATCAAGAACATCTTTACATAATAGCAGGTCACTTTGATTTGGTGGACCAAGGAAGTCATGTAGTTGTAGGATCTGGAATTCTTGAGTATTCTTACAAGTATGTAAATGTAGTATTAAGGCTACCCTAGTACTAATGCCAGATTTTCACCTCTCTGCAATTTTTCAATTTCTAAATCACTCTATGCTGTTCTTCTTTCTCCTGTAAAGTGTAAACCACCCACCTTCTCTATCTAAACCAATTAAGAAACATAAATACATTTAAGCTTCAATAATCCATCATCTTCATCGATCTGTATAGCAGTATTGCTGCTGTTTTCTTTTCTGTTTTTGGTTATGATGAAATCTAAATTTTATCTTCATTGTTTTCAGATAAATATATGGAAGAATGTTGCTGCAGCTTACGTCGGAAGTCAATTTTTATAACTTCGTTGTGTAATCCTTTATTATAATCGACTAATCGTTTTTATCATGACTTGTATAATAGACTTGTTGGTTGTTGTTTTCGTTATTTGAACTTTTTGGACTTGTATTTAAGTAGTTAGCTGTTGAATGTTGTTCGGAAATATGAAATTTGAATTCCGGTATGTGTTTTAACATTTATTGTTGCAAAATTTTATTAAACTAAAAGTCAGCCGAGTCGAGCTCGAGAGGGTCGAGTACTTATTCGAGTCGAGCTCGAGCTTGAAAATTAGAACTCGACCGAGCTCGAGTTGAGTTTCGAGCCTTGAGCTTAGGAACCGAGTCGAGCTCGAGCTTGGTACTATGTCGGCTCGGCTCGACTTGATTACACCCCTAGGAAATGTGAAGAGAAAGATTAATTTGGTGTTGTGATCTCCGCTCTTTATTCCCTTGTAATATTGTTTTTTTATCTTTTCTTTGTAATCTAGCTTTTTGTTAGATCTTTTTGTTTTGTATTAATAATAAGAGGGGATGTATCCTCCTATTTATCCTCTTATTCATAAGAATAACACAAGTGTCAAAATCATATGAAAATATAAGGAAAGAGAATTAGTGAATATGTACACATATATATCATCTTGTTATGAGTAAATTAAAGAATAAAGTAGGAATGAATAGTAGAAAGATATATCTATGTTTTGTTAATTAATAATTTCTGTGTCTCCTTTTAAAAAAGTGAAAAGCTAGAGTTCCTCCAAAAACCCATGTTATTAACTTTCGTTGTAGAATTAAGGAAAACTATGAGATGCTTCTAATAAATGATGTATTTATTATTAGATCACTAAATTTTTATACCAAAATAAAATCCAAATGAAACATTACATGTTATTTATACACACTTCAATTCATATATTTAAATTTAAAATTCTCTATACATGATAATTAACAACATTGATAACCTTAGACTTACAAAATAAGATCGACCTTATTCGACATTAATACTTAAGCGTACTCATGAGGTTGTTTTTGTTTGAAGATCAGCTTTAAAGGATTTTCTTTTTTCATAGCGATTCCGAATTTTCCGTCTATGTCCAACTTTGACGGATCATCATCATTTGGAAGAACCCAATTAAACTCATGAATCAAAGATGCCACTATAAATTCAACACTTTGGATACCTGATGGTAATCCCGGACATATTCTTCTTCCTGAACCAAAAGGTAATAACTCAAAGTCCTGACCTTTAAAATCAAGTTTTGAGTCGATGAATCTTTCAGGCATGTAGGACAATGGATCATCCCAAATTTTGGAGTCTCGTCCCATTGCCCATAGATTGACAAATATTTTGGTATTCTTAGGAATTGTGTAGTTCATAACCTCACAAGTTTTAACTGCCAAATGAGGTAGAAGAAGAGGCACCGGTGGGTGTAATCTAAAAGTTTCTTTAATGCAAGCTTGTAGATAAGATAATTTGGAGAGTTGAGTGACAATATTTTGATCAGAGTTGATTTCTTTGTTCATCTCTTCCTCTATTTTGGATATTACTTCTTTGTGTCTCACAAGTTCTGTTATAACCCATACCACAGTAGAGGTTGTAGTATTTGTTCCGGCCACAAATAATTCCTGGAAACAATAAAAAATGATTTAATTTTACATTGCAATTCTTTTCTATTAAGACAGCTAGTTAAATTAAATAAGATATAAGAACAATATATATCGGTACCTTACAAGTTAGTTAATTGTGAAAGTATATGTTTATCTGTTAATATACTGTATCTTTAATGAGTATGATACAACTGAGTTGACGTGTGTATATTTTGATTTAGTATGTATGAATATAACTATTTCTTTGATCTAAATTAGTAAACATAATTAGTGTTTTTTAAATGATGGACGCTAGCTTAATTACCGTCTGATGGAATAAATTCCCTACGGCCAGCAATGCTAGCTAATGTATATTTGCAATAAGAAAATGAAGAAATGTTTACCATAACTAATTGATAGATTTGGTTGCTTGAGAATCCATTTTCAAGCATCCTGTCTAGAAAAGACTGAGCTTTCTCAGAAGACCATGTTGGAGAACTGACGACAGCCCTTCTTTCTTCTATTATAACCTCCCAATATGCGAATACCTTAGTAAACACTTTCATGGTCCCCCTTGTTATTCCGTGAATATCTAGTTTCTCAAGAATAGGATAAAAAGAACCAAAATCCTTTATACGGCCTCCATAGTCGATTACTTTATGCAGCGACTCTTTCAGCCAATCGTGAGTCCCTTGTTCATCATCAGAGAACTCTAGCATATCCTTGCCAAATATAATGGAGCTCAAAGTGTTTAACAATGTAGTAAAAACTACATCCTCAACGTCAACCACTTTTCCTTGCTTTCTACGTAAGAAATCCACTAGCCGGACTATCTTTTCCTGTCGTAATCTAGACTGAGCTTCTAAAGCTTTAGCCGAGAAAAGTTCAGATCGACAAAGGTTTCTTAAGTTTTTCCATGTTTGGTTGGAGTCCGCCCAGATGAGGGAATGAGGTATTAGAGATTCTTGCTGGAATGCAGCAGGCACAGTGCGACATGAAAGAAAACGATCTTGAGTTTTGAGAATTCCCATTGCTGCCTCCGGTGATGACGCAACCACAAGCAATTGCCTGCCTAAACGGAGAGATATGAGAGGGCCGTATTGTTTTGCAAATTTGGTGGTCGAGACATGAGGTTTATCTCCGACTTGGTGTAGGTTTCCGATGATGGGTAATTGAGGTGGACCTGGTGGTAGGTTTCTAATGCTCTTTGAAAGAAAAATTTTAGAACTTTTTGCCAAAAATAGAAAGAAAAAGATTGTTGATAGAACAAAAAGAGGAGGCAACAGATTGTTATCTATAAGAAAAGTTGAAATGTCCATTAGAGGTTAATTAATTGTGATGAGATGTATGCAAGTGTTTAATTTGGGTTGAATGTGAAGGGAATGATGAATTTGGAGGTGATAGAGAGGGTGTATTTATAAGCTTAAAATTTCTGCATGTTTGAATACAGAAGAAGGTTCCTCATGACCAGTCAAATTTGATTAATGTTTAATAATTCAGTGGTTAGCCATCCTCATACATTATACATATTCTCCATCAAAGAAACGATACGATCGGGACGTGATTTATTTGATTTGGTGATTTAAAAACTACATGGATCGAGCAAAGTTTATGTAATGAGATGCAATGATATAAAACGAAAATATTTTATGTTTTTCCATTTAATTTCAAGTCAAATCGTAAACTAAGATCATGTTTATTTCGTATAATTCCATTTTGTAAACTTTATTTTAAAAGGAACTAACCTTTTTCCTACGATTGGTTATATTCTTTATCCAGTGAAATTAAAAGTCAATTTCTTTAAGCTGATGAATCGACGAAATAATTCCATTCCTAATTAATGTAATGTTGTAGAAAGACAATTCTATCCATGTTTAACCCTATTACGTTACATCCACATACCCTCACATTGGCACTGTTGTCACCACCGCTGATTGCCATTGAACGTTGCTGCGACTAGTAGTCACTAACGCTTAATTACTTATTCGTTTTATATGATAAAACGACAACATACTTATGAAATATTATGTGATACTTCATGGAAAATTCGTACGAAAACGGAGGCACGTATGACTATGAAGTAGGGTCCCGGTTACCATCCACGAATATGCACGCTACGTAGTCCGGTATAGCTATGAAGTACCGTGCATTATACTATCTTGCATCAATTCTAGAGCCAGAGTACGTACGTAGCTTATGCTTACTTATTTGGTATATACTAGTTGATTGAACTAATGCGTAAATAAAATATAGAACAATTAAGAAAACACAATCATATCCATAGAAAAATAACTAATAACACAAAATACATATCGAGTGTTCAAAGATTGAGTTAATACTATCTTTCATATTTTCAATAGTACTTATTTGTATGCTATATTTATAGTTTTATTTGTTAGGTTAATATAACTGTCACAAAGATGAAACCTTTATAGAATTAAGTATATTCGGTATATATATACATTGATTCTTAAAAATGATATGAAAATTTACATTAACTGAAATATGAAACCTCCACAAAGTTTAACGTTGATACCATGTAATAATTTATGTATTCAACCTGTACATTTGTTGGAACAAAATTATTTTCTAATTAAAGATAATTTAAGATGTTCATTTATATCATGTATGTACTCAACCCCATTATTTGTTAGACCTCATGGATACATAGATAATCATAATATCAAAATATAATTATAAAAAACATAGTATATTAAAAATGATAGTCAAACATCCAAATATAACTAATGAATGATTCTTACTTTCAAAACATTAAGCATTATGTAACACTGTACTTTTTTTGTTAACTTGAAATCGCGTGCGGAAGCTTAATTAACATAATTATAATATAAACATAAATTAAATACATCATTTATCTATTGGTCATTTACAAAAGTACCACTACAGTGTTAATTACAAAATAGGCTCAATATAAAAACTTGACATCAGAGTAATGGTCCGTCCATAATCCCAGTCATCATCATCCAAAAACTCACCACGGAGTATCTGCAAAACAATCTAGTGGAGAATTAGCACAAAGCTAAGTGAGGGAACAAATATCTAAACATATACAAGGTAAACATGTCCAAACACATAGCTCATAAATCCCAGGAGAACCGGCGGTGTTGCAACCACCTACAACCAAGGTTGTCCAAAACCAAGGTTTACCGATAGTCCAGTTACATGGACAACAATATTAGCACTCTTGAATACAACAAATGCATGTCAAGCAATGTGCTAATACTATATATCCCTAAACAAGACCCAGCCGAAAATCCGCCACGCTGATCTCCAAACAACATGTATACAGTTCAAACAAGAGCATAGTTACAATTAGGATATCATATCCTGTATATCCGAATATATAAATCCACTCACCACAGTCAGTGAGGCTGTAGCACACTCAGTGGACTAACTCACTGAGTCTTCTCAGTTCCTGAGATTAAGTGAACACAAGTCATTATTTAATTCATAATACTGATTCATAATAAATAATATAATTATTCATACATCACATATATATACTCATATAACATATATATATATATATATATATATATATATATATATATATATATATATATATATATATATATATATATATATATATATATATATATATATATTATTCTAGATTTGTTAAAGAAATCATAAGTTTCTCAAAATCCGAATAGGTCATGCGGAATTATCATAATTCCGGATAATTTCACAATTCCGAATAAGCAAGGTCAATCCCGAATAGTTCCATTTCCGGACAAAGTCCATTTCCGAATGCAATTCAATTCCGAGCAAAGGCTAATTCCGAATAAGGCTCAGTTCCGAATAAAGTCTAGTTCCGAGTAAAAGCCAAATCCGATCAAAAGACTTCCGAGTAAAGGCACATATTCATTTCTGAACAATCATCAGTTCCGAACACAATCCAAATCCGAATAATCTTCAATTCCAAATAAAGTGTTAGGGAAATTTCAGTCTAGATTTTATTCGGATCCGATCATTCTATCCGGATAGTCTCAATTCCGATCAAATCATTCGGATCTCCAAGTGTTTAAAGCAACAAGTATTCGTTCGGATCTATCCAGTTCCGGATAATAGTGTTCGGATTTCAACCATAAATTCAACAGTTTATTCGGATTCAACCCTATTCCCGATTAGTTTGTCCGGAACTCACCAAATCCGAATGATTCATACCAAATCCGAATAATTCAAGTGTTCTTGCATAATTTCGATTTCTTTCCAATTCTAATATGTTTTATGAGCATGCAAGGTAATCCAGGTTTCCAGAATTCATTCTAAGCATATAAAGAACACAATTTATCAATCAATTCTAACATGCAAACAACCTAAGATCATTTAATTCATCAAGCATCATTCGGAATTCATAAAATTTCTATATAAAATCGAAATTAAATAATCAATTAACAATTATTAACAAATCTTCTAACCTTCTGGATCAGATTATTCAAAAACCAAATTATTAATCAAGAAATGAAGATGAAGATTGTTGTTCTCCCTCTTGCTTCTTTCTTTCTCTCGGCCGTAGACACGAAACACACACAACACTTTCTAATTTGCATGTAATTGTGATGAGATGGTGGCAAATTGGTGATGTTAGTGTCATTAGTTGACACCTCATAATTCCACCATCATATTATTAACAATTAATTATCATTTCTAATTTAAATAAATAATTAAATAAAATAACACAATTCAATATCACATAACACATAATGATAAGTAATCCACATAATTAGATATTAATCTCAAGGTTAATGACTAATTACCTTATTAAATCTAGGCCGGTTGAGAGGGTGTTACACATTATATTAAAATATAATTACTCATTGTTATCATATATAACCCAAATTATAAATCATAACAAATACGTAAATCACCTCATTAGCTCGTATTAAAATTGTCTCAAAATTCAGATTTCACACTCACAACCATCTTTTTTGACATGCAAAAATCTGGCCGGTTAATCACTTACAAATAACGTGTTTATTAAAGACATCATAGTTTTATCAAAGTTTTATTATAAAATCACTGGCATCGAAAAAATATCGAAAGTTTAATGTTGTATGATTGCGTTTTAGGGATTATCAAATATATACATCATTAGTCTATTGTAGATATATACTCTCGTCTACTCTAAATCAAAAATACCTCATATATAAAAGGATTACTGATTTAGTGATTTATAACATAAGAATGAACCTTAAATATGTTGTTAAAGTTTTATAATGAAAATAAGCAATGAAACACATATTCTCGTTTAGAAAAGATTAAGTGTCATTACCTTATGATCTATACAAAATCAAAGATGGTAACCCACTTTCTCAATGGTTATGAACTATACTTCTTTTACTAATAAAAAATTTAAAGAATATTGTATATTTATAACAATCATTATACAATAAAAGTTATAGAAGGACAAATGATAAACATATACAATCAAATATAAATATATAATTTATTTAAGCGTCCTTGCATACTTACATATAGCTCCTTCGTAATTGGTTCCATATATTTTTTTTGCAAGTAAATCATTCTGATTATGAAAGTCAAAATTAAAACTTGGGTCAAAATTAAGAAAATGAGAGGTTTTGATGGGTTAATTAAATTTTCATTTGGAAAAACTTTTAAACAATATATATATATATATTTGCAAGTAAATCATTCTGATTATGAAAGTCAAAATTAAAACTTGGGTCAAAATTAAGGAGGTTTTGATGGGTTAATTAAATTTTCATTTAAAATTTTTTTCAACAATATATATATGGGAAGGTTAATTTGAGAACCGATTTTAGTGTGAGTACCACGAACCAATCTTAGTCGTTGATTTGATAAGTGGAATTCATGGATGTAGGACGTGGGGGGATCAAGTGTGGCATTGTGAATATAATAAATTAATGGGTGGGTAATGAAATTGAAAGAGGGTAAATTGAACGCCTTAGATTGGTTCTAATGAGTACAATGGGTACCCGAAGAAAGACGGGTATCTACGGTGCAGGTCACGGTTACCATAAATTTGGGTTGCTTTTCATTTTTGTTGTTTTGAACAAGTTCGAATTCCTAATAAAGCAATAACTGTGGTAGAAACATGTTAATAATAAACAATGGTATAAATAATTCAACAATAATGAGTAAATCGTTGACAGAATTCGAACAAATTTTCAGTGACAACCTCGTATAAACAAAAAACCGATATGTTTGAAGCCGGCACTATTGATCAATTATAGTGTCTCAATGTTGAATTCTAGACAGTTGCAAGCTTGCAAACTTTTGATGAGAAAGCTCAAAAAAGAATTGGGGGAGATGGTGGGTCTACTAGAAGTAATTTATATTAACAAATATATATATATACATATTAAAATAAGTTAGAAGCATCTGGAGCTGGGCGTATACCCGTGGGTATCGAATTTTATAATCCGAACCCGTTTCGTGTTCAATGGGTATCCTGGTTTTTGAGTTTTTCGGGTTACAGGTTTTACGAGTATCGATTTTTCAGTTTCGGTTTATGCGGAACAAGTCAGTTTTTTTCAATTTTTTTAAACACCCTTGATGGTTGGTTTAATATTTATATTTCAAAACTTTTTATTTCTAACTAGATATTAATGCAACCTCGTAAACTTTTAATTGGCTACCTTTTTTTACGATCAATTAAAGTTTTCTTTAATTCCCGAGCCAATAAAATTAAATGCACGTTATGTTTATTTGAAAATTTAGATATTTATGTTTTCTTGATTGTTTGCCCTACGACATATTTGTACTTAATTATTTCACTATTAAAAAAAGGAAATAGTGGATTTAAAATGTCACCGGTTAACCTACCAGAGGATAAAGTACGTAATAAGACATTTTGTTTGAACGGCCATAGTTTTAGTTAATTTCTAGTAAGAGATATATTTTGAATGACCGTAGTTTTCTTTATGTTATAGGAGAAAAAATATAAAGCGAAAAAAGAGAAGTTTAATTAAGAATTGTTCTTAATACAAAATCTTTTATAGTTATTATTAATGTTTATTAATATGAGTATTTTAATTATATATATATTTATTCAATTCAAAGGTGAATTCCATCCGGATAAATAAGTCATTATGTAAAGAGACTTAATTTTTCCAATTTATCCCTATTAATTAATGACACATCGATTTACACTCCTCCATTATTAGTAATTAATTTATTTTAATTAAGACTCAATATTGATTTTCGTGATTCTGGTAATAAAAAATGGTTATTAAATAAACCCTTCTCCGTATATACTTATCGGTTATTTTTCCTTATACGTTTTTTTTAACAACCAATAGATTTACCAAGCCAGAGTTTCGGCATTGCCTTCACCCTTCTCAGCAAATCCAAAATTTATTATACGTGTGTGTATCAATAAACTATCTCGAAAAACACATTAGAAGATGCGCCATATCTCGATGGTTGGAAGGTTTGTTAAGTTAAGCTTGTGATCACTTGATTTTTGTTGTTGAATTAGAGTAGCTAGCTTAATAAGCTTTCTTTGTTTGAAACCTTCTGGTCGTTGAAGAATTTTTTAATCAATTTCCTTTTGAGTTTAATTCTAATATATCTTTCGTACGTTTGGTTTTAAAATGTTATCCTGAATAAGGAGTAAATAATTGATCGGCATGTATAACATGTCTATTTAAAATTATGAGATCTGACCTTATAATTAACGTACTAAACTTATATTATAATATGAAAGCATTTTATACTTCATGTAATCAACAAATTAATAACAAATAGTATATGTCTAATATAATATATTAAGGTAATTTACCCATTTCCAGTCTAAGAATCAAAGAATGTGAAAGCTTGGCTGTATTACTTAATTAGCATCCTAGAAGTGAAAAAATTGGAAGGAATAATTTAATTATAAAGAAATTAATTAGTTATTCCTGTTTATTTTTTTATTTAATAAGTTGTGGAAAAACTTGAATTGCATATCTTTGACGAATTGAAATACACGGATACACACATAATTAACTGAGTATGCCATGCCCTACGTACGTAGATTATACACATCCATATATCTTTGAGGAAATTACTTGTGATAGTGTAACATCCTCAATCACTACTAGAAAAACTGCAATTTCCGACGAAAATTTGCGACTGACGAAATCCGTCGCTAATTAGCGACGGACGAAATCCGTCGCTAATTAGCGACGGATTAGCGATGGATCTGCGACTGAATCAAGTTATCAAATATCAAGGGAAAACCGTCGCTGTTCCCTCGCTAATTTGCGATGGATTTGCGACGGATCTGGATTCGGTCGCAAATTTGTCGCAAATCCGTCGCAAATTAGCGAGGAAAAAAACTATCTCTAATTCGTTGCTAATTAGCGACCGATTTCAAACAGATTTGCGACGGATTCCGAATTGAGGTATTTCATCGCTATTCCGTCGCTAATTAGCGAGGGATTTGCGAGAGATAGCGACGGAACCGAGTTGTCAAGGTTCAATGATATTCCCTCGCTAATTAGCGACGGATTTGCGACGGAACCATGATATTCCGTCGCTATTCCCTCGCTAATTAGCGACGGATTTGCGACGGAACCATGATATTCCGTCGCTATCTTTCGCGAATTTGCGACGGATTCATAATTAGGGTATATTGTCGCTATTTCCTCGCTAATTTGTGAGGGATTTGCCAGAGAATGCGATTGAACCAAGTTATTAAGGATCCACGGTATTTCATCGCTATTCGCTTGCTAATTAGCGATGGATTTGCGACGGAATTGTTACAATCCGTCGCTATTCCCTCGCTAATTTGCGACGGAGATGTACACCTTTAACGAGTTAATCAATGAGTCACATTCCCTTACTTGTCATTCTAGGTCGTTTTAAATTAATTAATAATTGTTAGAGGTGTAATCGAGCCGAGATAACATGTGAGCTACTCGAGACCAACTCAGAAAATATTTGAAATCAACTCAATGCGAAGCGATCCGAAGCCGAGCTACTAAATTATATTTTTAGACGAGGTCGACTTCCATAATGCCTAACTCGTCAGGCTCACACTCCTAATTGAGTTTTGGAACCCAGTCGAGCTTGATCTTGGTAGTGTTTCGGCTCGACTCGACTCGATTACACCCCTAAAATTGGTCAGTCATTCTCAATCTTGGTCTATCAAAGTCATATTTTTTTAGAATATGACTAATATTTATTTTTTTAAATTAAATTCCTTTAAAAATTAGGGTCCCCGCCGAGAAGCCGATTATCTACGAATTTCGTCGCTAATCCGTTGCAAATTAGCAACATATTATATATGTCCCTAAAACGTTGCTAATTTGCGACCGATTACCACAAACATCTATCACAACCAGCACTCGCCGCCACTAATTGCCGTTAATCGCTGCCTCAACCAACATCACTATAGCGGCCAGACTGCCACTAATCATCACCCCTAATGGTTGCTACCACCATGCGATTGGATCCATGCGATTGGCCAACACTTGGTGAATTTCTTGCTAATCGCACAGGAACTTAAAAGTGCGGCTGATAGCTATCGCACCTGACACAAAAGATGTCAAATCTGCCCACTTGTACCTGATTTGTACTTGATTTGATCTTGACTTGTGCAAGTTCCACACTCAAACACAAACACCCATACCAGCACTTGATTTCACACACAAACACCAAATTTTCGATGTTTTTATCCTTTTTGAAATCAAAATCCCAGATCTAAAGTGTTCTTCAATTTTTTTTTTCAACTGTTCTTGACAAAATTTTGAAATCTTCAAACTCGATCTGATTCACATCGATTTTTCTTGTGGTTGGTTCAAGTAATATTTTCGACCATTCCTCTTTTAAAAAACCGAACCAAACACATAAAATGATGCCTTCGTAGATGATACAATAATCTCAAAGCATGAACTATAAGCTTGACAACCTTCGATGAATCTGATTTTTCGAGAATAAAACAGTTAAAGTTACCTTTTATGATCAAAGAACGCTAGATGTTGTTTCGATTCCGAATCAATAACCCTTTTTTCATATCATAAACGAGATTTTTGAGATGAAAACCGTATGATCAGCCCCTTTTTCTTCGATGAACAGCCCCTTTGATCTTCAAACTTCGATTTGTTGATGATAACACCGATAGATCTTCACTCATTTGGCTTTGATACCACTTGTTGATGATAAACAAGCGGTAGATTGAAGGATTGCTAAGATAACTATGAAGAGATAGAGAGAGAATCTCGTTTCACCTTCAAAACACACATAGTTTATTTCATGTAAGTGTGACAATCCTTACATTTCCTTGTCTAGCACAAGGCTTATATACCTATAAGGTATATTTACAATAAGCACCCTCAACTATTGTAGAACTCCTATTCTATTACAATAATACAGTTCTAACACTAAAAAATAATTAACACTTGGCTAATAATCACTTACCCAACACAATTTAAATATGAACTACTAAAACCCTCGTATCCTTTAGGCTCGTTTAAGATTTATGAAGCTAAGGGTCGGCTTATTTTGACTCATTTAAGCTAAGCTCGTTTAGGCTTGGGAATGAGTTTGATATTTTTATTATAATGATATATATGAACATTAAAATTAAACATGTAAAATATAAATTATATTTTATATATTACTTGTCTAGGCTCACGAGCTTAAACGAACGCACTCTTTAAAATGATATATATGATTATTAAAGCTTTAATTTAGGCTCGGCTCGTTTCGAGTATTTTGTAGAACCATGAAAATTAAAAAAAAATTATTTTTATTTATTTTACACTACTAAGAAACACATTATTAATATATATTTTTATAGAAATTACTCACTTCTTTCGTTTTTTTACTATATAAACTTATCCATTTATTTTATTTTTCTTTTCTAAACAAAAAGAGCCCAAATTAATTTGGAGAAGATGGCGCCACTTTCCACTAGTACAAAAATGTCAAAGTATTTTCAATTTTCCGCCCCAATTAAACCCTAAAAATGAAATAGGGTAGCCGCTTTCTTTACAATCGATGGATGAGGGTCTGTGTGGTATGACCAAGAGAGAAGGGGCGGAGCAAATGGCACCGGCTCGTATGATTTCCGGCGAGAAGAGAACGGGCAGCGAGCAAACATTACATCTCTCCGGTCAGAAATCGAAGGAGGAAGAAAGAAACGAGTAAACTCGTATGTGTGTGTGTCGAGAGTATTCAGTCAAAGGAAAGGAACCAGAACCAACCTCAAGCTTCACTGATCTTCAGCAGATTGTTAACCATTCAGGTACGCAAATTCTTACATGTCTGCAACTGATTTCGCGTCTGAGGCTTTAGTCAATCGATGCTTTGAGCCCTATTTTGTGTTGCGCTATACCGAGAACCAACATACACAATCTGTTTGTTTTATTTAGATTAAAGCGAATTAGATGGATTAATTTGCTGTTCTTGAACTGTTGTTGATGCGTGGATGCACCAACTAAACCGAGAATTCACGAGGTAACGATTTGTGGGCTCTTGGAAACACCATGATGTTGTTTAACAGCTTTTTAATTCGAGTTTAAACTGATTATTGATTTTATTTCAGTTCTCGATAAACCGAAGTTTTACATGTCAACAAACCGCCTGTTAAAAGTGCAAAGCTAAGCCTACTAAGCTTAGGTATATTTACATCGAAATGTTTTGTTGATAAATTTGTTATTTGTGCTATGATGTATGCTGATTTTAAGATGTTTAGGGTTAGTCTTGCTCCAGGAACTGTGTTAATTATATTGGATGCGAGGTTTAAAGGGAATGGAGTGGTGTTCTTGAAGCAACTTACATCTAGATTGCTTCTGGTTACTGGTGAGGTTTTTTTTCATATCATTTTATTTTAATCCTTTGTTTCTAGTAGCTAAACTTAATAGTTATCAATTTGCTTGTTTGAGCTATAGTTATCAGTTTATGTAGTTTTTTGGATTTATGATGTATAAGTAATATATGTTCATTCTTCAATGTAGTTATCAGTTTGCTTGTGTGAGCCATAGTTATAAATTTATGTATTTTTGGTGGATTTATGATGTATAATGATTATATGTTCATACTTAAGTGAAGCTATCACTTTGCTTGCTTGAGCCATAATATATTGCTTAGTGAGTATTTTATTAGATAATCAAATGGTTTTGTAAAATGAAATTACTAGAAGTTATAATTTCTTAAGCCGGAACATAGCCTGATCCAAATAGACCCTTTAGTAATCGCAAGCAAGAGAATTTTTAGTTATTTTTTCTTTATTGAGCACTTATTACATGTTTTTAACTTTCTAGTAATAAATATTATACTGCTTATTGTTTCGATTACTGTTTATGGGACCTGCTTCATCATTGCCATTTGTTCTTATACCAAGAATAAGACCCACTGCATTTCTTGATCATGAATTTATAAGCATGAGGCTATCAAAACAAAGGGGCTTTAGTACTTTTTTAGTTTGCAAACGTTTTTTTTTTTTGGTTTAGTTATGCAAGGTTTGGAGGTAGTATTATTGTTAATTATAGATATGCTTTTACTAGTTGCGTGTTGGCTACTTGATTTCTAATCATGGGCTAAACTTGTATGTTTTTAGTTTTATCAGCTCATGTTATATTGTAGTCTTGTAGGGGAAAATCAAGCATTTCAAAGTATTGTTTGAAAATTATCTCATCATTGTATCATGTTTTATTTTATTTTATTGCTTTTATACTTGCTAAGATGGTTACATTTTCTTTGTTGTAATATGTAATTACTATACTTAGGTACTCGAGTTGAAACAACAAGTACAAGGGTTGTGTAAATGAGAACAACTTTTAAAGAAAATGGAAGAATCCTGGAAGGAAATGAAAGTCTTAAAAACGAGAGCTGGAAGAGTCTCACAAGAGAGAAGAGACACAAAAGGTTTCTGATGATCGGTTTAATCAGCCACAAGAGATGACACTTTCTCATTTTCGTGTTAATGCTCCCCCTCCCTCTCCCCCTTCTAGTTAGTTATTTAGTTGTA
Organism: Pulicaria dysenterica; assembly: GCA_947179395.2. Taxonomy (NCBI): domain Eukaryota; kingdom Viridiplantae; phylum Streptophyta; class Magnoliopsida; order Asterales; family Asteraceae; genus Pulicaria; species Pulicaria dysenterica. Next base: position 98,680,108 of record OX359288.1, read on the forward strand.
TCTTAATGATAACTTAAATTCCAAAGACTATTATAATTTTATTGAATGATAACCTAAACTCCAACGACTATTATAATTTTATTTAATGCAATTGGATCTTTGATTTTGATATCAAATGTAGTTTTATGCTTATATTTGTATGCAATATGAGAATAGAGAATTTAAAAAAAAAATACAAAAAAATATATAGCGGACTAAAATTTGTCGCGAATACGTCGCTAATCCGTCGCAAATTCGTTGCAAATCCGTCGCAAATCCGTCGCAATCTTCTGCATGTATTGCAACAGACACCGTCGCTAATTCGTCGCTAAGAGGTCCGTCGCTAATCCGTCACTATGGCTTCGGTCGCTAAACCGTCGGTAAGTTGCGTTTCAAGCGTATCATGAAAACCGTTCCTAATCCGTCGGTAGATGCCGTCGGTAATCCGTCGCTGAACTTCCGTCGCTAATCCGTCGCTATTCTGCGACCTATTAGCGTCGCCTATATTCCGTCGCAAACTGATCGAAACTTCGGAAAATATCGTCGCTAACCATTAGCGAGGAAGGAGTTAGCGAGGGATTTTTTCCGTCGCAAATCCGTCGCAAATCGCGATTAGCGACGGATTAGCGACGGATTTGGCCGTCGCAAATCCTGATTTTTCTAGTAGTGAATCCGGGCCTAGTCGTATCATGGGTAATTTAATTAATTGCTTGTGTTATTTTGAAAGCATGCTTATATGGTATCGTTACATTCGTTTTTAAATAAAGATTTCGAATATAATTTTATTAGAAATTTACTAGTTGTTACTAGTCGGTTAAATGACAAATCGTATATTCGAACGTAACGTTTTAAATACTGAAATACGTATGCGAGTTACTAAGGGCCGAAAATTGAAGTGTTAAATATAGCTTCATGAGTAAGTCTTGTGTATGTTAAGTGTGTGTTTTCTAAGGTGTGTTTTGAGAGAGAAAGTTACTACAACTTCATACTTGGATTTTTCATCTTGATTCTAATTGTTGAATAATTACAAATCAAGGTAGTATGATATTCATGGTTACTAAATAACATGATTTCAAGTTGTTACCATGCTTAATTTTATGGAGTTACCATGGATGAAGTTTTTGTTTGAACTTGAAAGTGGGTTTTATGTATTTAAGGATTTTAAAGTGTTATTAAGTATTCATGAAGAATAGAAATATGTTTTTTATGATGATTCATGAGTTTATGAATTAAAATCATGATTTAAAGTGTGGTTTTAAAAATTGAAAGTATAAAAATGGTGAAGCTTGCTTGTATGTTTATTCAAGTGTTCAATATGTTCTTGAAATGTATGTACGTAAGTTGATTGTAGAAGATGTTAATGGAGATAAGTTATTAAAAGAATTTAATATTAAAAGAGTTTAATATTAAAAGTGATGATAAGTTTATGGAATGAATAAATTCTATCTTGACTTTCTTGACATGCTTAGTTGCTTTGATTGAATATAAATGAGTATTTAATAAAAAAGGGGCTAAGGCTTATAGAAATGTACTTGAATCTTGGATTGGAAATTTGACTAAGTGTTAGCATGCTATAGATCCATGCTATAAGCCTTGTTTTCTATAAGCCATGCTATTGACCTTGAGTTTATTTTACTAAGTGTTGAATGCTATAAGCCTTGTTTTCTATAAGCCATGCTATTGTCCTTGAGTATTTTACTAAGTGTTGAATGCTATAAGCCTTGTTTTCTATAAGCCATGCTATTGACCTTGAGTTTATTTGACTAACTGTTGGATGCTATAAGCCTTGTTTTTTTAAGCCATGGTATAGACTTTGATTTTATTTTACTAAGTGTTGAATGCTATAAGCCTTGCTTTCTATAGATCCATGCTAAAGCTTTGAGTTGAAAATTGTATGTGTTGGAATATATCTATAGTATGCAATAGTGTATGTTTAATAGAAATATATATATGTAAATATATATATATATATATATATATATATATATATATATATATATACACATATGTGGTGCGATTAATATATATATTTTGGTGCGATAGATTGTTATTATATTTATTTAGTTACGTAAACAAGGTTGATGGAGCTATTTAATTATAAATGAATTCTATCGATTATGATTAACTTGTATGCATATTTAGATCAATTTGGTGGGATGATATGTACGTATGCATGAGGATCGATTATGTAATTATAAATGAGATCGATTATGTAATTATATTATGAGGATAATATAATAATTGATATAAATATATTTATGAATATATTTATGAGTTAAGAACTGATTCGGTTGATTTTATGTTCTCAGGAATAACAAAGGCTCAGTTATTAGACAACTGAGTGAAACGAAGTTTGAGGCTGAGGTGAGTGGACTTTAACTCACTGGTGGTATTAGTTATGATTATGATGATTATTTGGATTCGTTTATTTAATCATGCGATAGATTGTTTAATCTGAGATGATTGTTCGGAGATTGGTATGATGATGGTACGGAGATTGAGATTGTGATTGTTTGATGATTGGCACTATGATTGTGTGATAACTGGTATTTGTGTTAATTGATTGCAATCAAGTCCAAGATATGTGCGCGGTGAAGATTACTGTGCGCATGCTGTCTTTGAGGGAGGTTAGCCGATTTGTGATGGGTTGGACCGGGTTGCTTCTGGTTGTACGGTTGTTCAACCCCTGTTACATTTGTTGCAGCAGAGGGGGTTTAACTGTGCCAGTTAGCAGACTGTCATCGGTAAACCTATGCTTGGCCGGCATATGGGTTGCAGGCTCTGCAGAGCCGCCGTGCCTCTGATGATACGTGGTGCCCCGCTCTTGAGTAGTCCTTGTGGGTTTTGTTTCTGTGATATTTGTTGTATTGCTGTTTGTGGCTTGAATTTCATTCACTTAGCTTTGTGCTAATTCCCCACCCTAACTCTCTCTGTTACAGGTTTTGATGAGCTTCGGTAGGTGTTTGTTCGTACAGGGGAAGTTTGACCGTCGCTCTGATAATGTGTTTTTGAAATGATGAGCCATGTTTGCAACTCTTTTGTAACACGAAACGATATACTGGTTAATGAACAGTATTGGTTTTAAGTTTGTGGGTGTTGTTATCTTACTAATTTTAATTGCAATACTTCCGCTGTGATTTAAAAAAAAATTGGCTTGTGTTTTACGGTGTTACAAGTTTGGTATCAGAGCCCTGGTTTGGCATGCGAGCACGATTAGAGTGTTCAATTCCTAAATCTTGGCTCGAGGTTGGTCAAACATTTCCTGTGGGGGAATTAGAGTGTTGGATTTGTTGCGTGTGTTGTGGTGTTTAGCATGTGTGTACTAACGGTTTATCTAATAAGTGTTTTGATGTTGTGAGTATTACATATATAGTTGACAAAGAGATCCCGACTGAGACTCCTGTGACCCTAGCAAAGATTGGAATTTCGTCAACGAGTAATATGGAAACACCTACTCTTGTCAAGGATACATGTTTTGAATATAAACCAGATCAGTGTGAATATTTCCGTAAGTTAGAAACTGGGATACAGGAACTTCGAGATACGATTCGTAATTTGGAACAGCAGAAATCTATGCAGAATGAACGAACTCATATGTATTCCACTGTTACTCCTTCGACTACAATATCGTCACAAGTGGCACATCAGCCATTGTACTATCCGTTTACACCTCAGGGAGTTTATCCTTATACGTACCTGAGATTTACACAACCTTGCGATTATAGGTCAGATTTGGATTATCAATCATCTGAATATCATGGTATCCCAAACCTTAACATAACTTTGAACTACTTGCGAGAAATGGTAAAAGTTTTGGAGGCATGTACCCCTGAGAATAAATTGAGAATACAATATGCGATCCAAATGCTAGAGGATGAAGTCAAGGATAAAAATAAGAGAAACCGAGATAAGACTTCTCAACAGGATTCGAGTTTAGAACATTATAGTGTTCAATATGAGCAGAGAGGGCAAAGTAGCTAGGACGATGGAAATCAAGAATCACAATGGTGTCGCAAGTGCAAGTCCTTTCATACTGAGCTTTGCACATCCCAAACGGTACGTTGTGTTCGATATGGAATGTTTGGTCATGAACTCAAGAATTGTACATTCCGTCGAAGTGTTTGCTGGAATTGTCAGAAAGAAGGTCATCGATGGAATGACTGTATGGCTGACAAGAAGATTTGGTCTGGGTCAGGAACGGGAGAGGTTGGGGAATCTTCGTCAGCAGTTGGACAGAAGAGAAAGAATCCTCCTCACATGAGGGTATAGCATACAAAAGATCAACAGATAATGCTACTACTAATGAAGATGATATAACGGGTATGTTTTGTTAAGCTTTGTACTTATACGCATAATTATTTGATTATAGAGTTGATTGTTCTAGTGTTTATGTGGCTGTATGTGATGATTTGAGCATGACTACTTCTGATGTGAGTGTTTCACTAGAAGTAGAGATAACTGATGATAACCGTTTGTTAGTTCACTTTGTTGATGTTTGTATCTGAGAATTATATCATGTTGAGTATGTGATAGTTGAGCCAGTTTTGAGCGAGTATTAAATACCATGAGAAATTGTTTTCTGAATAATTGAATTAGATGTTGCATGATGTAATATGTGTGAATAAGTGTTAAGAACACCGTTGGTTCTATGTTAACTTTTGAAGATTTGTCTTCTCATTTTGGATTAGTATGTACTTATATTTTGATTGGAAAAGCGGAGCAGTTTGATCTGATGCTTGAGGGATCTAGCATAACCAGAGATAGTTTCGAAGAAGATACGATTGATTTATGTATCAAGTGTAGTCCTTATGTGATATGCTATTCGGTGTGATTAATGCTTCTGCAATATTGATGGATTTAATGAATCGGGTTTGTCGACTGTTTCTAGACGAGTTTGTAATCGTGTTTATCGAGGATGTATCTTGAACTATTCTAAAACTGAGTTTGAACCCGGAGCTCACTTGAGATAAGTTCTAGTAATTCTTAAAGGTAAATCAACTTTATGTGAAATATTCAAACGCGAATTTTGGTTATGAGAAATACATTCTGAGATATGTGGTTTATATTGACGGAGTTAAAGTTGATCCTGCGAAAGTAGATATTGTGATGAAGTGAAACGCTCTGAAGTTGTCTTCTGAGATTAAAAGATTTCTTGGGTTAGCAAGTTATTACTGCAGATTTATTAAAGATTTCGTGAGATTATGGATTTGTTGCCAAAACTAAATTCGCTAGGAGGTGTTAATTTGATGGAATATTGAACAAGAGGAAGCATTTCAGACTCTGGATCTGTTGTTGTGTCAGACTCCTATCTTAACACCAATTGATGGATTTGATAATTTAGTAGTGTATTACGATGTTACGTTTGCATATTTGAATTGTGTTGATGAGAATCAAGTAATTGCCTATGATTTGAGACGGATGAGCCTCATGAAAAGAATTATCCAATTCACGATTTGAAACTTGCGATTGTCGTATTTGCGTTAAAATGTGAAGATGTCGTTTACACGATACGAGGTGTGCGATTTGTACTGATTATGAGAACTTATAATGTGTGCTTACACAGAAAAAGTTGGATATGTGGCAGAGACAGAGGATAGAATTTATCAAAGATTATTATTGCGATATTCCTTATCAATCTGGAAATTTAATGTGATAGCATGTGCTTTGAATTGTAAGGGAGTTAATAGTAATGTTCGAATTATGTGAATTGAAACTGTCCTTGACTAAGTGGATGAATTGAAACTTACTTAATTGGAAACTTGAAGGATGAAGATTTAAATTTGAAGATTACGACCAAGAAAATAGAGGACTTAATTGATGATTTTTGAGGATTAAAGACTTACAAAGTTAATATTTAAGTTCCTGTGCTTGGAGAACTTTGACATATTTGAGTACCTATGCTTGGAAAATTTTAGTATATATTTGAGTACAACTTATAATTTTCAAACAAATGGTCAGATTGAACGAACTATTCAAATACTTAGGGATATGTTGAGAGTTTACGTTATCGAATACGATGGGTCTTGGGGTTAACATTTATCCTTGGTAGAACTTGCGAATAATATTATTGATCACTTGAGTATGAGGATGTCATCAAATGAAATGTTATACGGTTGTTGTAGATTATACTCCTACATGTTGGTTAAAGACAGGTGAGAAATAGTACAGGAGTTTTGAAATTGTTTAATTAACGGCTGAGAAAGCTGTAATTACGAGAGACAAACTGAAAGCCGTCAGAGATTGATAGAAAATATACGCAAATCTTCACACTGACAGGTGTCGATTATGATTAGATACGACAAGTGGTTAACAATCATACGGTGTTATTGTGATTGGATATGATGAATGACTATCATTAGATAGTTACTTTTGATCTTCCTAACGAGTTAGCAGGAATTTGTGATATATTCAACGTGTGTTATTTGCGAAAGTGTAAAGATGAAAATAATAATCAGATACTGTTGTGCTCGAGATTGAAAGTTGATTCGAAGAAAAGACTAATAAGAGAACCTGTTTAACTGTTGGTTCGTAAAGTTACTAAATTTCGCAAGAAAAAGATTCTGATGATGTTAGTCAAGTGGAAGCATAGTTTGGAATCGGAATTAACTTGGGAAACTGAAACTGATATTAGAAATCGTTGTCATTGATTGTTTGATTGCGATGGGATTCCGAGGACGGAATCCTCTTAAGGAGGAGAGATTTGTAACATCCTCAATCCGGGCCTAGTCGTATCATGGGTAATTTAATTAATTGCTTGTGTTATTTTGAAAGCATTCTTATATGGTATCGTTACATTCGTTTTTAAATAAAGATTTCGAATATAATTTTATTAGAAATTTACTAGTTGTTACCAGTCGGTTAAATGACAAATCGTATATTCGAACGTAACGTTTTAAATACTGAAATACGTATGCGAGTTACTAGGGGCCGAAAATTGAAGTGTTAAATATAGCTTCATGAGTAAGTCTTGTGTATGTTAAGTGTGTGTTTTCTAAGGTGTGTTTTGAGAGAGAAAGTTACTACAACTTCATACTTGGATTTTTCATCTTGATTCTAATTGTTGAATAATTACAAATCAAGGTAGTATGATATTCATGGTTACTAAATAACATGATTTCAAGTTGTTACCATGCTTAATTTTATGGAGTTACCATGGATGAAGTTTTTGTTTGAACTTGAAAGTGGGTTTTATGTATTTAAGGATTTTAAAGTGTTATTAAGTATTCATGAAGAATAGAAATATGTTTTTTATGATGATTCATGAGTTTATGAATTAAAATCATGATTTAAAGTGTGGTTTTAAAAATTGAAAGTATAAAAATGGTGAAGCTTGCTTGTATGTTTATTCAAGTGTTCAATATGTTCTTGAAATGTATGTACGTAAGTTGATTGTAGAAGATGTTAATGGAGATAAGTTATTAAAAGAATTTAATATTAAAAGAGTTTAATATTAAAAGTGATGATAAGTTTATGGAATGAATAAATTCTATCTTGACTTTCTTGACATGCTTAGTTGCTTTGATTGAATATAAATGAGTATTTAATAAAAAAGGGGCTAAGGCTTATAGAAATGTACTTGAATCTTGGATTGGAAATTTGACTAAGTGTTAGCATGCTATAGATCCATGCTATAAGCCTTGTTTTCTATAAGCCATGCTATTGACCTTGAGTTTATTTTACTAAGTGTTGAATGCTATAAGCCTTGTTTTCTATAAGCCATGCTATTGTCCTTGAGTATTTTACTAAGTGTTGAATGCTATAAGCCTTGTTTTCTATAAGCCATGCTATTGACCTTGAGTTTATTTGACTAACTGTTGGATGCTATAAGCCTTGTTTTTTTAAGCCATGGTATAGACTTTGATTTTATTTTACTAAGTGTTGAATGCTATAAGCCTTGCTTTCTATAGATCCATGCTAAAGCTTTGAGTTGAAAATTGTATGTGTTGGAATATATCTATAGTATGCAATAGTGTATGTTTAATAGAAATATATATATGTAAATATATATATATATATATATATATATATATATATATATATATATATATATATATATATATATATATATATATATATATATATATATACACATATGTGGTGCGATTAATATATATATTTTGGTGCGATAGATTGTTATTATATTTATTTAGTTACGTAAACAAGGTTGATGGAGCTATTTAATTATAAATGAATTCTATCGATTATGATTAACTTGTATGCATATTTAGATCAATTTGGTGGGATGATATGTACGTATGCATGAGGATCGATTATGTAATTATAAATGAGATCGATTATGTAATTATATTATGAGGATAATATAATAATTGATATAAATATATTTATGAATATATTTATGAGTTAAGAACTGATTCGGTTGATTTTATGTTCTCAGGAATAACAAAGGCTCAGTTATTAGACAACTGAGTGAAACGAAGTTTGAGGCTGAGGTGAGTGGACTTTAACTCACTGGTGGTATTAGTTATGATTATGATGATTATTTGGATTCGTTTATTTAATCATGCGATAGATTGTTTAATCTGAGATGATTGTTCGGAGATTGGTATGATGATGGTACGGAGATTGAGATTGTGATTGTTTGATGATTGGCACTATGATTGTGTGATAACTGGTATTTGTGTTAATTGATTGCAATCAAGTCCAAGATATGTGCGCGGTGAAGATTACTGTGCGCATGCTGTCTTTGAGGGAGGTTAGCCGATTTGTGATGGGTTGGACCGGGTTGCTTCTGGTTGTACGGTTGTTCAACCCCTGTTACATTTGTTGCAGCAGAGGGGGTTTAACTGTGCCAGTTAGCAGACTGTCATCGGTAAACCTATGCTTGGCCGGCATATGGGTTGCAGGCTCTGCAGAGCCGCCGTGCCTCTGATGATACGTGGTGCCCCGCTCTTGAGTAGTCCTTGTGGGTTTTGTTTCTGTGATATTTGTTGTATTGCTGTTTGTGGCTTGAATTTCATTCACTTAGCTTTGTGCTAATTCCCCACCCTAACTCTCTGTTACAGGTTTTGATGAGCTTCGGTAGGTGTTTGTTCGTACAGGGGAAGTTTGACCGTCGCTCTGATATTGTGTTTTTGAAATGATGAGCCATGTTTGCAACTCTTTTGTAACACGAAACGATATACTGGTTAATGAACAGTATTGGTTTTAAGTTTGTGGGTGTTGCTATCTTACTAATTTTAATTGCAAAATTCCGCTGTGATTTAAAAAAAAAAATTTGGCTTGTGTTTTACGGTGTTACAGATAGCTTCTTACATATATGTCGTTTATGATAATGTATGTTGTAACTGTTCAAACGGGGAAAAGTGTCTATCATTAGAGTAAGCGGAGTACTGGCCTGCGATTTAGTGCCGTGGTGACCGACTATGTCGTTCTTAATATTTTTTTTTTCATACCATTGCGCCGTCCTCAATTTCAGGTGCGGAGTTCTTCTCTTTCTCCTATAGTCCTATCTGCATGGTGACTTTTTTTTGTTTTGATTGGTTGCGGGTATTATGTTTTTTTTTTCTTCTGAAACGTAGTTGCGGGTATTATGTGTGTCTTAAAATTTGATGTATTAGCTAGAAGAAAAAAACTGACGTGACGGTGTAGTAGAGATTAACCAATTCTTCCGCTCTTAATTGGAGGATTACTACCCACAGAATCTACATACGCACGTATTTATGATTAATCAAAATTAATGAGTTTTTTTTTTTCTTTTTACTAAATTTAGTTTTCTATTTAAGGTCGGGAGTCAACACCAGAATTACCTTCTAGCTGTCAACATAACAGATATGATCAATGTTTTCTTTTTTAATTAATTATCGATATGTTATTTAATTAATTAACTTGCTAATCAAGGTCAAGAGTCAACCCGCCACCAGATTTATCACTTTAAATTTTGCCAAGAAAACGACATAATTAACTAATTAATTAAGAGATCGAGGATTATTATAATTCAATATTAGTTTTATTTGTTAGGTTAATATAACTGTCACAAAGATGAAACCTTTATAGAATTAAGTATATTCGGTATATATGTAAATTGATTCTTAAAAATGATATGAAAATTTACATTAACTGAAATATGAAACCTCCACAAAGTTTAACGTTGATACCATGTAATAATTTATGTGTTCAACCTGTACATTTGTTGGAACAAAATTATTTTCTAATTAAAGATAATTTCAATCAAAAAGTTGTTCATTTATATCATGTATGTACTCAGCCCCATGATTTGTTAGACCTCATGGATACATAGTTAGTCATAATATTAAAATATAATTATAAAAAACGTAGTATATTAAAAATGATAGTCAAACATGTAAATGTAACTAATGAATGATTCTTACTTTCAAGACATTAAGCATTATATTAAAATATAATTACTCATTGTTATCATATATAACCCAAATTATAAATCATAACAAATACGTAAATCACCTCATTAGCTCATATTAAAATTGTTTCAAAATTCAGATTTCATACTCACAACCTTCTTTTTTGACATGCAAAAATCCGGCCGGTTCACTTACAAATAATGTGTTTATTAAAGTCATCATAGTTTTATCAAAGTTTTATTATTAAATCACTGGCATCTAAGAAAATAGCGAAAGTTTAATATTGTATGATTGTGTTTTAGGGATTCACAAATATATACATCATTAATCTATTGTAGATATATACTCTCATCTACTCTAAATAAAAAATACCTCATATATAAAAGGATTACTGATTTAGTGATTTATAACATAAGAATGAACAATAAATATGCTGTTAAATTTTATAAGGAAAATAAGCAATGAAATAGATATTCTAGTTTAGAAAAGATTAAGTGTCATGATCTTACGATCTATACAAAATCACAGATGGTAACCCACTTTCTCAATGGTTATGAAGTATACTTCTTTTACTAATAAAAAATTCAAAGAATATTGTATATTTATAACAATTATTATACATTAAAAGTTATAGAAGAACAAACGATAAACATATACAATCAAATATAAATATATAATTTATTCAAGCGTCCCTGCATATTTACATATAGCTCCTTCGTAATTGGTTCCATATATTTTTTTTTTGCAAGTAAATTATTCTTATTCTGATTATGAAAGTCAAAATTAAAACTTGGGTCAAAATTAAGGAAATGAGAGGTTTTGATGGGTTAATTTAACTTTTCATTTAAAAAAACTTTTCAACAATATATATATATATATATAGTGTGAGTACTATGAGAACCAATCTTAGCCATTGATTTTATAAGTGGAATTCATGGATGTAGAACGTGGGGGATCAAATGTGGCAGTGTGAATGTGATAAATTTATGGGTGGGTAATGACATTGAAAGAGGGTGAATTGAACGCCTCAGATTGGTTCTCGTAAGTACAATGTGTACCCGAAGAAAGACGGGTATCTACGGTGCGGGTCACGGTTACCATTAAATTGAGTTGCTTTTCAGTTTTGTTGTTTTCAACAAGTTCGAATTCCTAATAAAACAATAATTGTGGTAGAAACAAGTTAATAATAAACAATGGTAAAAATAAGTCAACAATAATGAGTAAATCATTGATAGAGTTTGAACATATTTTCTGTGACAACCTCGTAGAAACAAAAAACCGATAGGTTTGAAGTCGGCACTATTGATCAAATTTAGTGTCTCAATGTTGAATTCTCGACAGTTGCAAGCTTGCAAACTTTTGATGATAAAGCTCAAAAAAGAATTGGGGAAGATGGTGGGGTCTATTAGAAGTAAATTAGGTAGTTTTAAGTAATTTAAGTTTTTTAATGACTTTTGTTATTTCATATTAACAAATATATATATATATATATATATATATATATATATATATATATATATATATATATATATATATATATATATATATTAAAATAAGTTCAAAGCATCTGGAGCGGGGCGTATACCCGCGGGTATCGAATTTTATAATCCGAACCCGTTTTGTGTTCAATGAGTAACAGGTTTTACAAATATCAGTTTTTTGGTTTCGATTTATGCGGAACAAGTCAGTTCTTTAGTTTTTTTTAAACACCCCTTGGTGGTTGGTTTAATATTTATATTTCAAAACTTTTTATTTCTAACTAGATTTTAATGCAACCTCGTAAACTTTTAATCGGCTACCTATTTATATCCGGTCACCAGTACCTTTTTTTTACGTTCAATTAAAGTTTTCTTTAATTCCCCAGCCAATAAAATTAAATGCACGATATGTTTATTTGAAAATTTAGATATTTATGTTTTCTTGATTGTTTGCCCTACAAAATATTTGTACTTAATTATTTCACTATTAAAAAAAGGAAATAGTGGATTTAAAATTTCACCGGTTAACCTACCAGAGGATAAAGTAATAAGACATTTTGTTTGAACGGCCATAGTTTTAGTTAATTTCTAGTAAGAGATATATTTTGAATGACCGTAGTTTTATTTAAGTTATAGGAGAAAAAATATATAGCGAATACAGAGAAGTTTATTAATTTAAGAATTGTTCTTAATATAAAATCTTTTATAGTAATCATTATTAATGTTTATTAACATGAGTATTTTGATTATATATATATTTTTTCAATTCAAAGGTACGTGAATTCCATCCGGATAAATAAGTCATTATGTAATGAGACTTAATTTTCCCAATTTATCCCTATTAATTAATGACACATTGATTTACACTCCTCCATTATTAGTAATTGATTTATTTTAATTAAGACTTAATATTGATTTTCGTGATTCTGGTAATAAAAAATGGTTTTTAAATAAACCCTAATATATACATATCGGTTATTTTTCCTTATACGTGTGTGTATAAATAAACTATCACGAAAAACACATTAGAAGATGCGTCATGTCTCGATGGTTGGAAGGTTATTAAGTTAAGCTTGTGACTTGGTTTTTGTTGTTGAATTAGAGTAGCTTAATTAGCTTTCTTTGTTTGAAACCTTCTGGTCGTTGAAGAATTTTTTAATAATCAATTTCCTTTTGAGTTTAATTCTAATATATCTTTCGTACGTTTGGTTTTAAAATCTTATCCTGAATAAGGAGTAAATAATTGATCGGCATGTATAACATGCCTATTTTAAATTATGAGATCTGACCTACTAATTAACGTACTAAACTTATATTATAATATGAAAGCATTTTATACTTCATGTAATCAACAAATTAATAACAAATAGTATAGTCTAATATATTAAGGTATTTTACCCATTTCCAGTCTAACAATCAAAGAATGTGAAAGCTTGACTGTATTACTTAATTAGCATCCTAGAAGTCACAAAATTGGAAGGAATAAATTAATTATAAAGAAATTAATTACTTATTCCTGTTTATTTTTTTATTTAATAAGTTGTGGAAAAACTTGAATTGCATATCTTTGACGAATTGAAATACACGGATACACACATAATTAACTGAGTATGCCATGCTCTACGTACGTAGATTATACACATCCATATATCTTTGAGGAAATTACTTGTGATAGCTTCTTAAGTTCTTATATATATGTCGTTTATGTTAATGTTTCTTGTAACTGTTCACACGGGGAAAAGTGATCTATCATTAGAGTAAGCGGAGTGGCCTGCGATTTGGTGCCGTGGTGACTGACTATGTCGTTCTGAATATATATTTTTTCATACCCCATTGCTCCGTCCTCAATTTCAGGTGTGGAGTTCTTTTCTTTCTCCTATCTGCATGGTGAATTTTTTTTTTTTTTTATTGGCTGCGGGTATTATGTTTATTTTTGAAACGCAGTTGCGGGTATTATGTGTATCTTAAATTTAAAGTATTAGGACAAAAAACCTGACGTGACAGTGTTGTGGAGAGTAACCAATTCTTCCGCTCTTATTTGAGGATTACTACCCACAGAATGTATACGTACGTATTTATGATTAATCAAGATCAATGAATTTTTTTTCTTTTTTACTAAATTTATTTTTCTATTTAAGGTCGGGAGTCAACACCAGAATCGCCTTCTAGCTGTCAACGTAACAGATATGATCAATGTCTTTCTTTTTTAATTAATTACCAATATGTTATTTAATTAATTAACTAGCTAATCAAGGTCAAGAGTCAACCCGCCACCAGTCTATCACTTTAAATTTTGCCAAGAAAACGACATATTTAACTAATTAATTAAGAGATCGAGGATTATTATAATTCAATATTAGTCAATGTTACGAACAGGAGGAGATCATAATTAAACACCGGTAATTGTAATTTAAGATTATTTTTATTATTATATAGTGACAACAGTAACCGAAAATCCTCAGACCAACTAATTGCCGCCACCCTACTAGCGTATTTGGCTTTGGCAAAACAAATAAAAACCCATTGTACGTACATAATGAACAAGATTAAAACGCGTGACAAATTCGACCGTTGCATATTCTGATCGGCCCATCGCAACTAGAATGAATTAATTAATTGGAAAAAGGATCCTATTTTCTTTTTTAGCAACAAAACAATTCATCCTGTCTTAGTGTCTAGTGGCGGACTTGTGTATGGATGAGACTTGCATACCCTTTAAAAAAATACTAGTGTTAAATTATAAAAAAAAAATTAAAATAAAATTAGTAACAATGCTTACCCTTTATAATTAGGTGACTACCCTCATTTTAAGAAAAAAACAAATTACAAATAAAAAATACCCAAATCTCAAACTTCAGCCCATACAATAACAGATTATATCTAAAAGTTAGCAAGCCCATTTAATATTCATGGATTAATTAAGATAAGATTACAACTTACAAAATTCAAACCCATTTTACATTTTACCTAATGTCGTAAATCGTGAATCATACATCATAAGCTCCAGGATTTGCGTGGGTTTTTGAACAGGGCATACGCCATACGGTGGAGGGTTTGAGCAATCGGCGATCTGTATTGGTGTTTCCCGTCTTTCATCTACATCTTTCATCCAGGTAACCCTAAAACTTCAACTTCTTACTTCCTCAATCTTGCTTTGTTTGATTTAAGAAAGAAAAAAAATAAAACAAAAGAATGGGACTTGAGAGATTGAGAGTGACGAATTCTCTGTTATTGAGAGAGATTAGAGAAGAAGACATGAAGTACACACACTTTATTGTGTATTGCATAAAGTATGACTTTAAAGAGAAAGTTGTTGTGAATTATAATATTATATGATTTGTTTGTTTTGTGTAGTACTGTGAAATGTGAATTACTGTGAAAGTTATTGTGAAGTATGGATTTATTTGATTTGTCTTATACTAGTATTTGTTTGTTTGATTTGTTTTGTATTTTTTTTTCTTTTAGTTTAAAGACAATTTTCTTGAACTTTTAGAATGGCTAGCCAATCATAATGAAGATATTGATAGAGTTGCATTGACAAAGGCTCCTAAAAACCATCGATTGACTGCTCCTTCCATTCAAAGAGATCTTATCCGATCTTGTGCAAAAGAAACAACTCAAGCCATTATAAGAGAACTTGGTGAAGATTATTTTGCAATATTAGTAGACGAATCTTCAGGTATATCTCAAAAAGAACAAATGTCTTTGTGCTTGAGATACGTTGATAAAAAAGGAGAAGTAGTGGAGAGATTTGTTGGTGTTGTACATGTTGCAGATACCACCTCTTTAACTTTAAGAGACGCGATTCATTCTTTGTTAGCCAAGTACTCATTGAGTCCATCTAGGATTCGTGGTCACGGTTATGATGGAGCTAGCAACATGAAGCTTTTATCTCATTTGATAAACAAAAGTTGCTAAAGCTCGCGGAATTTTATCCTTAAGAATTTTCGAGTGTTGAATTGCTTGCTCTTGATCATCAACTTGGCACTTACATTCATGAAATGAGGAAGGATGAAAGATTTTTGGGATTGAAGACCATTGGAGAACTCTCTACAAAGCTTGTGGAATCAAACAAACATAAATCGTTTGATCTTGTCTATCTACTTATCAAGTTGGTGTTGATCCTTCCGGTTGCAACAGCTAGTGTTGAAAGATCTTTCTCGGCAATGACTTTTGTGAAGAATAAGCTACGAAATAGCTTAAGCGATCAAATGTTAAATGATAGTTTAGTTACTTTTATAGAAAAGGACGTGTTTTCCAAAGTTAGTGATGATGTTATTGTAAATCACTTCCAAAAATTGCAAGATCGTTGAAGGGAGTTGTAATTTTGTAATTATGGAAATTAAGTATGCTTTTGGTAATTTTCTTTATCTGTAGTTATAGAGTATGTGACTTAGTTGATGATCAAACTAAAACCCGACCCGATAATCCAAATAAAAAACAAAAATTATTGATTTAACTTGTCCAAGAAATTTTTTTAGTGCATACTCTTAAACAAATTTCTAAATCCGCCACTGCTCATACTATACTCGAAGTTATTTCATCGTTTTGATTATATTAATTAAAGATTATAGATTAAAGCTTCTTGTCTATAACTCAACTATAGGTTTTTAATTAGCCCTAAGCCATGTTAACATTTTTAAGTCCTTACACTAATGGCCCACTGTGCGCACCAAATGACCCAGACATATATACAGCCCTTTCCTTTTTTTTTTTCTTTCTAGTTTTCTTTAAAGAAAATTCAAAAAGGGATGATGGTGCGTCAACCTAAACACGGCCTAATTTTTTGGTGTTTAGTTTGAGGGTATGTTTGACGACAGGTTTATAGGGGATTATATGGGGTTTGAGATTCTAGTTTTTATAATCCCTATCCCTCTAGTCTCGTTTGGTAGAGGGATTATTAAAACCGTACATAAGCCCCTATTAGCCCTCAAAATAAAAGTCTTTTTAAGTAGCTTATGGTTTGGGTTTTGGATTATCAATTAATAAGTCTCAGCCCCAGCCCCAGCCCAGCCCAGCCCAGCCAGTTTTACCAAACATACCCTGAGTCGACCTTATACATTGTATCTCTTTTTATCTCATATAAGAAATTAAAAAAAATCCATCTTTCTTAGGTTTCTTTGTGGGTTAATGTTCATACTCTTGCTATTTTCTAGTGTTAAAATAAACTATAACCGAAGGTTTATAGTTTTATAAATATATATTGTTTAATGATATTAATTTGTGGCGACTAGGTCGATCTTGTTACCACTATAAATTCTTTGTTTTCCATGCATCTTCTTTTTTTAATTTTATAAAAGTGTGTAGAATTTATTAACGTGTTTACAGCAATAAACTATCGAGTACACATTAATAGTTACATTTTTAAACTCGAGTATCATAATAATTTTCGCACTTATAACCGTAGAATAAGATATCCGCACTTATAAATGCGTAAGTAATTTTTTTTGTAAACACCTATAAATAAGTAATTTTTATTTTGAACAGCTAAAAATATGTAAGTTATTATAAATATTAACATTTAATAGTATCCAATTCTTAAATTTGTATGCAAATACATAAAAAAAATATGAATATTTTTTTCTGCAATTGTAAATGGGAGCATTACTATAATATATATCCTATAATTTTTTGGCCTTAAAATTCTAGTCATATTGTATGTGAATTAATTAGGGCAAGTAACTTCACAAAATTTTACACTTTCGGAAAACCATATTTTTGGATTCGCTGCTTTCAGACTATGCATACATATATTCCTTTAAATGCTTCTTTTAAACGATCAACATATTATACCTCGATGTACTTTTTGTTTTGCATTTTTTCGAGCTTCTTTACTTTTTATAAAACAAATTCACACACCCTAAATCTACATAATGATACTTAAAACCTCAATCTCAAAAACACATTACACATCTTGGTACCGCTTGAACAAATTAAGACACATGTACATGCATGTGTTGCATGTATCACGAAAAAACTTTTTTACTTAGATAATGGTCCTAGCTTAAACCCAGGCTACACATCACAACTCGTAAGCTCGCAAGTTTTAAATCCTATTATGAATATGCATCTATCTAAATATTTTCAAAAGTACAATATATAATCCAAAGCCTTCCCCGTCTTTGTCTCACCGAAGCCTTCGCCATCTCTGTTGTTCACGAACGCTTCGAAGCAGAATCCGCCTTCCTCCTGCGACTGCTCCCCGTGCGAATGAGTTGCCGCCGTGAAGCATCCAAGCAACTATAATCCTCCACCGCACTTGTGAGTCCGCCACAACCCCTCTCTCCTTCACAGATTCGTAAACAGTGCATCGTCTTTGGTTGGCGATGCCACTGCATTTGCATCTCCGACCAACGGTCTAGATCTGCCGCTGTTTCCGTTGTTGTCGCCGGCCAATTCGAAGATAATCACATGTGTGAATTCAACCCCGTTCGAATCAGAGCATGAAATCTGTACTTTATCCATTTTTGTTATCAACAAGGTTTTGGTGCCCGCGCGTTGCGGCGGGTAGCAAAACATTTTTTTATAAACTGAATATGTATAATATAGAATAACACGTGGTTTCCTATTCTAGATTCACCAATGAATATAAAGACTTAGAGTTTACATATATGTTTACAATAACTTAAAATTCTTATAACACAGTTACATCATGAATTTCATTTTAATCATAAAACTTTCTTATATTTAATATTTATATTACAAACTCATTAAAAAGTTCCCTTTTACTACAAACCCTCTCAAGAAAGTTTCCTTTTATGTCAAAGTTACATTATTACCCTAGTTAATTTCATTTTATACAAAAGTTGACAAAATCTTTATTTAGTTATTGTAAAATATTTTCTGATGTTAACTTTAACTATATTAGACTTTGAGGTAGACTTTGTTTCCGTCCTCATATAAACAATCATCATTCACGCAAAAAGTGTGGGTTACCCAGCAACTCGCAAGATTCAACATGAATGATAAATTAACAAATTTTAGAAGTATGAATTGTCTACCATTGATAACATTTATGGCAAGTTCGAGAAGTATACATGAAGATTATATTGATAGTAACATAATTGAGACACATTTGTTAATAAAATATCATGTCAAATTATAGGAATATGTAAAATAAATTTGAACAAAAACACATCTAATATTTATTTAGCAACCAAGAACCCTGGCTAAATTATCCGCGAGATTGATTTGATTTTGTTGTTTGTATATATAAGGTGGAAGATTTTTTCATCTATCTCTGCATCATTACATAAACAAACTTTAAAATACACATCTATTGAAAAATCAAACTTAAAAACCTCAAGAAAATATGCAAAAGTGAGCCTCATCCACTATCAATCGTCACACAAATCAATCATGTGTCATACAACCCTAGAAGGTTTAACTATATTAGATTTTGAGGTAGACTTTGTTAGTTAGTTTTTCAAATATTAAGTTTAATAAATTAGACTTTGAGATAGAATTTTTTTGTAAAATTTTAAATATTAAGTTTAATAAATTAGACTTTGAGATAAAACTTTTTTGTAAAAAAAATAAGCCTTATGAGAAAACTACATTTACCATAGATGAAAAGTCCTTAATTTTGATAAATAATATCCTAAAAGTAAAAAAAAAAAAAATTAAGTTTAATAAATTAGACTTTGAGATAAAACTTTTTTGTAAAAAAAATAATCCTTATGAGAAAACTACATTTGTCATAGATGAAAAGTCCTTAATTTTGATAAATAATATCCTAAAAGTAAAAAAAAAAAACATTTACACTGTAGGTGAACAGTACCTTATGAATAGGAAACTAACATTTGGTAAATGTTATGTAGTTTAATTTTTTTGAAAGTTTTTGTATTAATTTATTTACTTGTTTGAATCTGATACTTTTCATCAAATGTTTGATAATGTATTTTATTGGTTTATTTTAACCTGGTGTGAATTCAACCATCACTCTATTGATGAACATTTTGTGCTTCATTCTTTGAGCACCGAATCCATCTTCTGTACTTCAATCTCTGTGCATTGGCATCTTCTGTGCTTCAATTTTGTATGCATCTTTGTTAAAATCGTTGATCAATTGTTGATTTTTGTAGATTTGGGCATCAAATTGTTTTTCAGTTGGTTATATTTATAATGTATCATATTTGGTTTGAAATTGTAAATCACTTTTATTATGATTTTGAATTTTTGAGATCTGGAATATGATATAAAATTCAGAACATGGATATTTTATATTTACAATAAAAATAAAAAATCCCATGTTTTTAGAGCCATGATCTGACAAATCATGTGGCTGAAAATTATCCTTAATTTTTGTATTTTAAAACTCTTTTTACATTATCCTCTCTCTCTCTCTCTCTCTCTCTCTCTCTCTATATATATATATATATATATATATATATATATATATATATATATATATATATATATATATATATATATATACGTACTTTAAACATCTGAAACACTAAAATGAGTTTGAATTGAAGTCAAATGAGCAAATAGCAAATACAACATGGTCACAAACACACACATACAAGTACAAATGAAGCTATAATTTGACGGGGCGCCCTCGTCATCCTACTGCTCCTTGCCCTCTAGAAAAGTAAATATTATTAAATATTTAAAAAAAGATGCAAAGAGAATCGACTCTTGAGAGATTAGTGACTGACATTTTGGTCACTAACACTTTTGCTGCTAGCTAAAGGTTCTAATTAAGCATTAAAACAAGAACCTGATTGAAATACTCCATCAGTAAGCTTTACACTTTTATTGATGGAATATTAGTCACCAAAAACGTTTAACTTTTAGTGAGAGAGTTGTTGGATTTAATCTTGATATGATACTTTAGTATTTTAGAAATTGGTTTGTTTAGTTAAATAAATATGGGAACGTGCATGGTAGTTCTTGGCTTGTTGCTAGGAGGTCAAACGTTTGACCGGTTATTTAGGTGAGTGCAGAGAAGAGTTCATCAAATTATTTGCTTTTTAGGAAGGGTTAGTTTATTTATGCATGTACACGTATCATCCATTATAAGGCTATAAAAATAGCCTTTTCCTTATGAATGAAATATAGTGAGCAGTGCAGCAAAAGTAAGAAAGTTTCTGTTTGAGTGTGTAAATATTAAAGTTTTGAACCAACATTTGGTATCAGAGCAGTGAAGATCCTCGTGGCGGTTTTGAGAGTCGAAGAAGAGGGTAGCAGCCCTAGATGGCTGTTGGGGCTATGAGTTTTGATAGAAGAAGCCACCATGTCCGGTATGAAGTAAGGAAGAGAGATAGCTGATTGCAACCATATGCAATCAAGTCAAGAGGAAGAAGCAAGTAGCAAACATAATCACTTATATTGATCAGTAGAAAGAAGCAGGAAAGCAAACTGTTTTTTTATTGATCTGCAGCAGCGAACCATGTGTTTTTACAGGGTTGTGATCGTTACGATCATAGGTTGAAGGTCTTGAAAACAGGTTGTTCGTACGTAGCAAAGAGAGGGAAGATTGTAAGAACGAAAGAGAGCAAAAAAAATAAAAATAAAAAGGAAGCAGCAGCAAGGTTGAAGGATGGAAGTAGCAAGTTTGATCATGTCCTGGTCATCATCAGAAGCAAGTTCTCGAAGGCAGAAAGCAAGAAAAACAAGTAGCAAGGTTTGTTTCATGAAAACAAACAGTAAGTGTCTGTAGCAAGTAGCAGACAAGAAGAGTAGCAAGAAACTATAGCAAATAGCAAGAGTACAAGCAAGAAAGCAGGTAGCAAGAAGATTCGATGTTAGAAAGAAAGAGAATCGAATCAAGCAAGCAAGTAGCAAGTTGAATAGATCAAGATCATCAAGATTAAGGGGTGAATGTTGGAGTTAATCTTGATATGATACTTTAGTATTTTAGAAATTGGTTTGTTTAGTTAAATAAATATGAGAACGTGCATGGTAGCTCCTGGCTTGTTGCTAGGAGGTCAAACGTTTGACCGGTTATTTAGGTGAGTGCAGAGAAGAGTTCATCCCATTATCTGCTTTTTAGGAAGGGTTAGTTTATTTATGCATGTACACGTATCATTAATTGTAAGGCTATAAATATAGTCTTTTCCTTATGAATGAAATATAGTGAGCAGTGTAGCAAAAGTAAGAAAGTTTCTGTCTTCATATTCCTTTATATTAATAATAGTGAGTTTGAGTGTGTAAATATTAAAGCTTTGAACCAACAAGAGTTACCATAACTATTTCAGTTATAACTGCCTTACTGGTGACGCCTTTTATATCGTAAGAGATAGCCAAAACACCGTTACTGACAGATAGTACTGACACTTTTTTCTGCCATTAGTATGACACACACATTCTTTAACTAATGAAACTATTTATTAAGGAAGTACAGAAGTACGTGCATCTATCTTAGTGTCTACCAAAGTACCAAACCTTTTTTTTTTAACATACGCAGTTGATAAAAATATGGTCTTGAGTGATTATGTTTATCAGAGGGCAACATAGTGAATAAAGATCAATGCCTTTTGATGCCAAGTTTAGTCTTTACGCAAGTCTCCAAATAAAAGTCATTAGCTTTAACGGGAAGGGCTTTGTTTCTTTTGAGAAGACATTATTTGGTAAATCGTAGTGCTAGGAAGTTTGTGACGTTAATGGATTCCCGGTAATTGCGCAAGAAGCCCATGCTGGCTGAAATGGAAGGTCCATCGATCTATCAGTCTGTCACTATAGTTAGAAAGAAGTAGAGGGCTAATAATAGCCTCTAAATGGGCTGCTCGAAATTGGCATGATCCAATTTACACGTGATGACTAATCATCAGTTTGAATCTTTGACTCTATCACATACCCGACGTACAATCCTTTTGTGCTTCCTGAAAACAAATTCTTCACAGAAACAAATTCACAAATATCTTGTTGGCGAGCTAATTCGTACAACATATCATGAGACATCACAAAATATCAATGAAGATCTGATCATAAAGTATCATCATTAAATAAACGTGTAACCCACTAGCATTGAATAGTTCACTTAAAATCACAAAGTGTGAAACATCTTGTTGCCAATGAATTAATTTGCACAAATGTTTGGTGCTATGCTTACCACGAAAAGTGTTTAGTCGTATTTAAACCTTTTTAATCCCTGGTCTCGCGATGTTAATATAAATGTAACATCAATTAATCTAATTGGACAATGTCACAATATTTTTTAAAAATAAAAGCAATTACAGTCATTCATTTAATTAAAACTAAAATCAATTTAGACTTAATTTAAAGCTTGATAGATTCGATCTTCTTATCTTTTAAAATTTAAAATATCAAAACTTGTCTGTTTATCAAATTAGTTGAGTCATTAATTAAAACAACGATAATTAATTAATCCAAAATATATTACGAAAATCAAATAACGTTTTATTTTTTTCAATATTAGGATATGATTATATATATTATTCAATTACTCAAAAAACTAAAACTTAATTATGACACCCGTTAAATATTATAATCATGCTATAAAAAATCACCTTAATCTATATCTTATATAACTTAGAATGTCTTGAATCTTATGTGGGAAGTCTGATTAAGCTTGAAATTGTGAATTGAAGGGAATTAGGAGGGGTAGTATATTGATGTGGTATAAAATTAGAAATTTGGGCTTTTTAAGAGTTTGATAATGGGCTGGCGTGATGGCTTAGCCCATCCATTGAGGAGTGATTAATCGGTCTGGTATCTCATCTTCCACAAATGGCTGGAAGAAACGGCTGCTTCACATTTAATTCGCAGTCAGTCTGCCTTTCTTTGGAACGTTTTCTTAATATTTATCCTTCTACTTATAAGATAAATAATAATGTCAAAATCAATAAAAGATGTTAAGAGAATTAGTGAATAAACAATTAGCTATCATATATCTTTGACGAAGAATACACACATACTTATGGCCTACGAATATATTATGTATCTTGCTTGATTCTTAATTATGTCGTTTATACATGATGATAAATAATGTTTGTTGTAGCGTGGTTCACATATACCGGGAAGAATACACGTATAAAACAATTAGTTTCTTGATACTAATAAATAGTAAATTAATTTTCTAATCAAGGTGAGGAGTCAACGCAATAATATATTCACGTACCTTCTAGCTTTTGATTTTTGAAGAAAACGACATAACTAATTAGGGGATATATGATTTTCATGATTCATTAGTCAATGTGTGGAAAGAGAACATACATTAATTCTAACTTGAAAATTAGTTTTTTATCGACATATATGAGACCACTATCTCCACCTCTTCAATTTGGCTTCGAATTACTTGATTGTGGGTCTTCGACACCCCTCCTAATTAATTTCAACAAATCAAATAGAGGTTCAGATTACGTACTGTAGCTATAATTATTATCACCTCTACCATCATTAATTAATTTCACATAATTTATTCAACATATATATATATATATATATATATATATATATATATATATATATATATATATATGACTCAATTATTCAATATTACAAGTGTATTGAAAATATGTTCCGCATAATTTCCAGTTACGTTAAAGCGTGCACGTGTTCAACTGTATATAAGTTAATAACGCTGTTATTATAATTTTTTTTTCTTTCTTTTCCTTTTAATTCCTTTTTTGTAAGAAAATTAAGAAGTCAAATCATTCCATTGTGGGTAAGGAAATATTTATTGATGTTTGCGGTCAGTAAAGGAGGCTACAGATCGATCTTGAACCTGGCGAAGTAGTGACAGATGTGCACACGTACACCATGCGGCCTGCGGGACTATTGTCTTCAATTTGACCAAAAAAAATATGTATCTTACAATAACGAAAACGCTGTTCGAGAGTTATTTAAGGAACTACGTACTTTTCTATAAAATTAAGGAACATAATTTTTAGCTTTGATAATACTGCAAGATGACGGTAATATTGCCGAAGTTAACACAAACTCTTCGATGTTACGTAGAGACAAGTACATACCTTCAATTTGATATTGTAGGTTGAGAGTTAGATCATATCTAATGATGACGATGAATAGTTTATTTTTTTTTATATTTTGTATTTATTTTTCTAAGGGTGGGTTATATATATGCAAACGATCAACTTTTCTCACTTTTATAGTATATGTTCCTATTTTATGATTAATGCATTAAAATTGTCGAATAACATTTAGGTTCAAATACGGTTTAATCATCAAAGTTGTAGTTGATTTTCGGTTTAACCATCAAAGTTTTTTTTTTAACATTTTAACCACAAAGTTTTCTTTACCTTCTATTTTAACCACTTTACCTATTATACTCGGTCAAAAGTAACCAAACTGTTGGGGTTCGTAGTTGAGCGCAACGGAAGCAAACAAGTACAAAATTGAATTTTAAAAACATGAACAAGAACCACATGATGAACCCCAAATGAAGTACCAATCTCTACAATTAAGATTTGCAACTAAAACAGAAAAGAGAGAAGAGTTATACCCTTGATGTCTCTGGATTTGTTGTGTGCTAAGCTCCAAGCCTTTGTAACCTCCTTCTTGAGCTATCGAAGTCCACCCCGAGAAACTTGGTGACCTTGGTGTACTAGCACCCCTTCAACCAAATCAACACTTAATTTTGGCTTCTGGAACAACAACAAAAACCACCAGGAACTCTCACAAGGAACTCTCTCTCTTTTGCTTAGACAACTCACAAATGTTTCTAAGTGTTTTAAACTCAAGTTAGGCAAGAGTATTAACAAGAGAGAGTTACATGTCTTTTATAGAGCTCTACATGACCCCAGGACTCCCCAAGGTCGGCCAAGGAAGAATGATGAGAAAGTCATGCATTGGTGGATTGTGGAGGTGAAAAGAATAAAGTTGTAATCTGTCAGAGGGGTTAGCACCGCTAGCCGCCCAGGGATAGTGCCGCTAACCGCCAAAAATTAGCGCCGCTAACGCGGCTAAGTTAGCGACGGTAGAGATAGCGCCGCTAACTCTGGTCAGATTACCAACTATCATGATTTTTTCTTTCTCACCCTCATCTTTTAGGTTGTTGTCAAGATCAACCCTCAGCGTGTGACCCGATAGGCCCATACGTCATCGGCAGTGATTATCTGGCGTATGTGCGTCAGTGGGCATATTCCAACACAAACACCCCTTACCTTTAGATATTCAGGTTTAATTATCCTAATCCTTGTCCAAACACCCCCTTAATAGCCCTCTCCCCTCAAACCCTAATCCCCACTCCCCCCTTCAACCTCACTCTGCAACCCAGCAAACACCCCACCATCACCGTCGATCCTACCCACGACCATCGCCACCGCCATTCCATGTCACCGCCTCCGCTGCAAACCCCTCACCGCCGTCGATCCTACCCACGACCACCGCCCAATCCTTGTCATTAAATCTTTGTCTCCGAACTCTCTCTCTCTCAAGCCCTCTCCCCGTCGATCCTACCCACGACCACCGCCACGCGACGTCACCGCCTCCGCCGCAAACCCCTCACCGCCGTCGATCCTACCATCGATCCTACCCACGTCCACCGCCCAATCCTTGTCATTAACTCTCTGTCTCCGAACTCTCTCTCTCTTTCTCTCGAAGATGAAGATCGAACCGCCACCGCTGCAATCGCCTACAACTTCGTGTGTTCCAGGTTTGTGTGTTCTGCCCTAGCCATCGCTACTCACCACTACCGCCACTGTTGCCTCTATAACCACCACCTCCGGCCACCATAAATCGATAACATTTTTTATGTGAAGAACATTTTTCAGGTGAGGGTTTCTTTATGAACATGATTCCAGATCTAGGGTTTATTCATGTTTGATTTTTCTTTTGTTTTTCCAGATCTTTTCAAATAGATAACAAGATTTGTAAAGTAGGTTATCTGATGTGTGAATGAATTTCTTATGTTTATGTTTTACAAGATCTGTTTCTTCAAGTGGGTTTCTGATTTATGTTTATATTTTACA
Source organism: Pulicaria dysenterica (assembly GCA_947179395.2). NCBI lineage: Eukaryota > Viridiplantae > Streptophyta > Magnoliopsida > Asterales > Asteraceae > Pulicaria > Pulicaria dysenterica. Next base: position 98,706,802 of record OX359288.1, read on the forward strand.
AGATCTGATGATGTCTTCATGATGAAGAACTTTAAGAACACCCGCTGATTTTAGGATTTTTTTTTTCATTTGATGTTGTTTTCATCTCATTAGATCTTTGTTCTAGATTACCCATCTTTCATCTTCATCTATTCTTGATTTGTACAAGTTAGGGGTGAGCATGGTACCGTACCGGTACCGACCGGTACCGGTTTTACCGAATACCGAATTTGATTTAATGATGGTACCGAATACCGTACCGAGTATTCATATACGGTACCGGTACCGGTACCGAGTACCTATTTTACATAGTTTTTTCGGTACTAGTCCCGAATGCCGAGAATACCGAGTCCCGAATACCGATTTAGCAATATTTCAAGTACCGAATACCGGACCGAAAACTCTAATTCGGTACCGGTACCCGTACCGGTTCCAGTACGGTTCGGTATTTCCGGTACCCATGCTCACCCCTAGTACAAGTATGTATTACTTATCTCTTATTTTTCATATGTTCATGAAATTAGCATGTAAATCGAGATGATGATATGAGATTTTGATTTTGTTTATCTTTGAATGTGGGAAGAACATAAGAACATGATTATCTTTTTGGTTTGGTTCACCTTTGAATCTGGAAGAACAACATGAATAAAAAATAAAAAAAATAAAAAAAAATTATGTATATTACCTGATAAACGAGTTGCAGGTAACAAAAATGGTAAAACCATAAAACAAACAAAACTTACGGGTTAAAACATAAATTAAACTAAACTTAGGTGTTATACCATTAAAAAAAACTTTGATGATTAAACCGTAAAATAACTAAAACTTTGATGATTAAACCGTATTTCACCCTAACATTTAATATAACGTGAATTGCAATAACACATATTTAACATATCATCTTTAGTTTTTTTATTATTTTATCGTCTTTTTATTGTCTTGTTATTATTTTCTTTTTAAATTATAATTAAAAATAAACAACATATAAATATTTATTCATATAATACTAATAAACATTTAATTCACCACCACCGCAACCTTTGTCACTACCATCTACCACACCACCCACCACACTGCACCATATACAACCACCCGTGATCACCACTCAACCACCCACCACCCACCATTGTTCTCTATCTCTGACAAGCACCACCAATGATAGACCTCGTGAACCAAAATCATAAGCAACACGTAGAAACAAACTTCTAGACCAACATGCACAAATCGAAACTAAAACCTAATCAAACTCAATCTCTTTCTCTTTCTCTCTAGAGTCATGCAAGTGTAATCCCTTTCCCTACAAATCATCGGTTTCATCCTTGTGAAAGTGTTTAAAATCGAGAGCAATGGTATCAAGATCAAAAGCAAATCAAACACCACCACAAATAGTACTAAATCTTTTTAATAACATTAAACCCTAAAAAGATGACAACAGTAGAACCCATATGGTTCCAACTGCTTTAGTGTTATAGAATATGGTAGCGATGATCTTGATTCATCCGATTATGATGGTAGAGGAGGTAAAAATGTTGGATGTTAGTGTTGGCTTCGACATCGGAGATGGATATGGGGAATCTAAAGTGTGAGGTAGTGATGATCGATGATGTGAGATTCAACAGTACTCATGAGATATTCAAACACATCGCCTCAGAAGACGATGATGGCAAAGCTATGCCAGAGGCTTGGTGGTTCATTATACCAAAGAATCAAATTATGAAAGAAAAAGACATAGCCTTAAAACGCAAAGAAGTGAGATTAAGAAATGATTAACACTTGTTAGGATCAAGACGGTTACCTTTAGAACAAAAGGAATTTTGGTGGTTAAGGATCTACCTCTTTTTTATATATATTGAGTAGCTTAGCTTACCCATAGTCGAATTATTTCAGAAATCTTGTCTCATACCAACATTCTACCTTTCAACATCTACCATAAATGACTTAAACTCATGAGATTTCAAATCGTCACAACCTAAGAGCGGATTTAGGAATATGGCGGCCAATGACTCATCCAACTTTCCCCCAACATTATTTTGACAGATGTGTGACTTGAACCCATGAAATAGCTTTTGTACCAATTGTTATGAACAAGACGCTTACCACTAGGCTAAAAAGAATTATTAGTGGTCAAGGCGATATCTTTTCTTATATATTGACTAGACTAGCTTGCCCATAGGTTAAATTATTTCGCATATGTTGTCTCATACCAACAAATTGGAATTATTATTGCAACTGCTCTAGTGGTGGAAGACATGATTATATTTCTTGTTCAAACCATTGATCATTATTATTAGAATTAGGAACATAAGGTTAAATACAATCTTTATTGATTATGATTTAAAAAGAATTTAATGTGATTATAAAATATACTAAAATGATATAATTAAGAATTTTGTTAAATATGATATTTTATAATGTTATAAAGGGTAAATATAATATTTGTAAATTAGAGTGGATAATATAACATTTTGAGGTTTAAGAATGATATATCTGAATTTTTTAGTTAATTTTATTCAAATTAATTGGAATAAGAAAAATCTAAATTTTGATCGAATGAATATTCAAGATTGAAAAATTAATTTATTTTATTATATAAAGAATCGAGATCGTTTAATAAATTTGATGCATGTTAGTCTTTTATTCATGTTAGAAGTTGATATTGTTTTATTATGCTATTTTAACATAAAATTTAATTAAATGGTTAAGTCATTTTAAGAAACTAATATTTAATTAGGTTATACAAAATAAATATATTATGAAATGCATGTTCAAGTAAAAAATTTGGTGGTGAATCTAGGATTGAATCTTATTGGGTTCAACTTATTTAACAAATTAAAGAAAATAATCCGGTTATAAAAATTAGGTTAACGCCAAATATAGTTGTTCTTAATTATTAGTCGTATCGTTATATACAAGAAATAATGTTTTATACACTACAAAACTAGTTTTATAAAAATATATAGATGTACATATCTTTCATGTTTATTTATTTCGTTTATTCTTAGCAAGACCTCTAAATTTTTTCAAATAATTAAACTTTGCATTACATACAAATTTATAACCTAATAAAAAACTTAATTAGTAATTTAGTATACTTCAAATTTTAGAAATGCTAATGTTTAGTTACCACAAAAGAGCACAAACATATAAAAGTTCTAAAAAAAATTTCGTACAAAATAAATAACTAATATTAATAATAAAATTCAATATAATCGATTATTGATTATTAAAAAATATAGCTCATTTTTTATCTTTAATTTTACTTTTTCTACAACTTTGCCACTCTGCCGACTCTACACTCTACAATAGTCAAAGCCTTTACCTCTATTTACCATTTTACCCTCTTCTCTTCTTAAAGAAAACTCAGCTCTATTTTATTTTCACTCTTTTCTAAGTTTAAATTCTGGCTACAATAACCTGAAGATAGAAAAACAATAGTGTCCAAGATTACAGCTACCAAGACTAAGGATTAGCGAAAGGCCGACTGCAACCTGTTTCTAGTTGTTGCGCAACCAGTTACTACAGCGACTAGCGGACAAGGCAAAACCTACTCAGGCGACGGCGATTAAAAAACAATGATGATGAATATTTATGGTGGTGAGTACGGATGATGCAACGATGCTTACAAATGAAGTCTGAAGATTGTAAGTAATATTAAAAAAAAAATGAAACTAATGTTTTTAGAGAAAAAGAAGTTATAATTAGTCCTAATTAAAACATTTATTGTTAAGGGAGAGAAGAAGATGTAATGTTTGAAGAATTGATGGTTGAGATTAATGTAAATAAAATTAAGGGTTGAGATTTAGTTTTGATTGAAAAATTAAGAACTCTTAATTTTTAAAGGAGAGAGAATGTTGTATGCTTAATATAATATATATATATATATATATATATATATATATATATATATATATATATATATATATATATATATATATATATATATAGGGGAGGGTTCATGCGAGAACCGTTGTTAGTGCGAGAACCGCGAGAACCAATCTTAGTCGTTCCTTGGATATGAGAATTATCATGGATGGAGAGCGTGGAGTGATAGGGTGTGGCAGGGTGCATATGAGGAATTCATGGGTGGGCAATGACATTGAAGGAGGGGGAATTGGACGGCTTAGATTGGTTCTCGCGGTTCTCGCGCTAACAACGGTTCTCGCATGAACTTTTGTCTATATATATATATATATATATATATATATATATATATATATATATATATATATATATATATATATATATATATATAACTTTGACTTCTAAAACTGTTAGAGAACCTGAGGAGCTGAGGTTCTACCACGTGGAAATGCTCTTTTAAATCAATTTCGGTCTTGTTCCTTTATTTATGTTATAAGAGTCGGTAATACAGCAGCTCATTACTTAGCTAACTTTGCCGCCACAGTTGAGACTGAACTAGTATGGGTAGAAATGAAATTGTAAGTTCAGTTAACTAATGGTTGAAATTTATTTATCAAAATAAGCAGGTAGAATAGTCTAATAGAGATGATTGAAATTAGTCTTTTATCTATAAAAAAAGATGATGATAATAATAATAAAAATAAATAAATAAAAATTTAATTAAGGTAACATGCTAAGCTACGATTGCATGTCATATTACATTAAACGTAAAATTTTGTAATTTTAATACATTAATATTTTCAAACAAATTATTTGTTACATAGAATTTAAAAAGGATCAAAATTTGTCGCATTTGCGTGTATATAACACTTTGTTTAGTGCAAAGTTCAATTTATTATTTGTTTTAATATTTTTAAGTTAGTTATGTAACTTGTTTTAAAATTTTGTTTTAATTTTTTAAGTTAGTTATGTAATTTGTTTAGTTATTTTAATGTTTACATTCTACTTTTCTTATTTTTTTCTGAATAGTCTAAATATAGTTATAGTTATTTAAATTCGGGTCCAGTTCGGTGTTGTACCATTTTTAGCCAAATATGTTTGATGTCCATGTATTAGGAGAGAGAAGTATAATACAAACCTGCAAAAATAGAAAGTAATTATTTGATGTTCTTAAACAACGTTAACATATATAGTATAAAACCTACATGTGCAAATATAGCTATGATGAAAGTGATATTCAACCGTATAATGGAGTAGAAATTGATGCCAACAAATCAAACGAAACTTCAAGGAATATGTAACCGACAAACGTATAACAACCATTCATATACATGGTGTACAATATTGCAAAAGTCACATGTCCAACAACGACATGGATAGATATTTGTTTCTTTAACTATTTTGGATTACATACATTTTTCAAATTTTTTAGTTTATCATTATGTAATTTTAGAATTTATTAGTTTCAAGCTATCGAAAAAAATTAAGTATTATTAATCTTATATATTTTTATATTTATTTTGTTAGGTATCGTTAGTTAGATATTTATTTGTATTAAATAATAAAAATGGATGAAAGATAGAGAGGACTTGAAGTTAAGACTTAAGAGGCCAAAATCCCTTGTACTTAAATTGTTTGTTGGAAAATCTTCAAATATATTGTCGTTTGTTAAAATTCAATAAGGTGGTGTTTGGTTCAAGTATTAGTTTTGGAGGGATTGGGATTTATACAAGGGAATTGCATTTGGGGGGAATTCATTTAGTGGGATTTAGAATCCCAAACCTTTGTTTGGTTCATATTTGTAGGTGGGATTTGCACCACCACTAAACTCATCAACACCACCACATCTCCTCTTGCCTCCCACCGTTGACACCACCACCGACGGCGACGATCATCAACACCACCACAATGGCGACGAAGGCGGCGAAGGAAATGATGGCGACGAAGGCAGCGGCGAAGGCAACGACGAACAACAGAGGGTTTCTTCGAAGGCAACAAAGGGTTTCTTCGACGGCGACTTTAGCTAGGGTTTCTTCGAAGAGAACTGTAGCTAGGGTTTCTGTGGAACGGCGAAGGCGACGAAGGCGGAGGCTATGGTTTTGGAGATGGAAGAGTTTGACGATGGAAGGGTTTTCGAAGGCGGCGGCTAGGGTTTTCGAAGATGGAAGGTTTGACGATGGGGTTTGACGGCAGAGGCGAAGATGGCGACAAAGGGTTCGACGGAAGAGATGATCAACGACGGTGATAGTTCGATGGAAGGATGACGGTGACGGGGGTGGTTCGCCGGAAATTTAGCCGGAGATCCGCCGGAGGAAATACCTTCAACATGGGATTTCAAAATACCATGGGGGGTGAAAGGATTTTGAAATGCTTCATCTGAGGGATTTTGTGAATTCCTGGGATTTGAAATCCTTTGTCATTTTTGCAAACCAAACATAACATTTGGAGGGATTTCAATTCCCATTCCCATGAAATCACCCCAAATACCACCAACCAAACACCCCCTAACTCTTTTCATGTGGCCCACGCGTAACACGTTTGATGGGCCCCAGCAGTGAAATAATATCAAGAGTTAATTGCACCAATGGTCCTTTAACTATCCAAAAGTTGCGACTTTAGTCCTTTTTTTAAAAAGTTGCAAGAATAGTTCTTTAATTGCCCAAAAGTTGCACCAATGATCCTTTTTGACGATTTCTGTTAACTAGTTCCGTTAAATGAAGGGTATTTAGGTCTTTTTACCAATTTTGTCCTTTTTAATTAGTTTAATATATTTTATCTATTTAAAATAAATCTGCACACCTACACACACAAACCCGTTCATCTCTCTCTCTTTCTGCACACACACACACCTGCACACACACACACACACACACACACACCTGCACACACACACCCCTTGAAACCACCGCCTACCACACACGACCTTCAAACCACCATCATATACAACCACCGCCTACTTGTTCACAACCACCGTATACAATCACCACTGCCCACCTCCACCTACGCCATCACCACCGCCACCAAGAAACACAGACACACACACTTTCTCTCTCTCTCTCTAAAGCCCTCGCCGGAAATCCACTGCCACCACCACCATCGCAAACCCCCGCCCACAACCATAGCAAAAACCCTAAACCCAAAAACCCTAGATCTGCCATCTCAAAACCCTCGCCCACAACCATCTTCTCTGAATAAACCCCCGCCCACAACCATCGCAAAAACCCTAAATCTGCCACCTCAAACATTGCCACCACCACCACTCAAAAACTCGAAAGCAGAAACCCCTAGATTTGCAAGTGGCGGTGACGGTGAATTGCACAAAGAACGTAAATTGCACAAACTCAAAATCAGAAACCCTAGATCTGTTACAGCGGTGGAGTTCGGTGGTGGTGGTGGTTTTTTGGGTTGATTTCGTCGGTGGTGGTGGGTTTCATGAAGATGAGAAAAACCCCAAATCTGTTAACATAAATATGAGAAAACCCTAGGCGGCGGTTGGTGGGTTCTAGACGGCGGTTGTTGGTGGATTTTCGATTTTGGTGTATACGGTGGTGGTAGGCGGTGGTGATGTAGTTTGTGGTGGTAGGCGGCGGTGGCTGTATTCGGTGTTGGTAGGAGGTGGTTTCATACGGTGGTGGCTGTATACGGTGGTGGCAGGCGGTTGTGGTTATATTCGGTGGTGGTAGGGGGTGGATTCAGGTGGTGTGTGGTAGACGGTGATTTTAGGTGGAGAGAGAGATAGAGAGTGTGTGTGTAGGTGTATGTGCGCAGGTGTGTGTGGAGGGAGAGAGAGAGAGAGATAAAGTGTTTTCTTATTTAATTAACTTTTGATATTATTATTATTATTATATATTATTTGGAAAATAAATTAAAAATAGGGACAAGGGATATAATGGTCAATTTACAAAAACTAACAGAATTAACAAACGGAAAACGTTAATAAGGACCATTGGTGCAACTTTTGGGTAGTTAAAGGACTATTCTTGCAACTTTTTGAAAAAAAGGACTAAAGTCGCGAATTTTGGATAGTTAAAGGACCATTGGTGCAATTAACTCTAATATCAAATCTCACTCGCCATTTTTAATCTACCCTTCAACACAGATAATTAGTGTAATACCCGAGCGGTGCTCGGGTACATTTTTTAAGTCATATGTTTATATTTTTAAAGATTAGTAATCAATGTTTTTCTTATATTAGTCGGTTATAAAATGGGTCAATATAAATTATATCTTATCTCTAAAATGTAAAATAAAAAAATAACTCTACACGAAAAATAAATAAAAACTGTTAAGAGTTTTTTAAAGTGTATTTTAATGCACAAATTCTCTTATGAAATGATGTTATTTGGAAGCATTAAAACAGCTAGTTACGTATTATGACTATCTGGATCTTATCTAACTCATGCCCAGGGCCGTCCCTGGGCCTGTGCCACAAGGGCAGCCGTCCAGGCCCCCCAATTTTAAGGGCCCATTCTGCATTACTAGTCTGTCATATATATATATATATATATATATATATATATATATATATATATATATATATATATATGTTAGTGAGCCCATGAAAAAATAAGCCCATTTTAACTTCTAAAGAGCCCAAACAAGCAGCGAGGGCTTAGGGACGGCGCGTCTGTACTAAACGAAAGGATGAACGGCACAGAGTAATGGAGTATCGAAGTTTTCATGGAGTAATTGAATCGACGCCCGGAGAAAGGGAATCGACATCTGGAGTAATGGAATCGACGAAGCCGTTCGACGCAGACACCACATTCAGTGTTGGCTTCTCGTCTCATCGAACCACGGAACCAACTAACTCAGTTCGACAGTTCCTCAATCGGTCAATCCTTATCGAGAAATCAGTTCAACAATTCCTAAATATTGTTTACCATCGACATCCTCACATCCAGTGTTCTCTCTCTTACTTTTGAACATCCGACTTCGAGAAATCAGAATTCAGAAATACAAAACTTTTGAACCCTAACGAATTGAGTTTTCTGCCAGGCTGCAAATTACTTCCTTAGTAAGTATATATATATATATATATATATATATATATATATATATATATATATATATATATATATATATATATATATATATGTTATCATTTAAATTGTTAATCTTTAATTCTTTATCTCATCATCTTTCTGAAGTCTTTATAATCTCAGTTTGATTCAGAATTGTCATTTGGCAATCGGTGAATTGAAGATCAGAATTGGCATGTGGCAAGTAAGACTCTAAGTCTTTAATTTCTTTAATCCTTGACTGCTTTCCTGTTAATTAGGTGTTTATGAATTTGGTGTAAGTTAGTGAATCTGCCATAGTAATCTACTGTTAATTAGGTGTTTATGAATCTACTTTGTGAATTGTGAGACTTTGAAAGTCAGAAAGTGTGTGAATATGCGCTTAGCGATTTGAGGATTTCATTTGAGTATTTAACAATTTGTTATCTGAATATCTGATTTGTTATCATGCCTCTTAAAAAGTATTTATTGGGTAGTCAAAAAAGAGAGAAAATGGAGGAAATTGAAAATTAAAAAAAATCCCTACGCGGTTTAATGGAAAATTTGTTAAAAAACCAAGTTCTTCTAGTTTGAATGAAAATGAGAATGAAGTTCATGTGAATGAAAAGGAACTTAATTTGAATGAATTTGGTATGAACTTGAATGATACTAATGATAGTGTAAATGTTACTAATGACCACGTGAATGATACTAGTGATAAGTTTGATGAGGCTAATACACATGAAAGTGATTCTAGTATTCATGAGAATAAAGCTTATTTAGATGATAATGTTACTAATTTATGTTGAAAAAAACTTTAGCTTAGGGGCCCCTTTTTTCGTTTCCGCCCAGAGCCCATAAAATGGTTAGACCGGCCCTGCTCATGCCACTACCTCCCATACCAATTTGCAAAAATCTTTTAGTTGTATACCACCAGTTGACCCAAATGAACAATCCAAACACAGAAAAAATTAGATAAACTACCAAAAATATGTAAAAAAAAAAATGAAAATGCTACGGATCTGAGCTATCTTTATAAACATATCCTTGCTAATATGAAATTCTGCTTAGCCTCATCACTAGAAATTGTCACTACAAATCAATTGCAAGAAGAAGAAAAATAAAACACAATTGATATGCTTGTTAAAAACAAAGGTAAAAGAACTCGATCATTTTCTCAAATTAACTTTACTCTTAAGAGGGCAATGTTCTAAATCTGGTTGCCTTGGCTGGTAAGATTGGTTGAATCGTGAACTGTTGTAGAGAATGTCCCACTAGTAACCAGTTTTTTTTTTTTTTAACAGCAGCTAAGATATATATTTCACTAAAGATTGATAGTGGTTACATGAATAAAACCACCCCCTTCAATATATATATTTCACCAAAGATTGATAGTAGTTTTTTGCTTAATTTCATCACGGATAAACCCGGGGGAGGGGGGGGGGGGGGGGGGGTTGGTTAAACCAGTGACCCATTGACCAGTGTTAACCTGTTTCTAATTATTTTTATTTCTTTTTGTTAAACAACACACGATTGAATAGTATATTAAAAGATTAACTTGAAAAGAAAGAACCAGTTGATCACCTGTTACACCATCTTATGATACTAACTCAACCATCGTGGAGTTGTTTACATCGTCTTATGCCTAAAGTACATACATCGATTTCAAAACCAAATACATTTGAAAACTTCCTAACAACATCAAAACCTCTGCCCATTGCTACTTTTGTTTTACCTCCGCCAACTTGATACAACTCTTTGCATTCAACGCTTCTTTGATAAACGCACGTCGTCATCTCCCATGCACCATGCAAAACTAGCTCTAGTTTTAATTTTTATATATTCTTATATTTTTATATATGTTCTTTTTTAACATCCGCATAACATCGGTTGATAGAGCAATGAAATATTCCTTTATTAAGGGTATGAATATGGATAGAACACGTGTTTCATACCAAAATTAAACAAAACCGTAATTCAGTAAAGTAAAACCAACAACATTGTTTGTCTTAGTTTCTCCTTGATTGCCTAACATCAACGCCACATATTTTCTTTTCGATTCCTAACGATGAGTTGAATGGGTTTTTCTCATATATATATTTTTGGACTTACAGAATAACTATTTTAAATACACACTTCAAGTATTTTATTTTTCTAAGTGGCTTGAAAATTATAACACTATATTTATATATAATGCATGCATATAAAACCGTGTGCCCCTTTTAAACGTGAGCCAACGGTCACACTTCCAGTGCTTCTCATATATATATATATATATATATATATATATATATATATATATATATATATATATATATATATATATATATATATATATATATATATATATATATATATATATATATATATATATATATATATATATATATATATATATATATATATATATATATATATAGTAGGAAGTTCAAATGAGAACCTTAAATTAGTTGAGAATGTGAGACTCAATCTCAGCCGTCCAATTCCCCTCCTTCAATGTCATTGCCCACCCATTAATTCCTCATATGCACCCTGCCACACTCGATTCCTCCACGCTCTCCATCCATTAATTCCACTTACAAAATGAACGGCTAAGATTTAGTCTTCCATTCTCAAATAATTTTTCATTCTCATTTGAACCTTCCCATATATATATATATATATATATATATATATATATATATATATATATATATATATATATATATATATATATATATATATATATATATATATATTGGGAGGTTAAGTGAGAATTTTATTATTTGAAAATTGGAGAGTTAATCATGACCATTCATTTGATTTGATCGGACGGTCTACATTTGGCTTTTCGTTTTATTTATTGTCCTACAATGAATTGCAACAACCATGAATTGTAACAGATGAATTGCGACCGTTAAATCTAATAGATTAATATCTAATTAATGATAATGATTTATTCTCTCATTCTCGCCTAAATATGAATTCTCACAATAACTTTCCCATATATATTGAAAGGTTCAAATCAGAGTCGATATTTAATTGAGAGTAAGAGGCTTCATTTTGAGCCTTGATTTGGTTTGATCAAATGATCTACATTTGTCTCTTCATTTATTCAAAACTCAACCATGAATCGCGAAGACCATGAATTGCAATGCGTGAATTCTTACTATTAGATCTAATAGGTCAACATGTAATTAATGACTATGATTTGTTTCACTCATTCTCATATAAATAATCATTCTTGCAATAACTCTGCATATATCTACGTATATATATATATATATATATATATATATATATATATATATATATATAAGGGACGGTTCAAACGAGAACCGTTTTTCGTACGAGAACTACGAGAACCAATTACAGTAATTGATCAAAGAGATGGAGGGTTGAGATTAAAGAGATGTTAATGGATAACCTTAAACTAATCAAACTTATCCTTAATTAACTAAGGGTAATTTGGACATTTTTACATTACCCCCGCATTTTTTAAACAACTATATACATCAAACGAAAAAGTGTTAAATTACGAAAATTATACCAAATTAATGAGAAAATTATGCTCTTTAATTTGATACTGGTCTTGATATATTTTTTCAAAAAAAATTTGTGTGTTTTCTCGTTTTTTTTAGTACAGCGACATGTGCACTAATGCAAATTTTGCACATGTGCATATGCACAAGTTACCCTAGATTTTTTAGAACAAATGTAAATATGCACAAGTGCAAAATTTTGCACTTGTGCAAATTTTGCACTAGTACACATGTC